>NC_051175.1:59051120-59518620 GCF_013339725.1 Rhipicephalus microplus
TTCACTGCACGGATTTCTCAGAACTTTGCGAAGCTTGGAATGCGGTCATGTTCACTGGGAATGCATAATAATTAGTGGCCCAGCTCTGAGCGAAATGGAAGCTATCAGTCGGCAGAAACCGCTCTGCTCTTAAAAGTTGTCGCGGTATGTCTTATCTCTTGTTGGATCTTTGAATGTGCGAGCACCCAAAACGGCATTGTTATGCTGGTGCACCCACCTCGCCGATCGTGCTACCAAGGTAAGTCCTTGTTTCTGCCAGCTTTGCCTCGGCATTTTTCGCACTGTCGCCACATTGAATAGATTCTCTGCCAAGTCGTCTGGCATCAGAGTGAAAAAAAAAACGGCTCAAACACATATGCCGCTTCAAGTGGCCAAGGACCATGCAGAATTTGCACGGCACTCGGGATGACGGTGCATGGTTGTGCGCTGCACAGTGGAAAACCGTGGCCCTGTTTCCTCGTTTTACTTTCGCTTCTTTTTACGTCGTGCAATCTCTGCAATTACAACTGTCGGAATGTGAATGAAATGACTTGTGTTTGTTTGTTCTTAGTTGCCATACATACTCAACCGCTTTCTAGACTGAGTGGTGGGACTATATATTGTAGCTCACTTCCGTACCTTATATCGAGAATCTCAAACATGCAACCCTTGGACTATGCTTTTGTGACCCTTGACCAGTATGTGTTGAAACGTCACTGTGGAAGAAAAACTCTACTTCAGATTTTTAGTCGCACTGAGGATCAATATCGATATGAACTTGGCTTGTATTAGCCCGATACGTATAGGAAGGAAACGGGACAGAGACGAAAAAAGGAAGGTAGGTGCCGACCAACTCACCCGAGCTACAACACTTCTGAACAATATTAGTATCTTTGCTCCATGTCCAACGTTAAATCCTCTTCAAATATGATATGACCCGTATATAGGATACGGACAGTGTGTTCTTTTCCACGGCAACACTAGATGCTCCCCCAACCCCCTTTCTTCTGCTTCGCCAATTTTCACCGTTCTGCCGCTTGTGCGACTAAGTTTTGTTGATTGTGGCCCGCTAGCCAAGATGAGTTTGAGACTCCTGCCCAGGATCATACAGTTCGGGACTTCAAAACACGTAAACTTGAGGATTGTGAGCACCTTCAGCAGAAGCCTTTAAATTTTTTTGATGGCTGATGCCACTGAGAAGTCCAGTCACATGTGTTACCTTTGATACGCCAGGTGCTGCGGTGCTGCCCTGTGAGGCAAGAATTTGTGGTCATTTGTATTAGGAACGATAGGCGGTAGTGCTTTTTACAGCTCTCACAAGGGGGTGCGGCACTCGCGTGGGAAGAGCATGTGCGGCACATGCACCGATGGGGAACATTGCATGCCTAAAGCTTGAATGACTGGGCTTGCGAAAGAAGCATGCTGTTCACCTCCTCAACATTAAGTGGGCCGATGCATACCTTGCACCCTCTGATGTTACTAGATTATAGCAGGCACATTATGTTTGACACTATCCATCCGAGAAACCTCATGCACAGTTGAAGCCTAAAACCTCATTCATTTGACCTTCATAATTGAGGAAAATCAGATAATTTGGACGTGTTTTCTGCACCCAGCCACCATACATGCATTGTTTAATAAAATTGAGCTAATGTCAATTTGGTCACGTATGGACTCAACTCAGTTTATTCGGACGATACCTGAAGCTTACTTAGTGCAGAACGACTCAACAGAGTGAAAACGGTGTTTACAGAAAACTGGAGCGATTGGTTAGTGACCATGAATGATCGGTTAGTGACAACAATCTTCATTGCTTAGTGACCACGGTTTTCTACACATACGAACCCGGCACCATACAGCTTTGTTTTAACTGGATGCAATGTGTGCGCAACCGTACAAAACTCAAAACATGGCAGAAGCTGTTGAAGCGGATGAGCTTTCAGCTGCAGTCGCTGTGCTGGCATAAAAGCCGTCTGTTGCATCGTTACGAACAAACAACTAGTTGCTGGCAAATTAAACCATGAAAGAACTATCGTCACATGTCTATGACGGTTCGTAACAAGGAAGTGGTGCAGAGCACGTTTTGGGCTAATTAAGCATGTCAGTCTAACATCATGGTAGCATTGAAAATGAAGTTGCAAGATGATGAAAATTGTGGAATTCACGCCTCTCTTGTGCTGAAAAACTGCGGCCTTCATGCCACCTATAAAGGCAGTGTGTTGATGTACTTATGGAAATTTGTTCATTGTTTTCTTTTTCTTGATATTTTTTGATAATTCAGAGTTCCGTTTATACGTACTTATTTTCTGGTCCCGCAAAATTTGAATCAACAAGCTTTTACTGCAATGTACTTTATGTATGTTCGCCCTAGTTCCATATTTCATGTAAAAAGGGGTTTCTCAACATGAAATTCGGTGGTGATTGTTTTTTTTTTTTTCTGTTTTCAGTCATTGTGTATGCATTGCAGCACTGCTTGCTATTGTACATTGTGAGCTCAGTAGTTATGAGGCTACCTTGAAAATACAGCTGAAACATTTAAAGAGTGCAAGCAATAAATAAAGAAAACACGCTCTCATATGGGGCCATGTCGGGTGCAACATTTCTTGAATCAATTCAGCATGGCCACATTTGTAGAATACCGTGGCTCATCGGAATTTCGACTACCTGGTCCACATTATTAATGCACACATGTGGTTGAATTCTACAGCTTATAAAACCTATGTAGGGGTGTGATCTCGGAATGATTCCATTCTTTTTTTCGATGCTTTTCGCTGCCATTAGCCGTGTGTGATTGATTGAAGCGCATGTGCGATTAGTCAAAGCGTGCGCGAGGTGTGCTTTGACGAGTCGCACACAACTAATGGCTGCCAAAAGCATAGGAAAAAGGAGTGGAATCGTTCCGAGATTGCACCATAGGTCGAATGTTCACCGTATCTGGTTTGTTTTAAATACTCGATGCTGTATTCACTTGCGTTAACGTGGCATGCTTACCAACACTTTATGAGAAACTATAATTTGGGTAACTGTGTCATCGCTACTGCATATCATTTTAGGAAAAAGTTCTTGTGGTAGTTTCTCATCGGTGAATTAGACATTTGTGGAATACTTTCATCGTGCTACATATCTGTTGCACTAGGCTCTAAAAAAAAAAGCATAAAGGTCATATTTGGGGCGTCTTTCTACCGTACAACAATTGTCATTTGTCTAGTCTTCTTGTCTTATCACCACAATTTTTCCCAGATTTTTCGCCACCTAAAGTTGATCGTCGCATTACAATCGAATACCGAAATTGAAGTTGTAATAAAATGTGCCATAATGCACACAATTCTTTGAAGACTGTTTTATTTTATTTCTTTTTTTTTTTCCTCCCGCATAGGGTAGATGCGGGTCTTGCACCCCATTACCGGTTTTGGGTAAAAAATGCTTATTCCTTCTCTTCTTCCCGGTATGTCACCCCCCATATTACAATCAGCATCACATTGCAATCGAGTAAATATGGTAATACTGTGCAGCAGAAGGACACCCCAAATGCTCTCTATTTCTTTGAACTGCACCATGTTTAGTCGGTGTCAACAGTCCCAACCTTCTTCTCTGCCAAAATTTGTGCTAGTGGCATGAACAGTTATTGCAGGTGGCGGTCTTTATTCTCAGTTCTACCTTTCTCCCCCTTTTTTCAGTGTCGAGCCGCTTTTAAATGGGCACCAACCCTCCCTCCTCCTCCCTCCCCTAGGTGAGCGACAAGCGATGGCAATCTCAGGAAGAAGTACAAAAATTGAAAAAAAAAAAGAACAAAAGTAAATGAAAAGATTACTCTTTTGGTATCTAAGGCCAAAGCTTTAGGTTTCCTTAGAGATATATTTTGGAATAATAAAATACGTTCTTGTACTCTGGGTTCTTTGCTAACCATTTAAGACTCTCTTTAAAAATTTGTGTACACTATCAGTTTTTGCTAGTTGTGGCAAATAATGACTAAGAAAGAGAAAAATTTGTTGTGCTTTGGATCAGTTGAACCTCCTGTCTAATAAATATGTCTTTATCAAAATTTGTTTTGTAGTACCATTGCAAGTTATCACTTTGCTCAAGGTGCTAACATGTTCAATCAGTCGTTGATTGTGTTGCTTTCTACCAGCCGCATCAAGAGTGCAATTTTTTTTGGCTCAGAAGGATCATTCTGAAAACCAATTTTAACAATGTTTATAACCTGAGCTTTGATACTACTTGAGCAGAAACATGGCATGAATGGCTTCATTATAAATGAATATTTCATATCAAATCAAAAAGTAATAAATACTATAAAAATATAAATAAGCATATTAGGAGATTGTTTTGGTTGCAATAGAATATCCAGTGCCTTGAAACAGTGTTGTGTGAATCTGATGCATTTGCAAACAGCTCGTCATACGGGGGGAGGGGGGGGGGGGTCTGGAAGGGTTCAGCTTTATGCTTTTAAGCCTTCGTCGCACTCGCTTGTCCACTCATGGTCCCAAACATGCGACGTGTCGGGGGTCTTGGGGTTAGGGAAGCCTTCCGGAAACATGGCTCGATGAGAAGTGGCGTGCGCAAGACATAGGGTGTTCTGCTACCTAACCAATAACATAAGTATTAGTTTTATATGAGACGCCATAGTGGAGGGCCCCGGAAATTCGGACTTTCTGGGATTCTTTAATGTGCACCAAAAGCTAACCGCACGGGCCTCAGCATTTTTACCTTTGCGAAAATGCGACCCCAGCAACCGGTATTTGATCCCGTGACCCGCGGGTCGGCAGTTGAGCACAATAATCGCTAGATCACCGTGGCGGGTTTGCTTAATAGAACTGTTAATATATAGGTGTGTATAAATAGTACATGCCAGTTGTTTCTACAATGATCCTAAATAATGTTTAATGATGTGCATAACAAAAATTTTATTCAAACATAAGCTCTCCAGTGCAGCGGATGTCGGTGAAGGTTAAAATCATGCTCGTTGATAACTGATTAACTAAGGTTCATGACTTTTTAATAAATAATCTGTTCTATGGTATGTACTGCAATTGAAGAATTGCTGTCATGAAGCTAGTGAGGCATATCTACATGTAGTGGAATCGGAAAGTGGTCCGACATTGTGATGTGCATCATCAGACTTACTGTAAAGGTCAAGTTTTCTAGTTATGCTTACTGCGAAAGAAACTAAGAGGAAAGAAGGAGTGGGCGTTAAGTAAAAATAGAATCAAAAAACTAAGAGTGGGAGAAACAGATATAAATACAAAAGTATATGGGAAGTGAGAAAGGCTGACAGACCGACAGTGAACTTTAGTATAGAAAGATGGAGACGAAAACAAATATAAAAAGAAATAAATAGACAAAAAAGGCAGAAAGACAATGAGAAAAGAGGAAGAAAAGAGAAACAAGAATTCAACGCAAGTCTGCTGTACCTCCAGGTTTGGCCCCACTAGTGTGAAGCTGTTTTAATTTTTTAACATCACAGAACACACACAAACACAGTGTGTGTTTAAAACACGAACATCTTCTTGAACTTTGGGGGGGGGGGGGGGTGCTTAAATTATGCTTTATGTATGTGAATGCATGTGTTTGCATGTGGGCGATTATGGGTATACACGCCAATTAGAAAAGTTGTGGAGGAGGGGGGGGGGGGAAATGAGCCCCTCATCGTGCTACGCCAGAGGTTGTTGAAGATCGCTTGCACATGATTACTCACTTCCACCGGAGGAGGGAGGAAAACAAAACAAAAAAAAGGAAATGCTTCTCCGTCGGGCTTCTCTTGCCAGTTGGTTTCGCCCGCTCGACACCCGAGCGATGCGGAGGAGTGCCATTGTCGGTGCGCATTGGCTGGCTTGCCGCAGTGCTCGTACACTGCGCGTTGCATACTTAAAGGGGCTCGGAATGTACCTGGCACCGACGCAGTCATTTCTTGACTTCCTCTCCCTTCTTTGACTTTTCTCTTCAGCATTGTAGTGTCGCTCGGTGTAGGATCGAGCAGCGCGTGCTAAAAAGCAGTGTATTTTATTTGTGCGTAAGTAAAAAAAAAAAGAAAACGATGTCCTTTGTTGGCGGCATGGATGAGACGACTGGTGCTAAAAACTATATGACGTCAGATAATGCTAAATGACGTCAGATGACGCTAAAAGCAAAACAGTGTGTTGAGAAACACGACTGCGTGAATGCAGACACGACCACATGAGTGCTATGTGATCAGGAGTGATAAGTGTTTGGGGTGAATAAAATGTGACATAAAGTGAAAAGGAAGACTATGTGGTAATTAATTGGTATCAGACGTCATAGTGGTTGAAGTGTAAAATGTGTTATAGTGGAAGCTGCTAATTGTGGTCGAAGTGGCTCAAAGTGAATCAGTTCTTTCTTTCTCGATAGCATGGAAATAGGTAGTGTGTTGTGCAATCAAGTGTGCATTACAACTTAGAAAACGCGCTATATTTCGCGAATATGTACAAAGAAATAAATATAAGAACCGCAGGCTTTTGAGGAGAGGTTCTGGCTCTTTCTTGAAATTTTCTTCTTTTTTTTTTTCACTATACGCACACCGCTTGTGGCATTCATATGTAACCGCTTAATGCGACACTAAAAGTGGTTGTTTGGCACGCACAAAAAAAAAAGAAGAAAGAAATGCAGTGCGCGCTGAGACAGCAGATTAGCGACGCCGAGTTTGTGAGGGGGAGGGGGGTGTCAAGAAACGTGTAGCACGCTGAAAACGGAAAACAAAACAAAATTGCGGGTCGAGGGAGAGAAGGAGGCATTTTACGCGGTCTCTCCTTCTCACGCTCGCGGCGAGACGCAGTCGTCACGAGCGAAAGACCCGCAACTTCGCATGCAAGACACAGCGCATTCCTTCATCTCCCCTTAGCGCGCGCTTCCTTAATACTGCCTGTATTAAGGAAGTGCGCGCTATTATTGCTTCCTTAATACGAGCCTGCTGGCGCGAGAAAGTTGGCGGTGACGCCGGCACGTTATGTGTGCGTACTAAGGCTGTACACTAATAACCGCACTTAGTGCGGCGAGTGTTTATTTATCTATATTTGTTCGTTCGTTCTTCTGGGGCGCCTCGCGAGTCTTCGACGCGTGTTCTCATAAATAATTCACGATACGTTGTCAACTGCATTGTAACAACTTGTTGTAGGTACAGCTTTCATTGTGTTAAGTGAAGGGCAGGAGGAAAATTTTAATGGCTCGTTTTTTTTTTTTTTTTGTTACACGACATGTTAATGAGAACTAACCGAATAGGATATCAATAAAAGTACATGGGATTCTATTTGAAGTGATTACATGATATGAAAGTCAAAGAAGCAAAATATTGTTGGCCGACGGCAGGAACCGAACCTGCGACCTCCGAATGCGATGGGGGCGGAATAATTGAAGAAATGGAAATTGAAGGTTGATGCGAATTCGAGGGTTGAATTCGAACCTTGTGTTCTCTAGACGTTCACTCGGTGGTAAACCTCAAAACGCGGACACACTGATGAAGATGTATGTGCCATGAGTTTCGAGCGGTCTAGCGGAAGCCGATGTTCCGAGTTGGAGAGCGCCAAAGATATAGACGCGTTTAATGCAAGTCATCGGCAAGCAAAGGTCTATTGAACGATCCTGCCGCTGATGATTGAGGCGTTAGCAGGACGCGTGTTCGAATCCCGGCTGCGGCGGCTGCATTTCCGATGGAGGCGGAAATGTCGTAGGCCCGTGTGCTCAGATTTGGGTGCACGTTAAAGAACCCCAGGTGGTCAAAATTTCCGGAGCCCTCCACTACGGCGTCTCTCATAATCATATGGTGGTTTTGGGACGTTAAACCCCACAAATCAATCAAGCCGCTGATGAGTTTGAACGTAACCACAAAGGCGATGATAATGATGATAAACAAGTTGATAACGATAACGAATCAGTTTTTTTCGCAAGCAAACGCGTTTTCAATGTCGAGGATCGGGGTGATGTTGAAAATGTTGACCATGAGGATAAACCCTTTGCTGATGACTATAATGAAAGACTATGACGAATGTGTTTAAACAGAGCCATTCGCAATGAGAGGACATATGAACGATTACGATGGTGATAATGCTATGAATAGCTCGTTTAACTGTGGATGAAGACGTTAATTATAATGAGTGATGATAATGATGCATGCGTTTAAACAGAGCTGTAGGATAGCGAAATTTTCATGTGTGATGAAGAAAGACGATTTACTAAAGTGTACCTGATAGGTGCCGGTGTTCTCAGTGTCTACATATTGAAATAAAGATCAATTTTTCTAATTTTTGGTTTATTCCTTCTTTCATCGGTATTGTTAATTCTTATATGCAAAATAAAGTTTTACTTATATACACTGGTGTATCGATCATGATATATATTAGTGACTAAATGTACAGCAACAGAATTGCCACTGCAACGCTATGGTATAACCGAGATCTTCAAAAAGCGTAATAACCTGTGCGTTTAAGCTGGTGCTCGCTCGAATTGGTACGGGAATACTCAAGGCGTGACGATGCTATATCGTTTTCATTTATTTTTTGTCGAATCATTCGAACCACTGTAAGGTAACTGCCCGCCGAAATTCGATGACTGCGCTGTTTTGTGCATACGCAGGAATAAATAAACGCATTCATATCGATAACACTGTTTGCGTATGCGTGAGCTAACCGTCGATCAACTTGCATAGGAAAGAAATTGGATCCCCCAGCAGACGCCTGTTCACGTAGATCGGTCAACAAACGTCTCCTTTATTTCAATGCCAGTGCAAACGCGCGCTTCTTAACGGGATCCGTTGGTCCGCCTTAATTCAGGAAGTGGTCGCGAAATCATCACTGGTGACCTACCGAACTTTTAAGCAGGAAAGTTCAAGGGAAAATATGTACGATAATTCTCGGTATAGTTCTCTGCTCTTCGAGGCTAGAACGGGAGTATTGCGGACCAAGACGTACCGAGCCAAATACGAAGGCACAGACACGGTATGTAGTGCGTATGGAGAAGAGGAGGAAACGGCTAAACATTTGATAATGTTCTGTAAAGGTCTGTATCGTAGCTGTTTCGTTGAAAATAATGGCGCCGAATTTTCGAAAGCATTGATGTTTAGGGGCATTGAAGGCAAAATAGACTTTAAACGGGTACAAATAACCAAGAGGAGGCTAACTGATTGGTGGCTACAATCGAGGTGCGAGTGAAATTCAATCCTTAAACACACAGTGATAGTACTTAACTTTATGACTAGGTGGCGTGAGCCACCGCCTGATCGAAAGGGCACAGCCGGATACATCCATCCATCCATCCATCGCTGCTCGCGTCACACGTGCTTCCGAGCTCTTTCCTCCGGATATGCGATAGACGCGTTTCCCACTCCAATATCATCCGCCTGTCAGATTTGTTTCTTCGGGCTTATTCTTTGAGGCTCGAAGCAATGCCGCCGCTGCATCACAGCGCTCTTAAAGTCGGCGCATGCAATTTCGTTGCAGTGACGCTTTCCGATTGGTTGCCCGCGTAGCGCCGTGAACGGCGACACGCTATCTCAAAACACGGTATCACTTACTGAGCCATCGTGACCGCCCAACACTGTGATCACGAGGGATGCAAGACGCCGCCCCGCGGAGCTGTACACAACTGAGCAAAAAATTACTTTAATCATTCCCGACGTGAGGCACTGCATGAGGGGCCCTCTTTCCTTTGACAGCAAAGCACACGCGAAGGCTAGGCGATGGGCGAGAGCAAGAAACGGCTAGAGGAGATGATGGTGAACGGCTGAATCGGGTGCATCTGGCTGGCATTGATAAAATGAAGGAGGCGCTGGTTTCACAGGGGCCTCTTTTTCACTTCTTTGTCACGTACATCTTTCACGGAGACGCCTACGCGTGCCTGATCGGCAGGTTCGCCTGTTGTCTTGGCCAAGTTTTCGTTGCCGCCTTTCTCTCCTGTCGTTGTGCACTTGTGAGGCGGTGTTTGCGGTGTCTTGACTTCTTGTGTCTGTGTTTGCACGCCCTGTTTTCTAGAAAGAATAATTCGGTGCAAATTACATCGCATGTGCAGCATGAGTTTACAAAAGGGCCAATTAACTGTCAGTGCAAGTGAGGAATGTTAATTTAATAGGTTAATTCGAAGTGCGGAGCATTTTCTTCTGAGCCGTTGGAATCGTGGCGCCACCTGTCGGAGCAGGTCTCATCTACGTACTTCTTTCTGCGTGGACTCTGCGATTCGCTTCTGCGGGGTGACAAAGAGCAAAATTAAGCCAAAGAAAGAAGCGTAAATTTTGGGAGATCCTTTTTTTGCTATAAATATTAATAATGATAACAGACAGACATCGTTGGCATCCTTGTCAGTTCTTGTTAATAATGTTGACCCAGGGAACACTTAGGCCGACGTGCGATTGCCACTATACCCAAGTCACGGATCAAGGTCGCCTCGTTCTTTTAAGTAAGCTGTTGCATTGAGGCTATACTTCGCGTTATTAGTTTAAATAATCCTAGAACGGTGAATCTTTAATCAGTTCTACTTAATGTTTTCAGTTGCGCGCGCGTAGCGCGAACGAGTAAACGTGAAGTAACTATCTCGCAGAATTAGCGCGCGTAGAATGCTTTCTTTTCTTCCCTTGTCAACCGGCAGGGCGGGGGGAGAGGGGCTCGTTTCTTTCTTGAATTCGGCTCGTGTACTCGTACTTCGTTACGCATTACCACCAACTCACGCCCAAGTTGCCACAATCACTCCCTCGTTGTCCTTGTCTTTATCTTTCTTTATGATCATTCGTTCTCAGTGAAACGCCTGGGCGCGTAATCCGGCACTGCGATTACGTTTGGAGCTCGCGGGAAAGCTCGCGTAATCAACTCGTGAATATTCACGATGACTTTTGTGGTATAAGACGAAGATAAGACAGCGAAATGAGCGTAGGAATGAAAAAAAAGCAAGTAGAAAAGAAGAAAAGTACCGAAAAGCACTTCGCAAGGGGACACACACATGCACCGGCATTACACCTATACGCACTGGGCTTTCTGGGCTCGTGCCCAACTTTAATGGTTTTTTTTTTTTTTTCACCAATACTGTACGAGCACTTCTGCTGTCACCGCCGTAGGGGCGCCCTCCGCAAACTGCCTGTGAAAAGTTTATGATGCCCCCCCCCCCCTCTGTACTCGGAAAGCGACCACCGCGCCGACCTGAAAGATAACACCGCGAGGCAAAGGTGGGGGAGGGTTAGGAGAGAGGCCAAGTGGGGGGGGGGGGAGGTGAGGAAGCTGATTGGGGTGAATATTTCAGGTGTCGCCGCCGGCCGGAGCTGCATGCTGTGCGGGCCTATATAGTAGCCATCCTCTCGATCGCAACTCCGTATAAAACGCGCCGCCCCGTCGGTGCCAGCATCATCCGTGAGCTGTCCCGCTTTCTACTCGCGAGTGACGAGGTGTGGCGGGAAACTTTTATTTTTGAGGCTTCGCCGAGAAAAGCGAAGCTGGCGCTGAATTTTTAAAAACTATTCCGCGTTATGCGCGTTATGAATGCAAGCCTGCGGCACCTTTATTGAGCGCGCGAACAGAAGAAATGCTGCAAGCAGCCTGAATAATTGAATGTGACACTAAATAAAAAAGGGAGAGAGAAACGAATTTTTCTCATATTGGTAAGCCATTTTTTCGCCACAAAGGAATGCATATACGTCTCGTATGAAAAGCGCAGTTTGTCTCGTATAACACGGGAAAAAATTGGTGGCAGCTTTTAATCATTCACTGAACTGCCTTTTTTCAGTGGAACATGGTGTTTTCTGCCGTATTCCTTTTGTTTAGCTTTGTGTTTCGTCGCACTGCAAAAGCAGATCCCAGAGGCCACTTGAGAGTAAAGTGCGTGGTTGAGATAGGCTCCGCTAGGAGGCGCAACGATACGATCTGCTCACTAGAGAACATGCTGCTCTTTCGATGAACTCGTTCAATTAGTTTTTATTATGAATTATTTTACTGCGTATTGAGCTTTAATTCAAGTCAATTTACGCGGGGTATCGTAAGTACCCAACACAATTTGCTAACCTAGCTGAACGAGAATAATTGATTTCGTGGCAGTTTTAGTTTTTTTGACACTTAATAATGCCCTAAAAACCGGAAGTGAGGCCTACACCGAAAGTGTTTGGAAGAGAAACAAGGTGTATCACTTGGGGACCATGCTACTGAAAGAAAAAAAGCAAGAAATAAAAAAGGAAAGAAAGGAAAAAAGAAGGAAAGAAAAAAGAAATCTCGGTTCTTTAGTGAAGCAAAATGCATTGAAGGAATACCGGAAAGAACAAAATCTCACTTGTACTGGTAAAAATGCGCCTATGGCTCTGCGATACCAAAAAACACTGCTCTTGCAGTGAGAAGAGGATGAACTGGCGATCGAGAAAACGTGTAAGGAAAAAATACAAGTAATTCGGACATCCTGGATTGCGCGTTTCCCAAGGCTTACAGTATTATACTTATCGGCATAAATGAAGGACGTTGTGATCTAAAGGTACCAGAGACAGGACGCGCCAATACGGGTAGCTTTATTCAGCCAGTGTGCCCAAAACACAAGTAATAACAAAGACGCATACATTGAAATTTGTGATGTTCCGTTGACATTAACGCGCAGAAGTTTCAGCGAGAAATGTCAACATGAAACATTTTGTCCTCCAATAATTAATCTATAGGATTTCGAGGTGGGCGGCAGTAAAGTTCTGGGAGAATAATTGATGAGTCAGACAAATTTGGTGTTCTTTTTAGTGCGCTTTCGTAGCAGCAAGGACATATTTTCTCGTGTAATGTAGGTTCAGGACCTCCGAGACCCGTAAATTATACTGCCGAGCGTGAAGGCGCCCTAAATAATTCGATATAACAGCTTTTTCATCGCCAATGGTCCGCTTCCGTTTCGTTTTTTTTTTTCAAATTTTTATGCCGCGTCGGTGAGGTCATGACGCAGGAGGTGGTCACGTGAGAGCAGCACAGCGCGGCATTTTGACACTGATAGCCTTAGGTCGACAAAGTCACTCACGAGTCGACTCGGTCAGAATGTGATCGAGCCGTGAGTTGGAGTCGGGAGTGAGTCCGGGTGTGCTATTCTGGACATTGTCGAATTCCGCCATGTTGTCAGATTCCGCCATTGATTGATGCTGATTGGCCAAGTGAGCTGCTACAACCTCTCTGATTGGCTTAAAATGCCGCCATTACGAAATTTGACAATATGGCGGAATTAGACAGTGTCCAGAATAGCACCCCGGGGGATTTCGAGCCCGAGTGAGTACGGCTGAGGAAAGCTTTAGGGAGTCCGAGTAAATCTCCTTGAGGAAAACATCGGTGAGTCTGAGTTCGAGTGGGCCCAAAGCGCGAAGTAAATTTCTTCAATGAGTATGAGTCAGCCCCACCTTTTATTGCCGACCTGTGCTAATAACCGTGCCAGACGGACACAAAACGTGACATTCAGAATAGTCAAGGCATTAGGTTCCACTGGCAATTTTTCGGCGAACCTGTCACACGCCTAGAGTTAATGGCACTTCACCTGATGAGGCCGATAAGAGCGATTTTTTAATTGAGCAATTTTGCGCGATAAGAAAATAAGAAAACGCATTTCAACTACTCTAATTTGCATTCAAGAATAATGAATTGTAGAAGTAAGCGTATTGTATTAATATCTTGACTGTGTTACTGCATTCATGAATAATGAATTGTAGAAGTAAGCGTATTGTATTTCCAATATCTTGACTGTGTTTGCGTTGTTATTAACGTGGCAGCCGACCACAGCAGCTTCGGCCATTGCACGTTGAATCCGAAGGAATACGAAGCCTCGAATTCGACATGGCGCCTGTCTTATCGAAGTCGTTGCAATTCTGACGTGAATTTCGCTAGAAAGCAATAGAGTGCAACATGAGCTTTCTTGGAAGTCACCTCTAAAATATTTTTGAATAGATCGACGCTATTTCGAATTTTTCGTACGTGCTGCAGTGAGAAGTATTGGTGTCGAGAGTACGTATTTCTCACGTGGTGGCCTCATACGGCGGACGCAGTAACTACGCTGCCCGCGATACTCGCAATCAGCCAATTGTTCTGAATTCGGGTATATGGCACCATTTGTGTTGTGGTGAAAAAAAAAGAGAGAGAACGATTTCTAAAGGGCACTGAGAATTCATTGTTAATGGCACGCAGCGTGCTGTGCTATAATGTTCAGCTCGCGTGTTCTCCGGAGTCTTGATTACAATTCGGCAGCGTTTTCGGACCATGCTGACAGATTGTAGCGGGGCTCATTCAACAACTAACAAAGCATGGCGCCAGGCGACCGAGGGCGACAAAGCAAGGACGCTGTTCTGGACATTGTCGAATGACAGCATCTCGAACCAATCAGAGAGGCCGTTCGGGCCAATCAGGGCTGACAATATGGCGCATTCGACAACAACACGGCGGAATCCGACGATGTCCAGAACAGCGCCCCGAGCTTGAAGAGGAAAAATTGTTATGTTTTTCGTCCGCCCGTGTCCTGTGGACTGCGTCATTGTGGTGATGCGAAGCAAGAGACAGTGCCTGTTCAGTAGGCCGGCTGTTGTTGTTGTTGTTGTTGTTGTTGTTGTTGTTGTTGTTGTTGTTGTTGTTGTTGTTGTTGTTGTTGTTGTTGTTGTTGTTGTTGTTCCCTTCGTCCTTCTCTGCTTCGCCGATCAAGCGCGCGTGTAGGCCCGAGTGCCGGTTTCACTTGGTTTATATAGGTACCTTAGATTTCATTTTTCGTCCTTATTTAAGGCTTTCACGGGACCACATTCCGTGTCAGTAACGTCAAGACACAGCGATCTTTTTGGAAAGCAAACAAAATATTTAGTGCGCACACGCCGAGGCTATGCATTTGCTCTTTCTTTTTTTTTTCCTCGTGTTAATCGACCTTTATGTAAGGTGGGTAGTTGTGGTCGAATGTTCAAAACTTTCGAGTGACTAATCGAATAGCGTTCCACTTGAGCCGGTACTCGAATCGAGTAGCGCACATTGGAACTACGGAATATCTTTTTGAATACTTTTCCAGCAGTCAGCACCGACGTGGAAACCAGTATGTTGGAAGAGCAAAGGCTTATTTTTGTTGTTTTGGTGAATTACCAAGATGATTGCGGGTCAAGCTTTTACGGCACTATCGAAGTTGCTCATCGGGGGATCAAGGAATTTTCGCAAAAAAACTTCAGTTCCGCCGACGCGAATGTGTTTTGAGTCATAATGTTCCTTCATGGAAATATTTAAATAAAATTTAGGTCTTGGTGCTATTTAAAAGCTGGCGGCTAAGTATTATACCTGGAATACTGAAGCTTTCTCGCAATTGCTGTATTTACCCTAGTTAAAGAAACTACTTCGGGGGCTCAAGTCGGACCTTTAATATAGGTTACATCAGGTTACATACTTGTATTTTCGTTGGTGAAATGTAGCGGTAATGTTATTTTGCTGAAATGCGTGAGTATTTGTTTGAAATAGAAGGCGTATATGTAGAATTGTAGACATGTCTTTAAAATGCCTTGCTATTCGAAAAATATTCGAATGGTATTCGATATCTATTCGATTCAGTACTGTCACCAATTGACTTGTATTCAATTATGTTCTGAACATCAGTGTATACAAATGTTCACACAAAAAGAAAGCGTGATGCAATATGTATAATCGGCGTAAAAAGTTAAGACGCCGCTAGGTCTGAGAAGACCAGCAATGAAGTGAAACTGTGCAGTATCTGTTGTTAGCTTGTTTTAGAACAGGTGGGAAATCTAAATTGTAGAGCGTGTCTCTCTAAGCAATCAGAACACTCATGTTTTTAGCACAAAAGTGTTTTTGTGCCGGAACCTATCAAAATTTTATGCACAATTATGATATCGTAGTCTTTGAAGCATTTTATAAATTTAAGGAATGTCGCTAAAAAGACCCCTTTGAAGCCATTTAGTGGTATTTCGAATAAAACAAAAAAAAAGAAAAGTTTCCCGTAGCGAAATTCGTCGCAATTTCTCCACGCTTCTGATTACACTTCGCTACCAATTTTCTCGGCCAATTTGTTCCGCTCCCTGTGCGCGCAACAGTCGACGAGTGCGCCCTCGCTCGTCCATCTCCCTTCCGCGCGGCTGTCAGTCCGGCTCACTTGAAAACCTCGTAAGCGTCGTGGCTAAGCCGTTTATAAACTGCCGCATCGAGAGGGCGAGGGCGAGATCCCATAACGGCCGAAGCCGGTGCGGCGGCCGAAGACGCGATTCGAGAGCGTCACTTTGAAACGCCGGCCTCCACACCGCCGCATTCCGGGCCGATTAATTTTAACGCAAGCGCGCGGAGGGGGAGAAATCTCCCGGCGCGGATGGCCAGTCGGGTTGCGATGGAGACACTCTCAACCGAGATGCACGAAACGGATTAGGCAGCCCCTCTCGCTTCTTTCTAAACAGCCTTTCGGCATTGGGCCAGTTCTTCTTTATTATTATTTTTTTTACCCTGCAGCCCCTCGATCTGCGTATAACGGTGGGACATCTCGAGAGCGAAATGGGGTGAAGATAAAGTAAACAAGTATTAAACATAAAGTTCTGCGCGGAAAGCTTTAGGAAACGGTAATGCGAAGCAAATTTGGAACGCCATATATATCAGGACGCAGCTTGGACTTTCTTGGGGTTTTTTTTTTTTTTGTTTACTTGGCCCACATCTCTCGAGTTGCAGACGAAAACTTATAAGTTGGCTCGCTCTTTTGGGCGGGCAGTGCGTCTTATAGTCGCGATGCGCGCCCTGAAGACATGAGGTCTAGAGGGGACCCGCGCTGTGAATATATTCACGCAGGGCCGTTAGTTGCGCGCTGGTAAGCCTATATATAAGGGTGCTTGTTCAGTACCAGGCAAGGGCTGCATTTCCATGGTACTGGGCAGAAATGTAATAATAATAATAATAATAATAATAATAATAATAATAATAATAAAGCACATGCTCTTTTTATCGCTGTGCCAAATGGGCACAACATATCGTTGAATGTTTCGTGCAGCTAGTGATGAAATGTTTCAATTGAAGCTGAGAGGTGCTACTGGTACACGTCAGGGAGGAAACATTACTTGTAATTGCGTCTCTCGAGCAACGTATGGCTACGTTAGCCTCCGTAAGCTCTTATTTCATTATCACTATAGTCTTCATTAACGTATACAGTTAATGACAGTGCCTGTACCAACGATCACTTTAAGCGCTCAGTATACACTTGATGTTGTCGATATCGGCACAACGGAGATTGATCATCGTCGTTGTGTCACTCCCGTCTGTATCCGAGCATACCCGGGGATAATATATGCGTGACTGTATTACTCGGACTGAATTATACGCCGGCCTGTGCGAAGTCTCAGCCGCTGACATCGCTGGCCTGCACTTATTGGTGGATGGGCTCTGGCTGGCGCAGGCTATGAGAGACGCCTTAGTGTTAGACCCCGAATAAAAGTCCCTATTAAGTTACGGAAATACACAAGTATGGTGAGGTATTAGGGTATGCCGCTCCTATCTACTCAATCGTTGTGCTTAAAGGGACAATGAAGTCAAATAACAATTTACGTCACATTGAAAGCTCAATGTGTGACAACATCTAAAACGGCAATATTATCGAAAACAGTGCCCTGCTTACCGAGAAATTAAAGTAAATGCACAAGAACACAAACTCCGCGGTAGGACATTTTCAAAATGATCCCGAAGACATCAGACGGACCGCCTACAATTAATCACTACCAATCGATCTAACTGTACGAAATAAAGAACCTTCCCGGCATTAAGATACGCAATAAAATGCTATTTGTTCGTTTCTGTTTGATTCCGGGAAAAAATAACCCCCGGACATTACTATGTGGAATGGCGCGAGTAGTTGAAATATTCAGTTTTCGCGTGGTTACTCGGGGCAAGTGGTGCCATCTAGCGGGGCGCAGTTCAAACAAAAACGTCTGCAATCTCGAAGCCAAAGGCGGGGAATTGATCAATGGCCGTTGTTGCTGCTGTGGCTCCAGCTGCTTTCGGTGTGCTACTACTAGCGCAGTGAAGCCGGGCAACGTTGGGCATGGCAACAGTGACGTGAGTCGGTCCGGTCGGTCCGCTTCTTGAGGCGGGTAACTTGAAGTGCGCTAACCCGATGCGGAGCACTAAAACGTGATTTTATTTCAAAATAGATCCTTATTTGGCACATTATAACACTACGAGGTTTCTGGGCCGCCATTTAAACAATCAACGTCGACTTGATAGTTAGCTTTAGTGTCCCTTTAAGCCGCTTCCCAGTTGCATTGACCGTGCGTCCCCCGCAAGACAGGTTCCCCGTTAGCCATGCACAGGCTCACTCACATGCATTAATGAGGTGTTACAGCTCCACACTAAGTTTTGAAAAAAGCTTTTGTAGTTAAGGGGTGCCTTGATGCAATTAGGAACGGCAAAAGCACAATGAGCCAGAAAGGAGGAGTGGCATCCTAACCCCGCACCGTATTGTGCCTATGGTACTTCCGTAACTTGCTCAAAGAATCTAATTTCAACCTCGCGTTTTTTTCTTTTCTTTTTTTTAACGGGAACTCACACCGCGCCGTATGCACGGTCATATATATAGATGGCTTGTACTGACGTCATTGAAACTGCCATGAGGGAGAACCGCATGGCGCATGCACTTTTTGTGACGTCACGTTTTAATGTTATCAATAGATCAATTGCGAGTTCTTTCGCTGTTGACGACCAAAGGCCAATACAATTCTGGCCGTATCGTTATCATACTGAAGCATGTCAAGTGCGATGTGATTATGCTGTCTCTTGCATCATTAAGGCCGTCATGTTGGTGAACCAGTTCACTATGGATCTGTGACCGTGACGTGACGTGACGTCATGGTCGCAGATCGTCTTCACCTTCCACCGAAATGCGATAACCGCGACCCGGTATCAAACCTGGCCCTCTTTTTTTTTTCTACGCAGATGGTTGCCATGGCGATATCTTCGCACTGGACTGAACCGCTTGAGGCGGCTGCCTTAGTTCGGGCTGTCTAACGTCTGCTCGTTCCTTTTTTTTTTTTGCGTACGATCGTTTTTATATTCTCGCGATGCTTGCTTGAAGGCTTATCTGAGCTCTCGTCTTTTCCGCCGGTATCTCTCGACCTCCCCCCCCCCCCCTCCAAAGCTATCCAAACTGCACTGGCGCTACGTCGTACCCACTCTCTGTTTGCTTCATTTCTTGGCTTAGTATACTTCACTCGTACGTGCTTATTCTTTTTCCGGGCTATATCGGGACTAGCGTAGCTCTCCGAGCAAATCTCGTGGAATATACTTCCGCAGGCTGTCTGCGCGCGCATGTATGTGCAACTCTGTTTGCCTCTACAATCCTTCGTGCCTTGTGACCTGCAAGCAGAAGTCACCTAGCCCTTCGAAGCTAACTCTCTTATATATTCCGGAGTCGTGCGTGCCATTTAAAGGAATAGTGACATGAACTTTAAATATTTTGGGATGGCTGCTTTAAAAAAGAACACGGGTCTTGAGAATTCTAAAAACGATACTGTGGTGCCTGGGAATGCATATTACCGCTACCTCAAAAATACACTTTCGGTTTCGATATCGACTAGGCGGCTTCTCTGTGGCGCCTAGTCGCAGTGGTCTAGTGGCAAAGGTACACAGTTGCTGACCCGCAGGTCGCGGGACCGAATCCCGGCTGTGGCGGCTGCATTTTCGATGGAGGCGAAAATGCTGCGGGCCCGTGAGCTCAGATTTGGCTGCACGTTAAAGAACCCAAGGTAGTCGAAATTTCTGGAGCCCTCTACTACAGCGTCTATCATAATCATGTGGTGGTTTTGGGACGTTAAAGCCTACATATCAGTCCAATCGGCGTCTCCGTGACGTACCATGGCAGTGTGACGTCGCGGAAAAAGAGTGATTTCCGACGGGCTAGCGGCATATCTGCCATTTTCACGTGGTACACGCAAACAAAGACGCGTTAATTGTCCTTAGCGATCGCGACAGTGATTTCTGTGATTCAGAGTGCACGCAGGACGCAGAGTTCACAAACTCTGTGGAAGTGAGTTGATTTGTTGGGATAATGTATATTACAGTGGAACCGGCTGAAGGGATGCTCAGCTACGAAAACATTATACTCAAAAAAAAAAATACGTAACACGCGTTAGCAGACTCCAGTGTGTGGATAGTGTAAACATTGCGCGTCAAGGAAGCGAAAAAAAAAATGTCCCTTTCGTGATGTCTCAGAGTCGTGTCAGTACTCCTTTGACTGTCACTCTGTTGTGGATTATCTTTACTGACATCCCACTCGAAATGTTTTGCAACGAGTACTTATACCCCGTTTCGCACATCAGGTGCAATGCTGCGGAAGCTACTTGAGAAGTTCGGTGAGCACAATGTGCAACTCCGCGCGTATTGTGGTAAACGGTCGCGCGATCTAAGCACGAGCCTCCGAGTGAAACTTCGCGATGGCTGAAAATCAAATACAGGAGAAAAAAACGAGAGCAAATATACGATAAGCGTATAATAACACACTTGCAACGGCAATTGTTTGTTGTTTGTTTGTAAGCCATAAAAACATTCAGTTACAACTTGCCCTAAAAACGAAAAGAGCATTCCATTCTGAATGGTCACAAAATTTATCTGTTTCTTGATGTTACCGAACGCATCTCCGGCAACAAGTCCTGCCGGCGTCCTCATCGTTGCACCTGATGTGTGAAATGCAGTATACCTATAGTTGTTTGTTGTCATCTGGTGTTCTTTCATGTCCGTGGCTAACTCCTTCAACGTGCATTTCATCCCAACTCCCAATGGTCACGTATGTAAGCGTATTTGTTGACGGTATTAGCAGAGCCATGTATACGCCACGTGCAGACGTCACATGTATACGTAGTGTTTGCGGCATGTATGCGTCTACGTTTTATTGTTTCGTGAGTTCATGCCTTGTTCAGTCACTTCGGTACTACGCGCAGTCCAGTCACTAATGTCTTTCTGATTTGTTTGTTTGTTTGTTTGTTTGTTTGTTTGTTTGTTTGTTTGTTTGTTTGTTTGTGGTAGCGCACGCACGTGCGTTCATCCTTTGCGAGCAGTTGCTGCGATAGTTCCTTGGGCTCAGGCAGCCAATTTGGGCTTCAAATGTCAAACCCAGTCATTTGCATTTTGATACAGATTTTGAAAATCCTTAGCTTTCTTTCTTTCTCTTTTCCTTTCTTTCTGTGGCTTGACTTGTTTCCTTTTTTAGTTTCCACTCATTATATCTAGCTTACCTTACCGCCCTAGCAGCTGTTACTTAAATTTAACTTACACTGTCTTCGAGGGATAAATACAGACAGACAAACAGAGATAAATGAAGAAAGAATCAATTAAACAAGGGCGCTGACATCGGCTAGAGTAGAATGCACTTGTTGTCAGCTACTTCGCGCGTATGAAAAAGTGGTTTGTTCGAGAAATAATAGACACGGAAAGAGGATGGAGAGTGTTCTTACGGTGAGGTTGATTATATAATAGCACATTATGTACTGGTCCTGTGCAAAGTGCTCGCTTCATAGTAGGTGCATCTTTGGGGGCTACATCCATGTAGTTAGTAGGCTGTCTCTAGCGCGCATTAATTTGGTTTGAAGAAACGCGTTTCAGCCTCCGTTGCCCAGAAATCTGATGTTTAGAAATACATGCGCTGGACAGCTTTTCGTTTTGCCCACCGACGTAGCCTTTTAGCAGTGGCGAAAAAAAAAAAAGGCTTTGGCGAGTAGCCGTCAGGCTTTGAACATTTTCTTTGTGTGTTCTGCCACATATATCAAATGAATCTTAATGCACGCTACACGCAAGCTTTTGATTGATTTGTGGGGTTTAACGTCCCAAAACCACCATATGATTATGAGAGATGCCGTAGTGGAGGGCTCCGGAAATTTCGACCACCTGGGGTTCTTTAACGTGCGCCCAAATCTGAACACACGGGCCTACAACATTTCCGCCTCCATCGGAAATGCAGCCGCCACAGACACGCAAGCTTTTAATAGGCACTGTCGAATTTTATGCGCCCTTATTTAATTTCAAAACGTAAAAAAGGGAGACTTTCATTGTCACGCCTCATCATAACAAATGGTTTCCGCGTCAGTGTTAGAGAATGATAAGTGAGCCGACAGAAAGTTTCTTGGTGTAGAAACGCTTGCCTCTACTATCGCGTTTCTTAAGCCGTCCGTTTATACGGCGCACCCGCACCCTTATTCGAATGCAGCCCCTGAGATTCGAGACTGTATCTCTTTCTCCGCGCAACTCTCGGAGTCCCTTGTGCGGGGCCGCAGTGTTCTTTCTCCCCGCCGGGATGAGGATCGGAGGGAAGAGGCTGAGGAAGAGGAGGAGGAGGCATTGGCGGCACACTGACCGGGTGCCCTTTCGGCGACGCGCGCCGGGGGCCCCGGGACTCCGAAAGGGCAAAGGACGCCCGCTGACGCCCGGGAGAGAAGACGACTTTCCTCTTCCGCGGTTTTTTTTGTTTTTCGTTTTTTTCTTACTTTCTTTCTTTATCCCACAGTCCTCGGGCTGTCGTGTAGTAGAGGCTCGGCCGTCGACCGTTGGTTGACCTGGCAAAGAGCGCTGCATTGCTTGCTCGCCTGGCTCGCTCCTCCTTTGCCTCGGCGGGGAAAAATGCGCGACTTGTCATCCTGCTGGTTGCCACTGCGTGTGCGTGAGTGAGCGAGTGAGTGAGTGACAGAAGATTGCCGTTAGAGGAAGGGTCATTGAGAAATAAAAACGTACGCATAGCGAAAAGGGCAGAGAGAAAAGAAAAAAAGCGAGAGTTAGTGTGTGTGTGTGTGTCTGTCTCTCTCTCTCTGTGTGTGTGTGTGTGTGTGTGTGTGTTTTCGCACGCATGGAGCTATGAAAGTATTTTTTTCTTTCTATTAACACATTTATTTCTTGGCCCAGAAACGAGAAAAAAAGTGCGTTGGGGCCGTTCACCGTTGGTCACCTGATGCCTGTGGTGACCGGGGGGGGGGGGGCAGTGACTGATTCGACGGTGTCACGCGGCTGCAGTGATCTTTTTGATTTATTGAAAAACTGCGGTGTTAGAGCGAATTTGAAAATGTCAATTTGAAGAGGAGAGATATGGAGCACTTTCTTTACTGTAAAAATGGAATCCAGCGAGCTATGGCAAGTCTGCAGTATGGGCAATATTGTGATCGCGAACTTCTCTATCGTTATTGGTTATATTGATGGTTGTTGGTTATATTGGCAATGTTAAGTGAACAAAAGACCTACGCTTAAAGGTCCCGCTGTTTCTCTTGCGCATGACGCGTGCCATCGTATTAATGGTGGTCTCAGAATGAAATCCTTTAATTAGCATATGAGGGTTCGTAGTTTTGAAAGAACAATAATGACATGACGTTACCGTCTTATGCTGCTGGTTTTACCGTAAAGCATTCAAAATCGCTCACGTCGTTCTGCCATGTCTGTGAAGTCGTACCTATTTATGTTTACTCCTGCAGCATGTTCTTCGTCGCAAGAGCGCTGAAAGAGTCCAGTCAATCGGTTTCGCAGAAAATGGCTGCTCTGTACATCTCTCGCAGACGGAAGCGAACCGCCAGAACATAGCCACATACAAACTCGCTGTAAAGTAAAGTTACTCTAGAATTACGATTATGCTTGTGAAATGAATTATTCAAGAGTTTGTTAGGGCATTGGCGCACCGTCTATCGCAATCACAGACGAACGCATTTAAATATACCAACTATTGACGTATGACAAGTTTACGTTATATAAAGGGGTTATCTAAGACGAAGTAAAGTTTGCATTATAATAATAATAATAATAATAATAATAATAATAATAATAATAATAATAATAATAATGTCGTCTGAAGTTTATGGCCCCATGATTACGAGAGACGCCGCAGTGGAGGGCTCCTGAAATTTCGACCATCTGGTGATCTTTAACCCGCACTGACACCGCTTAGTACACGGGCATCTGGCGTTTCGCCTCCGTCGAATTGCAACCGCTGAGCCTAGGATCGAACTCGCGACCTTCGATCAGCAGCCGAGGACCGTAACAGCTACACCACCGCGGCGGGCAAAACAGGAACATCTAAAAGCTCGCAGGTCTGTGTAGTTCTCTCTCTGCTCTGTTACTTCCCTCCTCGCGCGCTGTAAAAATTGCGACAAGCCACAACTGCGCTCTACGAAGCCACTGCGCAGCACTGGGATAGAATCGAGCTACAATATATCGGTGTGTAACGGCAGATGGGGCAAAACACGGTGTCTTATTGTGTGCATTTCCGAGCTACATTAATCGACTTCGAAGAGGCATAATAAAACGTGTTCGCGGGTGTCGAATTCAGTCGATGGCTCTGCAAGCAGCGCGACTCGTTTGATTACGTTAACGTTGGATTCCGTTCCCGCTACTCTTCGCAATACCGCACTGATAGAGCGTTCGCTGTGCATCATAGCTTTCAGAACGCCATCTTCGGTGGCTGTTGAAGCGGGCTTTTCCTCACTGATGGTTCCTGTGCGGGGAAGCTGGATTTGAAGGGGCGTTTTCTTACGCGCAGACGCGTTTGGGAGCGCCTGTGCTTTTCGAGCGCGCGCTTCCGTACAGGGACTCATAGGTGTGTGGAAGAAATAATAATAATAATAATAATAATGTCTGCCGTTTATGGTCCCACGATTATGAGAGACGCTCCAGTGGAGGGCTCCTGATGACGGTTGTGTGTGTGTGTGGGGGGGGGGGGGGGGCTTGTACGGCATCCCTAATTATCCGAGGAGGGTGCCATGTATGAACGCACAGCCATTGTTGCATGTAACTGCTGAAGTGATCCGCCATTGAACACGGGGACGATGGTTCAGTTAATTCCCAGCATGAAGCAGGGAGACAGTTTCGAAGGAGCGTTGCACAATGTGAAAGAAAGGAAGACAGAACGAAAGAAACAAAGGGAAAAGAAAGGAAAGGAAATAGGTCAGGCACCCAAGCTTTGCATTCCCCCATTTTCCCGATAGAAGAAAGGCTCCATAGTTTTATTTTTGTTCGTGTGTTCAGTGACCTTCAGTGCTCAATAATCATCATCACCGAGAGCAATGACATGGTAATGCTGGCGAACTTTCGGGAGTCTTCCACGCACAGACACACATGTATGAACACACAAAAGATCCGCAACGTTTGCGTGTCGGAGCCGCCTTCTTGTATTTCACACTATAGTGGCAGCAGTTACAATAAATGCTGGATGATTTTTTTTTTTCGCTATGTGGCCCAGAAAATGCCCGTGCACGTAGTTGTTGTTTTTTTTCGGTTTCGAGTTTCCCAAATAAATGTTCCTTTTTATGTAGAGCAGCGCTCGCCCCGTGACCTTTCTTTTTTACGTTATCACTTTCTTTTTCTCTCCCCTGATACAAAGTACACGAGTCAATTCCAACTCGGCCCAGCTATCGACCTTATTAAAGCTCCAAGCTCTTGTGTACATACCCTAGACTGCGACTCCGGTCTCGTTTCTCACGACAAGCAAAGCTCCGACGGAGAGGCCTGCCGAAGCTCAGTTATAGGCGAGCAGAGCGCCGCTGTCGATTGCGGCCGTGGTCTGTGCCGTGTTTATGGGATTCTTCTCTCT
The DNA here is from genome assembly GCF_013339725.1 of Rhipicephalus microplus. NCBI lineage: Eukaryota > Metazoa > Arthropoda > Arachnida > Ixodida > Ixodidae > Rhipicephalus > Rhipicephalus microplus. Next base: position 59,076,585 of record NC_051175.1, read on the forward strand.
CTATCTCTTTCACTTTTTCTTCTTTCCTTTCGGGCTCTGTTGGGGTCGCTGCCGTATACCGACAGGCAAGAGGGATAGTTGCACCGTGGAAGGGAGAAAAAGGGAGAGGGAGAGATTGCACGCAGACAGATGGTCAGAAAACACGCACAGCTTCCCTCTCTCCCCCATCCGCAATTTGCCCCTCCCCTCCTTTAGTGCGCGCGCCCCGTAATGGATGCTGGGCGCACGCTTTGGTCTGGAAAGGGGGTGGGAGGCTCGACACAAAGTACGGCAAGGTAGAGAGACAGAGTGTACAGGGAAGTACAGTGCACATCGCGGAGGAAAAGATATCGGCATCAGCGTTACTTTTTCCTTTTGGTTTCTCCCTAATGTGCGTCCTCCTCCGTCGGATCAGACGTGGAGCGCCCACACCGTTTTTTCGCGTGATCTTTCTCCACCCCTCTCTCCTTCTACTTTCGCTAAACTAGAATCGCTCAGCCGTCGTTCCAACCGGTTCTCTGTTCAGCCCCTTCGTTTGTATTTTAAATAAACAATTTTCGTGCTTTGGAATAGACGTGGCCTGATATGTGTGCGGTAGATCGCTCGCGGAGACGAGTTTGAAATTGCTGGCGGAAAAAAAAAAACAGCGAGCGTAGTCTGAAATGGCATTGGGGTGGTGCTGTCGTGTTTGCTTTTTTTTCTTTTTCAACGTAACTCTGTCTCTGAAGTAAGGTTGTCAATGGTCACGCGTGTTCTGCCGCTCAGAAGTCGAAGGTTCGATTCTCAGCCTCGGCGCCCGCATTTCTTATTCATATGTCAATCTCGTAATTCGTCGGAGCTGAGAGCGACTAACGTACTGCTGCAAAAATTTGAAGGGCAACATTTAAGGACACGAGTGGGCGGAGCGTGTATTGGTGTCATTTACGTGTGTGAGAGAGAGAGAAAGAGAGAGAGAATTGTTTTGCGCAGTCCGCCGCGGTGGTGTAGCAGTTACCGTGCTCTGTTACTGACCAAAAGCTCGTCCGTTCGAACCCGGCCATGATGGTCGCGTTTTGCTGGAGGCGAAACGCCAAAGGCCCGTGTACTGTTTGATCTTCGGAGCCCTCCTCTTCGGTCTGCCTCTGGATCGCATTGAGTATTTGGGAACGTAAATTCCTATTAATTGTTAAATGCTATCGCACGTTCAGCTCCGACAGGGACAGATTGTGAAGATGTTCCTGTGCTCCCATGTTTATTCTCCCGTAGCCTTGTATTGCAAGTAATGTGTTCTAATGTACTTGCAATGCGTTCTAATGTGTACTAATGTATTGCAACTAATGTGTCTCGGCAGAAAGCAGCACTTTGTGATAGGTAAAAGACGCTGGAACTTGCAGAGGAATATGTCTACTTCGGACAGGTAGTAACCGCGGAGCTGGACCATGAAAGTGAAACAACTAGAAGAATAAGGATGGGGTGGATCACATTCGAACAAGCATTCTCAATTCATGAATGCTAATCTGCCACTAACCCTCAAAAGGAAGGTATATAACAGCTGCACCGTCCCGGTACTTACTTACGGAGCAGAAACCTCCGAGGCTTACAAAGGGGGCTCAGCTTAAATTGAGGACGACCCAGCGAGCGATGGAAAGAAAAATGGTAGGTGTAACCTTGAGAGACAAGAAGAGAGCACAGTGGGTCAGGGAACAAACCAGGGTTAAGGATATCATAGTTGAAATCAAGAAGAAGAAACGGACATGGGGCGGGTGCGTAGCGCATGGGCAGGATAACCGCTGGTCATTGAGGGTAACTGACTGGATTCCTAGAGAAGGCAAATGCGCGAAGGGGAAAGAGAAAGTTAGGTGGGCCGATGAGATTTGAAAGTTTGCTGGTATAACGTGGCAACGGAAAGCATAAGACTGGGTTGATTGGGGTATCATGGGAGAGGCCTTTGCCCTGCAGTGGACGTAGTCAGGCTTATGATGATGATGGTGATGAGCGAAGAGTTCGCAAACTCAGTAGAACTGTGTTGACTCGTCGGGATAATGTCCATTGCACTGGGACTGGCTTGCAGATACTCAGTGACGTTAACGTTCAAATTACAGAAAAATGTTTTGTACATGTTGTGGGACTCCAGTGGGCAGACTACGTTAACTTTGCATATCTAGGAGGAGGAGGAGGAGGAAAGAACTTTATTCAGAGCCCGGCGAGTAGATGGGGTGGGCGATTGGCCCCGCCTAGGTTACGGCCAGGAGTCCTTGAATCCTGGCGGCTTCCTCGGCCCGCTGGACGGCCCTGCATATCTAGGAAACAAAAAAATTTATTACACCTCAAAGTCGTGTCAGTACTCCTTCAAGTGCTGGTTCCCGCTCTTAAAATAGTGCAATGATCTAATTACGTCGCACAATTATGCGGTACGAATGTTCCTAGAACGTTGGCCATGACTGTATAGCCCACTGTAATGAGTGATTCTAAGAGCCCAGGATTCACCTTTTGTGTGAATTGACCGAATTTTTTTTTTCATTTATTTCACTTCCATTTAAGCACCATTTGCAAGTGCGACTTTGTCGCCACGGCCATCGTTCATGCGGCCACCCTCTGTTATCAGAAATTTTCATGTCTGAACTGAAGCTACTTGTCGAGATGCTGGCTTTTTCTTATGCGTGGTCTATTTGCAGGGAAGCCAGATTTAACAAATCACCTCCACGCTTTGTTTATTATTATTATTATTATTATTATTATTATTATTATTATTATTATTATTATTATTATTATTATTATTATTATTATTGACTTGTGTCGCGAAATCTGCTAAAGTAGGTATATACGTTTGCGTTTAGTCGTGCGGTATTAATCAACTTGTTTATGTGTTTGTGGACGTTCATTCCTGTCGTAAGTTGGGGCTGCAGCAAACGTGGCGTCTGTACGCGCGGCTATAGCTGAGACATATATGAAACACACACACAAACACAAACACACACACACACAACTCACAAGGAGACAAGCAGACAGCAAAATCTGATCAACCAGGTAAAACGGGTGGCTAAGGCAAGGGGGGCCCTCGATTGAGACCTTTCCGATGAAAATAACTGATGTGTCATGATTTTGCTTTCTGTCCTATTCTGTTCTCGTCCTGGCAATAAAGTCGTGGAAGTGAACTGGCGCTCGTCCTATTCATTATGCTCCTTTGCGTTCGTGTTTTTGTTTGCGCCGAAAAGTTTTTGTAAAATATGAATTTCCACCACGTAGCTCAAACAAAGATCCGGTGCTGATATTTGTTTCGCCATTCGTGGCTGTGGGCATGGCGCGCACTAGAAGTTTCAGAACGACATGAAGTTTTAACTAGTCGGTGTAGGGATTCACAATTTGTTGATATTTTACTTGCTTGTGTTATGCGTTCTTGTACTTTTTCTGTTTTACTTTCTTGTATTTTATTTCCTTTTTACATCACCACGAGTCTGCGACCAATCTGCTTAGTGTCAGGAATCCCGTCAAGCTGGTTTTTAGCAGCTTTTAATTCCTGTCCCTGCATCTTTTTCACTTTTTAATCTGATTTACACTTTGTTTTGTGTTGACCATTGCCATTGTATGAAAGCATTGAATCACTGTTCTTTAACATGATTGCTGAAAAATATTGCTAAATAAACTGAAACTGAAAGACGGTGTGCGTGTAGACCCAATCACATGGAATGAAAAAAAAAAACACGAACGCTGGTCATGCAATAGAGTGGCCGCTCAGACAGGGGCAGTGGGGGAGTGAACACGCTAACGCAAATACCGGTGCCTGCAGTGTCCCCATCGAGCGCTCGTTGTCGTAACCACTCGTAACTACTCGGCTATCTATTCATAACCGCCAGGGTGTCGTAACCATTCGGCTCTCCAGGCACACTAACATACAGAACAAGCGATTACGGGAACCATATGATTTTGTTGCAATGGGCAAGATAGCGAGATGAGTACAGGGAGGAAGAGATAGAGGAAGAGTGAAAGCGACAGAAAGAAAGAGAGTGTGGGACAGCCATGTATTGTATTAGGGGCGAAGCACCTGAAGGAGGAAGCTTGACCATTCGTTAGGCGTCCGTGCGCACTGCTATACTCGAGACATATATCGCAAAAACAAACAAACACACACACACGCACGCACAAAAGGCTTAACGATAGACGAAGAACAACTGTAAAATTCGGACAGAAATGTAAAACACCTACAAGCATAAACCCTTTATACAAGTCGGTGATTTCAACGGTGACATTATGGACCTTAATATTTGGCTTTGTCCTCGACCCTTTATGCCACTTTACGTCACTGAATTTGCATTGTATAGGGCAACGCTCTGGTGACATATGTGAGACACACAAAAATGTTTAACAGTGGTCTAATTTCAATCACCATTATGACAGAACAGTATAATACACCTACAGGCACAAACCCCTTATGCTAGTCGGCGACGTCGACGTAGACATTATGGACTTTACGACCTAGCTTCGCCCATAGAGTTTTCTAAAATCAACCACAGGGGACTCTGGCGCTGCGATCGTTCAGCGACCGTGGGAATGATGGGTAGTACACGGATTTGCCTAGTCTTCGTACTTGTGAGCGGCGAATCGTATTTGTGGCTTCGGTTATTGCTGTGTTTCGATTTTTGTTTAGAAGGAAAGAACGAACCCTTTTAAACTTTGTGACCCTACTTGAAACGGTAAGCTTAAAGGAATAAGGGGGTGAAGCGCCACCGCTGAACAGTTGCTGATTTTTTGCTTCTTGAGGAAACAGCTCCAAGCCTAACGAACACACACGGAGCCAGAAGCAGGCCAGAAGTATGAAGACTAGACAAATGTGTGTACTACCCATCATTCCCATGGATGCTCGCTGAAGTGCCGAGCGTTGCAGCTCCCATTTGACACTAGCGCCAGAGTCGCTCCAGTGTATATTAGAAAACTCTATGGCTTCGCTTACTCGTCGCGATTTACTTCGTGGAGATGGGCTAATTTTTGTTTAGTTAGGGGTGGAAAAGTTAAGTGAGGGTGAGAAGGAGGGAAAGGTCACCAGCTTCGCTGCTCGCACAGCCTAAACATCCCTGATGCGTAGCTGCTCGAACTGCTTTTACCTAACCCAGTAAGCCAGTAATAAACACGCAAAAAATGGGAAACACGCATTATCAGGGGAGGGGGGGGGCGATATTAGAAGGTTTCACCACGGCGTTTGACTTGAAAACACATTTCCTAATTATCCCGTCATTGCGCGATAGATGTAAGGAAGCCAACATAACGAGTGGTTTGGTGATGTGAAGTTATTGCTTTGTTATTCATTTATACTCAAGTACTACACTTGAGGGGATGCGTGCTTGTGATATAAAGAAAGATTTACGGAAACATGGCAACTGGGACGCACCGCTCACGTGTGTTTTTGTGTGTGTTTTTTTATTTCGAGAAACTGCGTGAGAAAAGAAGATCGCCAGGAGTCGTGTTTGTATTGCGGCCGGGACACGGCAAAAGAAGAACGAAATACATGTCTGTGTGCCAGCGTAAGTCTAGATGACACAATTACACAGGTGTGGAGCGTTTTTTTTTTTGTTGTTGTTATTGTTTTATATTCGGGAGATCGTGCGCAGCTGCGGTGCTTCCGGTGTGAAGGCCAACTCGACTCGCTGCTGCCGACGACACGAGCGGAAAAGTGACGCCATTGCGACCTAATCTAACAGAGCAGCTTGTGCCAAACCTCTCGATCTCCCGCCGCTGCCTTCTCGCGCTTATGTACTATGTATTAAGCTCTTTCTATTGTGCCACCGCTACCTACGTTTGTTGTGTGGCCCCAGCCACCGGCGTTCTATTTCTTGATGACCCTCCATGCGGATAAAAGGTTGATTGTAGCAAAAGTGGCGCCACGATTTTTTTACTAGAAAAAAATAGAAGACTGGTGAGCGGTTTGAAAGGAGCACCCACGACACATTCATGCATACCTTAAAGCAGCGCAAGAGACAATGAAACACAAGGTAAACATGGCTGCCAGAGACCGAAGCTATAAACATCAGTTTTTTGTTGTTGTTGTTGTTGTTGTTGTTGTTGTTGTTGTTGTTGTTGTTGTTGTTGTTGTTGTTGTTGAGCGCCCTGTCAACCAACTCGCCCAGTCTTGCATCTTTCCTCGATAAGTGAATGCCTCTGACAACGTGGAGGCAACAGGATAGGGACTGGGATGCGTGGGATTTGTGCGTTGTGTGAACTTACTTTCTGGAGCAGCACCCATTGATTGTGGTGTCTACTGTGTTTCTTCGTGCCTGTGAATTTGCACTTCCATTGCCTAACGAGTCAGATTGGGAAGTTTTGACTGCTGTCTTGAAGGCAAGGGGGCGGGGGGGGGAGTCGGCCAAAATGTGGACGGTGGGTGATTGCTCCATGTACCTCCTGCCGGCTCATTGTACGGCCTGCTCATTCATTCGTTGTGGTTTAGAATCTTGCGCGCTTTTCCCGCTCACACAGAGACCGCAGTGCCACAGCACTCTCCCCCACCCCCTTGTAAAGCAGCTTGCGGTGTTGGTCAACGCCGGGCGCGCACCGCGCCACCGCCTTTCGCGCAGCGCGCTTCTCCCAAAACTGACCACGCACGCGCCCGCAACGCCGCCCTGGCGGTTACCGTGAAATCGCTGCGCCGCCGTTTCTCCCTGGGATCGCCGCCGCATCCCAGCAGCGCCGAGAGATCGTACGTGCGTGCGTTACAACTGCGACCGCGCGTGGTGGTGCTGGCGCTTCGAGCGGCGGACTCCGTTTTTTCCTCGTCGTCGTTGGCGCTGCCGCCGGCTACCGTCGGAGAAAAAGGAAGGAGTGCGCGGTCGCTGGCTGCTCATCTCTCCCGGGCGCGCGCGCGCGTCCACCCGTTTCTTATGCTGGAAACTTACAAGAACTGCTTCGGTGATAGCGTCGTGAAGCGGGTTTCCTGCGACGTTTCCGGTGTGATTGTTCGTACATGGCGGCTCGGGGTCCTCCCACTCACCGCCGCCGAGGCCCGTGGCTGAGCTGCCGCCGGCGATTGCGGCTCTGCTCCGCCGAGGAGTCGTCCTCCTAGCGCGGCTCCCTCGCGGGTTTCGGCACGCGTCCCAGCGAAGAGGAGGAGAGGTATCCTCTCAGGATTGCTGTACTACACTCCACTCTTGTGACCGCTTCGTGCGTGTGTGTGTCGTGTCGAGACGTCGGGAGAAAAAAAAAAGTGCGTGACGAGTGGCGTCCCTCGAAAAGTGTCACGCCACACCCGGAACGACACCGTTAGCTTTTCCAGCAAGCCATCCGTTTCAACGGTGCCGTGTCTGATCGCCGTGTCTCTCGTTGCCGCGCGCCGTCTCACTTTCACGACTGTTTGAATCAACCTTTCCTTTCCAAGCCGTCGTACCACACTTGTGCCGGCCACCTAGAGACGGGGAAAGCCGCTGGAATTCGAGCTCGGCGTGTGTTGTTGTCGTGGTCGTGGGTGCCCCTCTTCTCGCTGCAAACGCGTGCCCCACGCGGCGGTGTCAGCCGCCTCCGACGGAACGCCCCTTTCCTCGAATCGTCGAGAGGAAGCGCGCGCCGCCGCATTCGTGGGCGAAGACGCGCGCTGGTGTGCGTGCGCGCCATGTGGTTGGGATGTGCGCTGTGCTCGGGACGGCGACGACGATAGACAACGCCACGGCGGCTGACCGTCCCATGGAGCCGGCGGCCCTGCCCGACCCGCAGCTCGGTGCGTATGACTGTCCGCTTCATCTTCCCAACTAACGGTAGCGATAACATCTCGCGGGTCGGCGACCCTTCTTGCTGGCTGAAGTGCCGAGCAAGAAGTGAAACTTCAGGGCCCGTATTCACAAAAACAACAGGCCTGTGCGCAACACGCGGCAGAGTCACAGTGAGAGTTGGGAGGGAGCGCCTTTCTAAGCTCCTTTCAAACTATTTCGGGGCGGCCTCTACAAGTGCAGCTGCGAGATACCGATCTTAATCTGTTATCATCATAATTTTGCAGAGCGGGTAAGTGCTCACTATGCCAGTATTCATCGTTCTGCGAAGAGGTGAGGTACCCGCTACACATCTGTGAAATATTATGTGCGTTTTCATTCATGCTGTGACCGAAAATTGAAATGAAAATTCGCGCATCTTCACGAAGTGAAGCATGACGAGTGGGCGAAGCTCCGTGTATCGTATCGTTCAGTAACCGTACGTTAGCCAAGCGTTGCCCCACACGACGTAAAATTGAGTGACATAAAGTGTATGTAGAAATGTAATTGTGTTTATTTCGCCTTCCAGCAAGCCTAGGAGAATTTTAAAAATTTTCCGGGTTGGAGGATATGCTTTGAAAGTGAATCCAAGAACCCGCCGTCTTTCTGGTGGTTATTTGTACTTTATTAGTATGGGTAATTTGATGGAAGATATAGACGTGTCCCTTTGTGTCACAAGTTTTCTTCACATGCCTGATCATCTAGGCGCATTTCAGCTGAAGTCAAGTCATCAACACTCTTCTCGATAGGTTATCTTCGCCGGGAACAGTGATCTCTTACCTTGTAATTAGCCCTATATCTACGTTAAAGTCAATGTTAAAACCCTTTTATGCGTGTGTCACATATGTTTCGTCTATAGCAACGCTTCTATACCGTGACCACGAGGGATGACGAGGATAGGTGCTAAAGAGCTTCGCTCCTGAAAATATGGCTCAGCCCTTTGTAATGGGTGAGAAGCTTTAAACCGACCCCTGTACGCCCAATTAGCGTAGTGTGATGACTGGTTGTTATTTTACTGTTCCATCACGCTATATTACATATGCTAATGTGATTCCTTACCCAACGTGACGCCTGTATATACGGTCTTTTTTTTTTTTTCGAAGGAGTTTAAACCACCTGCGTGGCTTTGTGTTAGATTGCTCGACCGCCATTCGGAGAGCCGGAGTCGAAAGGCGTGCTTGATGCCGGATTGTTTCTCATTGTGCGGGACTGCGGTTGCGGACAATTGCGCCACCGAAATCGACTGTTGTGGTCGCATAACAGCTATCGCCGCACAAAGTGTTAAGCTAAGAAAAAAAATCTTTATGAGAGTGTATTTCAGCCAATCACGGTGAGAGACATGACATGATCTAAGCTGCCGGTTCACCAATGGGGAAGACGAGCTTTACAAAACAGAAGTTTTGTCGAATTTCTGCTCAGGTATTTGTCTCGTCTCTTCGAGGCGCACCTGGCACCCGCCGCGTTGCGAATTCCTTTTCCTTCTTTTTTCGAGTTTGTTTCTTCAGGTCCGGAGGGTGCCTCAGCCCGATATAGGAGCCCTACCGCGTGCCAGCCAGAGACGGCGCTATAGACGGAAGCGTTGTGTCCTGCTTTCCGTGTTCATTTTCGAGTGTCATAATCATTTTTTATGGCCACGCAAGTGTAAAGCCACCTCTTTTACGTGTAGCGACGCCAACACTCACAACGGCAGAATTGTCTTAGTGTTTTAGTGGAGCATATGAACCAACGAGTACAGCGCCTGTGGAAGAGGGCGAGCAAGAACATGTGCCGTTTTTGCCTGCTTTGCAGTACTTTACCATATGGTCTTCTTTCGTTATCACCTCTTAACCTCGCTAAGCATCTTCACACTATGTTCAGGTGCTGGGTAGGGATTGTGTTGGTCATGTTGTCCGGCGGTGTCTCTGGCAACTTGCGAAAGCGAAGCTACAGGTCGGGTTTGGGGTATCTCAGCAACATGTTTCAAATGTTCGCAGATGTCAGTGCCAAATGTTGTGTGAAAACATGGGGAGGTACTCTGCATTAGAGTCTGCTATCGAAGCATCATGGAATTGATATCTAATCGACGAACAAGCCAGAATGGCAAGAAAGTGAACACAATAAGGCACCCCAGGGTTTCCAGTAATCATTTGCTATGTTTGCTTCGTTGGTTAAGTTAGCTGACTGATTTTATTAATGTCAGTCTACCGGTGACACATAAGTATTCGGGGGATCGAGAGGATGGAGTAACCGTTTAGAAATGCAATAACTTAAACTAAACATTATGACTTTCGCAGGTTTGGGCGGGATGGACGTAGAGCGCTTTTTGCGGGCTCTAAAAAAAAAGAGCACTCTCGGACAAAAAAAAATGCGAGGTAGCTGTAACATTCACCGTGTTCTGCTCAGTTTCCCATGTTCTTGGAAGGAAAAGCTTTGGTCGTACTTCACCTTTACGAACGTAGCTTTGTGGCCCGTATTGCGTTGACAACGCTACTGCGGATTCAAAGCGTCATATTCTTGAGTGTGTATGTATACTGCCGCGTGGATCTTATTCACTGACCACAATATTTCACCCAGCTCAGGCTCGTAGCTCAAGGTGTAAAAGCATAGCACCTGGAGATCGACCCAACAGCATGCACGCGAGGAAAAGTGGGAAACTGGAGCACATAGCTGAGGTCCCGGACACGGGATACACACGACTGACTTCGTCGTTGACTTTATAGCGACAACATGCGCTGTTTAATGATTTTCCACCTCTTAGAGCCACCGTCTTCTACTGAATTTTCGCCTCGTGTAAATCTGCCTTGTTTTGAGGTTTCATCTTGAGCGACCTCTTGGAAGGTAGCATATACGCGTCGCTGCGTGATGTGTCTGCTTTACATCGTTTCCGTTGTCCCCACTGCCGTTCGCTCATATCGTATTTATGTCTCAATAAACGCGAGTTGGCTCTCGTATTACCCTTTTACTGAAGCCTGTGACCGGCGTCATCCTATCTGCCTGCCTCTTCCAAGTCGGCGCTATCGGCTCGTTGGCGAACATTCTTTACCGTGCTATGTGGTTATATATGTTACAATGTGCCCTTTCTTCGTCAGGTCTCCGTTATCGTCCGACTGACTGCCGATTCCGTAGCGATTCGATCGGCGACACTCAACGTTGGGGTTGCTGCTCCTAAATTGTCAATGTAATGTTCCGGTGACTTATTCGAACGTGTCCGTCGTGCATTGAAAATGGAAGGAGGGTTGGGGGGGGGGGGGGAGAGAGAGGAAGAGGTGAGCTTGCACTGAACTGCGCAAGGCTTGAAACGACGAAAGTGGTCGATTCTGAAGACTAAATCTGGTTGTTTCATGGTGTTGTCTTCCTGCCCTATCGCTACGAAATGCATGTTGTTTCTGCGTTGATTCTCGGCCCACGGAGGTTCGAGTGAAGCCACAGGAAGCAGCGACAGACCCGACACGGTTGTCCATACTTCGAAGACAGAAACTCGCGCTGAAACCGAGCACTTCGCACCTCTCATGGATGCGGGCGCGTCGACGTTGGCGTAGGCCTTCCATCAGTGAGGATTATTTTTGCAGCCGCCGTTGCCTTTTTTCCGTTTCGAATAGTATTATCTTTTTGTATACGTACACAGGGTCTCCGGCTCGCCGCTGTCGCTTCGCAGTCATTTGTTGTTGGCCTAACTTGTTGATTGCCTTGTTGATTTTTAGTGGACCAGTGGTGAATAGCGCTTTTACATAATTTCAGTGGCATTCAACAGATCGTGATGAGTGATAGTTTTCTTTTGTAGGCCAAATTACGGTCAGCTTTATCAGCGTCGCGGTTACAAAAGAAAAAAGAAACGTTTACTCATCGTAAATTTTACCGTATCATTTTTAAACACTGGTAACTGTGACTAGGAAGCGGCAAATGGTGATTTCTTTAGCTTAATCGAATATGGAAGGTTCTGATAACGTAACTGCATGTGACTAGGCGTAACCAAAATTTGTCTGTCCTATATGTGCGCGAAAATCGTGCGCCCCAGAAATCGTGCTAGGTCCTCTCGATACTCAGCGCTGGTCCTCTAAAGAAGGGAACACGTGAGAGCCAAACACCAGTTGAGATTTCTGGACGGATGTAACCAATAGCTGAGAAGGACGTTAATATCGGGAATTATCCAAGTGATAAACACCGTAGCCGCACGTTGCAGCTTTTCTGGTTAACCGTCTTTACAGAGTGTTTGACAACGGGACCTTTTTAATGCTGTTCTGCAGTACTAAGCAGCATTCTTGTACCAATGATACCAAATGACCTTAACTTGTACATATAGTGTCGAAAATTATAGCATTTAAAGCCGAAATGAACTGTGTGGAAGTAAGGAATTCTGCTCATGCGCAGAAATATTTCCGAATGTCAGCACTGTGGCACTGTGATACTCCGATAGGAGGCGCGAAGCTTCCCCGCAGCGCCCCCTTCCCCCCCCCCCTTCTGGTTACCTATAAATAAGTGCAGATATGCAAATGAAGTGATAACGGGCTTCTTATGACGGCCTACCTTCAGTCCCGGCCACTATTACCGTGAAAATTGGCATGGCAGCAGCCCTGGATTTCAAGAACAGTAACGGGAACGGTCTGGCTGTAAAGGTTTGGAGAAAATCTGGTACCCCGCTTGTATGATGGGAGGGGGTGGCCGCCCCCGTCCTGCTCCTTCCCCCACCCCATCTGCGCACGCCTATGTGTACTATATACTGCAGTTGATTTGGTCACTGCCGGTGCAAAACCCTAACGTTGACAGGCCAAGATGGCGGCTGTCACTGAAAGCGCATGCGTAACATACTCTATAGCCGCATGTCCGTACTGAGAACAACTTGAGGATCCCTCATGCATTCGTTAAAGACAAGATGAAGGCGAAAGCCGTCTCCTTTATATATCGATTAATATCTCTCCCACTCCCGTCCAATCGGGAAGCTTCCTGCGCCTGATACATGGTTTCGCATTGCCTCCGTGATCGTCCCACCATATACCAAGCGATGACGTCAACATGTCGTTGTGACGTCACGATGACATCGTGTGCCTATACGATCGCTCTTCTGCATCGCACGTGTTGACACCCCCGGTGCCGTTGGCCAGTTTTCGCTTTTGATGAAGCATCTAAGCCCTTCGTCTCGGTAACTTGTAGATAATAGGCAGTCCGTGAGGGGTCGCCTGTCTGTATAGCACCCTTCGCTTCGTCAACGACACGGAAGCCGTCGCGGTGGCTTAACGTTTGGAGCGTAAGCGCTGTTCCGTGCACGCGCGGCGCTTATCGAACCTCTCATCGTCGCGCACTACAGATAAGCTGTAGGGATGTACGATATAATGCGTCAGCTACGTCCGCTTGTGGATGATATGTAAGCCTGACGTCAAGTGGCGAACATCAGGGAACTTCGAGAGGTTATTCACCGCACCGGACGGCTGTTACAGACTCGAATAATAATAATGAGATAGCGGGCTACGCGACTGAGGGCACGGTACTCGTGGATTGAAACGTGACATTCTGTATACATGCCGGCTAGGCGAAACTGAAATTCGTCCGATTATAAATATATCTACGCAACAACTTCTAGCAGGCTTGTGCCACATAAATAGGACAAGCGCCAATACTCAACACCGACCCACTAAGGGTCAGGAAGCCGTCCGCAGGCAAGGTTTAAAAACCTGTGCTGCACAAAAAGGGTAAGTCCCGCCTACACAGCGCTCGCCCGCAAAAAAAAAAAAAAAAATGAAGGCAAGAGCTCATTCGTGCTTCGGGACAGGGGACGTATTCAATGCAGTTTGTGATTTCATTATCTCAACTCTATTAAGTGATGTCGTGTAACGTTAGTGAATGTTTGAACACGTACATTCTTAATGGTTGGGTGAAGGAAACGCAGCTGTCAGCTCTTCTAGAAATTTCAGAATTTCACTTTTTTTCTTCCTTTCTTTCTCTCTCTTTCTCTCTCGCTGCTGGCTTTTCTTATTTATTTATATTTAATATAAATTCGTTCATAATAATTGTTGTAGTGCTCATGGAAAAATCACGCGACGCTTTCTTAGCCAATACCCCTCAGTGGGTATGTGCCATAGTTAAGAGGAATCAAACCAAATTAACTCAACAACGTGTTCATCTTAACGGGCTGTGTGCGCCACAAAAATAGCGTGTAACTCACTACCCCACGCCGGTTCACTAAAAACTGGGAAGGCGGCAGAATTAGCCCCTACAAAATGGGTGTGGAGCGATCGACGGCCAGATGCCGCGAGGACGTCAGATAACCAATTTTTTTTTTTAATTTTAGATTGCGCAACATGTAGTTCTGCCGGAAGATATTTTACCTCGATGTAATAATAATAATAATAATTCCGTGCCAAAGCCACGCTATTATTACTACGCTTGCCGTATAGTGGAGGGCTCTGCATATTCCGACCACGTAGTGTTCTGTTTAACGTGCACTGCACATCGCATGGGCAATGCGACCCTCGAGTACCAACCCCCTCAATTTTCAGGTCATTAACCGAGCACTGCAATCGCTGCACCACTTTGACGGACTCCTGATTTATATTCCCTCCTTAAAACAAAGCGGCTTAAGCGTTGACATTTAGTACGTAGTATTAAAAGTATTAAACCTTCCTTACTGTAATTTGCTAATTAGTATTTCTGTATCGCATGCTTGTTTAATTAACTAATGGCATTCTTGTGCAGATCTCCAGTGCTGATTTCTTGCAACAGGTTTCACCGTAGCCGCTGTACCAACGTGACTGCCCCAATACATTCAAGACGAACAAAATAACTCGTTGTTTTATTTACCATGTATCTTTTCCTTCTGCTCCGTCTTATCATCGTTATCGCCAGTATTATCTTCTTCGATGTATTACACATAAGCACAACAAAGCGAACGCGCCGCCAAGGGCCTGCGATTGCCACCATGCGCGCGTCTGTTAATCGCATGCACGCTTTGCGTACTCCCTTTTCTAATCGCAGCGTCCAATTCTTTAACCTCCTCCCTACGAGACGTTCCTTTCCCCTTGGGACCTATTATGGGCTTCTAATGGTGGGCGGTTATCACAGACGCTCATATAGGATGACCTGCGCCCGTTATTTGCGACCCAGCTTTTCAATCTCAACTATACAGGATACGGCTTCAGCGCAAGTTTGCTCCCTCTCTAATGCACGCAATTCGCTCTTTCAGACGACTTATCGTGAAGATCTATAACGTTTTCCCGCACCATCGCTCGTATCGTGGTCTGTAGTTTGTCCACGCTCCAGTTCGCCGGAAACCCTTTAAATTTTCTGTCTCGCACGCAGGTTAGCTAAAAGCTGAACAAGGCCCTGATTGTATACTTTCTTTTTTTTTCGGAGATGGAGATGGCCGATATAAGAAGCGCTCTAAGAGCTCGCGAGAGATGCATTGCCTCGCGCGCCTCAGCCTCGGAGCAATTTTGTACGTCCGTATACCAGCTCCCGCGGGACATTTTATGTGGTTCCTTTTGCATATCGTACAACATCGAGGAAGCCGCTCAAGTACGTGTGGTCGGACACTGATATCTCGTTTAGCGCGTTGCAGTTCTTCTCTTGTTTATGCTTCTTTATATATATGGGAAGCGTAGGCCGAGTGATTAGCGGTGATTAGTTATGAAAGGGATCGAGCTGTATTGCACTTTAGTTTACACTGCCGCTGCTTTGTTTGTTCTTTGTAGTCAATTGCTCTGCACCATCCTCATTCAATGCTCCTTCGGAAGCCCTGTGGTGCATTCTAAATAAATAAATAAATAAAATTTGATTTAGGGGAGAATTAAAGGTGAATAAACCGTCTAGTCGATGTTGTAAGAGTATTCAGATGACTCTATAATGCGGATGAGAGGCGTATCACGTGGGATTTGACGTTAACTATCAATCAAACGTCAATTAGCGTGGTACTTGCCGCGCAAGTGAATGAGAGGTGAATCATAAATGAATTCACACCTCTTCGATCAACACCCTACATGTAGTATCACTGGGGATGTCTATAGGATATATTAGGAAATACAGTAATATAACAATGCAGTTGACTGCAAGTGTCAAAGTAATTTTCGAAGCGTCCCTTGAGAGCATACGCTGTCGCCTGTGCTTTCCTTGAGCTTTAGCTAACTAGCTTACGGTAGTTAGCTGAACAGCTTAAATTTGTTAATGGAATTAGCTAAAAGGGTCAAAAATTGTTAATAAAATAAGCTAAAGGGTCTAAATTCTTTGAAGGAATTATCTAAAGTGTTTGAATTCGGCACACTACATTTTCGTTCACGCGTGATCCCGAGTCTTCAGAGTGCGCGTGTGGGGAGTCGTCCAGCGAGTCGGTGACAACGATTGGGTGAGAGTGGGGACGGTAATTAATGCCACGCTAAATATCCCACCGACTACACTTCCGCGCGTCATTACGCGAGAACAGTCCCGAACTGTGCTTCCGGTATAGTGGAGCGCTTAAAAACTGTTACGCGGACAGACGTTCCCATTCCTCGCAGCGTGGCTTCATTTCGTTTCATTTCAGCTCTTTATTTCACACAAGAACGTATCGGATGCAAGTACAAAAGGCAGGTGTGCTCTGCCTGACAGGACTCGGCGCCTGAATGCTTACACTCAAAGCATGTCTCAACAGAAACAAGGATTCACAGAGTCCCGTGTGTACTCACCTTAAAGGGACACTAAAGAGTAAAACGATTTTACGATGCCGGAATTGCCACACCTACCTCGACATTATACGCTTAGTAAAGAGGGAAAACGCGCGAAAAGACAATGCTCGTGCAGACGCCATCTTCGGATTTCCGCACCCAAACATCGTGACGTGGAAAATTTTGGAAACATTTATATAGCTTCTGATCGATAAAATGAAGTACGGAAGTCAGAGGGTTCCTGGACTAGGGAACCCTCGCACCTTCGGGTGACACCGGGCCTCGCTCGGAACACTGTTTCTAAATAAAGGTTTATTTCTCTCTCTCTCTCTCTCTTGTTATCTGTAGGCACCATAGATTGAGCGTACGAATGTCATCGAGTCATTGTCACGAAACCACAAAAAAAAATGCGTCTTCGAATTTCTTCGTCACGCGGGGAGATATCGACGCGAAATATGAAAACGAAACTATAAGCTTGATTTTCTCCTCTAATAATGAACTTATGGAAGTAAAATTTATGGTGTTACAGTTATCATAGTACAGTTATCTAAACGAATTCATTGTTTCTTTCTAGTTTTCCTAAAGACTAGTCGAGTGTCAGAATGGCCGAGTGGTCTAAGGCGCCAGACTCAAGGGAAACCTTGCCGACTAAAGACTAGTCGAAGGAGAAAGCCACGTTATTTCTCTTCTCAGCCGATGTACTGAAGCTTCCCCGCCACTCTTCGGAATCTTTCTGCACCTATAGGTATTTTGCGCTGTCCTTCGAAATTGGAAGCACCTCACCTGGTTTCGCATGGCATCCGTGATTGTATCAATTATTGACCCAGCTACGATACAATGTGATGACATCATCACGTGACGTCACAAATTATGGTGATCTATGACGTCATAGTGACGGATCTCGTGATGATGATTTTTTTCTTTGTGTCACTCGTCCATGACGACGACGCAGGACGTGGACGGTCAAATTTCGCGCCTGATGAACTTTCAAAGGACTTTCGCCTTAACATTGTACGCCAACAATGCACGCAGAACACAGTTTTATACAAGGGGAACAAGGCGCATAGTTTTACAACCATCGTTGAGGAGCAAAACATAAAAGCAATACACTGAGAATTAAAACAGACAATAAGGCGACGCCAGCGGGTTCGGATACACTATCTCCTTTCACTCTTGAAGGCGAGGCTCAAGCGTCTTCCAACCATTTTTCAGCTCGCATTTTTTTTTTTTTTTTCAAAGGTGTCTGAACGTGTGCAAAGGCAGATGCCTTTAGAGGTGGCTTCTCCGCCTTGATGGGCTATGTGCGGCGAAGCCCGCCTTAGCGCTATCCAACCCTTGTCTTGAGATCGCCTTTTTTATTTTTATTTTTATTTTTTTGCGTGCTAGCTACCTTCCGCGAAACGAAAGGTGCACGCTTGTAACATAAGGAGATACTGTCATGGCAACGGTGAACTAATCTATAAATAAATCAATCAATGCACACGCGTCGGCCTGGATTCGATCGAAGTTTGACACTGGACGAGACATGACGCTCCACGGATTGCACCATCGGGACAATATAGTATGGGTGTCCGCATTCGCGAGCAAAAGCTTGATTGCCTCGCGATACAGCGTTACGTTTCTTTAGGGCGGCGTGATAGAAATACACGCCCCGAGTCGAGTGTAGCTTCCATTACGAGCGGAGACTGGCGTAGCGTTGCCGCGATAAATGGCGCGTGTCGTAAACATCGCAGCCTGTGCAAGCATCAAGGTGGGCAGTAGTGCGCGGCATAGAGTCTCCTATATATACAATGGAGGTAACTCTGTCGCTAGTGTCTATGGGAGCTGCGACGCTCGGTGCTTCAGACAGCGTGGTAATGATGTGTAGTACACAAATTTGTCGTCTTAATCTCCGTTCGTTTGGCTCCGGGTGGCTTGGTGCCGCTTTGTCACGAGACGACGATCGCCAAATGTTCAGCAGCTGCACTTGACCTTATTAACCTTTTAATAATGATAATATATGGTGTCTAACGTCCCAAAACTGCGATATTATTATGAGAGACGCCGTAGTGGACGACTCTGGAAATTTAGACCACCTGGTGTTCTTTAGCGTGCACTGACATTGCACAGTACACGGGCCTCTACCATTTCGCCTCCTTTGAAATGAGACCGCCGCAGCGGGAATCGAACCCGCGACCTTCGGGTGACCAGTCTATAGCCACTGTTGCCCCGAGGCCCTTAACATTTCAGACTCACGAATTATAATGGGGATCATGGAGTTCGCAATGGTTCCTTCTTCCATTTGAAACAAAACCTAAACGCAACAATAAACGAAGCCACAAGCCAATTCAAAAGTCGCAAGCACGAATACTAGGCAAATCTACATTCTATATAGCCATCATTCCCATGTGGGGCTGAACGACCGCAGTGCCGGAGTTCCCTTTAGTTAATTTTTAGAAAACTCTATGGCACCGAGGACAGTCTGTGATGGTTTGTCGGAAGTTTATGTGATTCCGTAGTGTTGATTTATTTAAAGCCTTAGATGCGTCGTCAAACTCGAAAAGAGGCTGTCGGTGCTATCGGCGTCAACACAAGTGGTGCGAAAATCGCCGTCGTGTGATGACGTCATCGGGACGTCGCACATCACCACAATTAGGTGGTCATCGTGACGTCAGATAATGTGACGTCATATGGCGTCATCACTTTTCACACTGTCGTTTGGTCAGAGAAGTAAATCCGGGAAACATTACAAAACCCCCGTCGGGTCCTGAAGGCTTGCAATGGCGGGGATCCCGGATACGTCCCGGATACGCGGAGAAGGCTTTTGGGGGCGATCAGCGCAATCGACTGAGCATAAAAAGATGGCTTTCGTCTTCGAGTAGTCTTTGGAGAACGCATGCGGGATGGTGTAAGTTATATTATTATTATTATTATTAGTTATTGTGCGAATTATTATTATTATTATTATTATTATTATTATTATTATTATTATTATTATTATTATTATTATTATTATTCGAGCGTCTAAAAACACAACCCGCCTCTGTCGGACTCTGGCTATACGGTCCACGGTTACTGATGCCAAAGTCGCGGCTTTCATCCCGGCCGCGGTGATCGAGTTTCCTCGGGGCCACCTGTAGTACTCTGCGGTGTCGGTTCACCTTGAGAGGCATCATAGGGTCGAAATTTTCGGAATCCTCTTGTAAAGTGTTACTCGGGATCTTATCGGTGGTTCCGGCGTGTAAAACCCTAGATATTATTATTACTGTTATGCCCCCCCCCCCCTCCTTGTGCATAAATGTAGTGCGACCGGTCTCGACAGTCGGCCATTTGCTTGTCTCGTCCGGAGACCTTTCTTTTTGTCTAGTTGTCTAGTATAATCGTTCATCACCTGTTCCTTCGCCTACCTGATCATGTGAACGGTACAGCTAACCTACCATTAATCCGTTGCTAATTTTCTTACTCTCACCTCGGCATGATCTAGATATCTGTGTTTTTGTTTGTTTGTTTTTATCGAACTGCATTAACTGTGCTTACCCTTCCAACAACTCGCTTATGTACGTCGTGTGAGTGAGTGGCCGTTTGCCGTGACGCCTTTGCTTTTCGTCGGGAATCGTGTACTATGGACAAGTCAGCAGCGCGGGCTAGAGCCGCTCCTAGCTTTTGTTTATAACTTGCACCCCCCACCCCCGCCCCGCGCTTCGTCAGAGTGCCCTCTTGCACGAAGATGGCGCGCTCGTATGTCAGCAGTCTACTGCCCGCCCACGCACACGCACTTCAAACACGCATACGCTTCTCGTCGCAGATGCGCTCTTTCGTTGTCGCTGCTGTCGATCGCGTGCGGCGGACGCTAGTCCAGACAGCTCTGCGCGTCCCGTGTGTGTTTACCCTGCGCGCTATAGCTGCACAGCGCCTGCGAGTCCGGCCGCTAAACCGGACACGGTCCGAGCACAGGGCCCGCGCGTCCAAGTGGTCGATACACGGCAGCACGGCACCGCCGCCGGTTGCTCGGTGTTGTTCCAGTTATGCGCTTGACTGCACGGCCCCTTATCTTCCAAGCGCGCGCTCACACGCACACCAACGTACGCACAGACACCGAATGGCGGTGTCATCTCGACCCGCCAGCTCAATGTGCGCGCTGCATGCCGTACGTAGCACTCCGTCGACTGCACCCTGCGCCGGGTGTCGCTATCGCGTGCACTGAGCACGCAGTGGAAATGGTCCAACGTCTCCGCGTTTGTTTCACACCGTCCTCCAAGAACCTCCGAGTCCTCGTTTGTTCCTACACTCGTAATCGTCTGTGCATTGGCGGAGGTTATTCAGCAATGATGAAAGAGGGAGCGGTCAGGGTTGCTAGCGCCACCTGGTTCGGTGGAGCACAACTAATAATTTACACGGAAACAGCGATTTTATGTTTAGCGTAGCATTATAGGCTAGCAGAACAGGCGCTCTTCATCTCGAATGGAATCGGACAAAACTCGAAGAGCCTTGTTTTTAAGGTAAATTTCGCTAGAATTTGGGCTTCACATTTGCTGCTAAACCGCGCAGTGGTCAAGTGGCTGTAGTACTCGAGTGCTTATCCACAGGTCGCGTGGTCGAATTCCGACCGCGGCGGCCTTATTTCGTTGGAGACTCTCTTGTTCTCAAATTGAGGGACACATTTTCAAGGACACTATGGCGGCCCTCAAAGTCATATCGGGCTTTCGAGTCGTTGAAACGCCTAAGACGTCGCGAGAACTTCATCTCCAGCATTTTTAGACCGTTCCAGTACGAGCGGAGTTGCAAAGATTTTTCGAACGCTGTGATTGCAATCTCTCTTATTGCGTCATGGCACGGGAAAATAAAATACGTCACGAGCGCCTCGTGACCTTGAGAACTTTTTAACGTTTTTTTTTTCCTATTCGAATGCTCTGCTTTTCATTGTGATCTCACGCTCACGTGTGGTAAAGTCGCGCCCTCTTTCGGCGGCCCGAGTAACGGCCGAGCGCGCCATGCTCAAATCAGCCAATGGCTGATGGTTTGAAATGCGAGCGCGATACCTATACAGGAACAGCTAAGGCGCGCACAAGCGTTTAGCGTGAGCAATCAGGGTTTGGTTGCGCCACGTGCTGCTGTGGAGCGCAACGAAAAATTAATCGGGAACAATGATCTTCTATTTTATATTTAGCGTAGCATTTAGTCTAACCGAACAAGCGCACGTCATAGCTATCCCTGTCTACATACCGCACTCTTATTTCAAACCGTCATGAATCACCAACTCGCCCAATCGACCATTTTGACAATGACTGATACTTGGCCTGTGACGAAGTAATTTTTGAGTATATAGCGTCATCTGTCGGGAGAAGAGAAACGGAGTTTTAGCCTACTTTGAATACTCGTCGTAAGTTTTGGGCGGCGTGCGGCGCTTTAATATTTGGCTCGCGTGTTCCGGGGGCCCTCGACTACTGGTCGGCAGTGTTCTCTTTAGAGAAAAGGACGACGCGCCGTCCTAAAGTTGACCTCTTCTTTATCCGAGCACATTGGTATTCATTTGCCTTGTAAAAATCAGCTTTTCGCCTGATCCCTCCCATTAGCCGCTGTGACGCTGTCTCGGCATTTCGCAACTTCGCGGAAATAAACCGTATGACACATACACACACATTCTCCTCAAGCTTGACTTTTGCAGCTTTCTCGAAGAGCAGAAGCTTCGAACAGTGCAAACGGCGTGCGTTTGTGTCGGCACGGTCTTTTATCTTTTTCTTTCATTTTTTTTTAGCAGATAAACTGGCTTTGGTATTATTTTTCCTTTGGGCACGTGTATGTGCGTGTATGGCTCCATAAAATTTGAATATTTCATCTTCGGCGTGCAATCATCGTCAAGGTGGGGATGATCACCTTTTGAATTTCCATATGAATGTTTCGTTTTTTTTTTTTTTCGTGCTAGTGTTTTCCTGCATGTACACCTGAGTTTCAGCCGGTGTCTTGTCGTTAGCTTCGCGGCTTCAGTACGCTGACAAGAATGAGCTCGTGGAAGGTGTATTTATACTTGGAGGTCGCTTTTCGGTGTGGGTATTCGAGATTGTATCCTCTCCAGCGGCAATGCTATAGTCTGTCTGTTTCTAGTATGTCGCACTTGTTGGCGAGGACTCAACTTGTTTAGCTTGTGTTCGACAAGATTGACGTTCGTTGGCGAGAGGCGGTGGTACCATAGAAGAAGAGAGTATTTTTCGCTTCTACTTCTCTCTTAATCCGTTCTGTCTTCCTCCACCAAAAATATGGAGCCCCCTCCCCTCCCCCTAATTCGAAAAAATATTTTTGCCCCTTTCCGCTGCATGCATAACGCAAATTTCGCAAACCCAGTGAATTGTCTTATGGCAATGTCCATTGCGGTGGGCCTGGCTTGCAGATGCGAGGCGATGAAAACTTTAAAATCAAACTAAAATATTTTTACGTGCAAACTCCGGTGTGGAAAGTGTGTCCACAGTGCACACCATGAAACGAAAAGTGTCCGTCTTGGGGTGCCTCAGAATCTGTCGGTAATCGTTTAATGCTGAACTCCAATGGCGGAGTTTGAGCAGGTTTTTCTGCTCCTCTCCAGTGGAAGAGTGAGGGCGGGAGTCAAGTGTTCCAAGGAGAGGGTCGGAGTGGATCCATGGTGGGAGTGACTCCGAGGAGCAGGAAAAGTTGCTCCGCCGAAATCGGTGGAGGGGACGGGAACTTAACGTGACACGCTCCTTTTAACACGTTCGCCTGCTTGGTGGTGACGCTGCTGTCGCATGTTTTCATATTTTGCGACAGCTCCGATTCATAAAGCTCCAGTTGCTGCACGAGCAGTTGATTGGATTGTGTCAGCGACACTGAAATAACTACGTACAAGCGGTAAATCAACAGAATTTGGCAGTGGAATTATCGTAATGGAATGCCAACGCGCAATGCATTCTGGGAAACTAAAAGACTCCCGCTGCCTCGTTGCTCCCACGCCTGCTCTGGCGGTGCGGATTGTGTTCCAATCGTGGATTCGGAGTTGTTGCTTTACGCCATCGAGTCGAGTGCTCCCTCTCCGAGTCCATCGGCTGTTCCGGCTCTGCCATTGGAATTCAGCATAAGTGAAACGCTCAGTTACAGGAACACTTGGCACATATTTAAAGGCGATAGCGCTAAAAAGCTCGTTTTGTAGGATTTCCGGTGTCGACGTCGTTGGTTGTGAGTGAAAAAAATCATCTTCTTCGTGACCTTAAAAACCATGAAAGATTCTAAAAGAAAATAAATAATAAAGGTTTCCTGGCCAAGTGGAGATCGAACCCAGCAGGCCGTTTTGACTGGGAAGCGGGTGTTCTACTAAACAGCCGTGAGTCTGCTTGGAGATGCAGTCATGCTTTATAAACACGCCCGTCCTGCATACAGGCTTCATAATGCAACGTGTAATATTGCAGTCATATTTCGTGCGACAAGCGTACATTGCCCATCGGGTAGTCAGAACATGCGATTATCATAACGACTACGGGGTTTAAAGCCGTCCAGCCATTATAAAAGGCACACGCGTTACGGTACGTATTCTCTTGAGACCACGTGGTAGGTGCATAGCAACTCCGAAAACATTTCACGCGCATAATTGATCGCGGTTTAATGCATGTTATCGATTACCCAGAATGCAGCCATATTCGAAAGCTTCACTGACGCAAGCTACTTTCAACTTTATCGATTACATTGTAGTAATTCACAACTGATAAGCTTCTCGAGTAACGACATCCAATCAAAAGTATTCACTAAGTGGTTGAAGCACGCACTATAGGGGACAGGATATCGCCGTCGCGTTCAACTCTTAAAGGCGAAGCTTAAGGGTTCCTATATTTAACGTGGCTCCTTGATGTGCGTTCTTGTGCGCTTCCTTGATTGCGCCTGTTTCTGTTTTCCATTTCCACATGCCCGCTTCTGCATGCAACTGCAGCCAGCGGGCGTTCTGCCTTTTCCCTCCATGGCGGCGCGCCTCCGTTTGAGAATTGCAGGCTGACCGGGCGAGCCATTGTCTTCGAAGACGTCTAAGCGACAGGGCCTCCTCGACAGATCGCGCGCTTCACGGACAATCGTCGAGTGCTAAAGCCCCGCATGACGCGTCGCGCACACAATAGCCACGACGGCACGCGCGTCAGGGTCCTTCGATCGCTATGTACGCAGTACACGCCAGAAAGCATAAAACGTACACGTGTGAGGCCTGAACCGCGACGTCGGAGGCTAACAAATGGCAATGGGTGGACGAATGTCCCGATGGGTTCTGGCAGGGCGTCAAGACTTTATGATGTCACCGTCAGCTGGTTAAGAGATGGAAGTTGTGGAACTTTTTAAGGTTTATGTCTCAGGTGCCTCCCTTTGGCAGCGCTTCTCCTGTGCCCTTCGCTCGTCTTACGTATGCGTGCGTTTAGCGCTCTCATAAGTTATGAATCAGTACCAACTAGCCTGAACCCAGTGCCTTCCCAGATGCCTCGTTAAACGCGAAAATCGACCGTTGGTGTCGGTGGCGCAACCTGTAGTGGTGCAAAAAAATTGGACACCTTGGAAATTCTAAAAGCTGTTAATGAAAGCCTGAGGCCGGCCATTCGACTGACCATGACACGCGTTTTGTTGTTGTTGTTTTCTTTTTCTTATTTTTGGTACTTTTATTTTTCACTCTCTGCAATCATTGCTGAGAGAATGTAAGAAGAGGGCACAGCTGGCGCCGCTCCAGGGCATGGACGGACACGAGTATTAGCCGTTAAAAGGCTTTGCCTCAATAGTCATAGAGCGGTGATTGCGTCACTATATGACATCATAACTACGACAGAGATCGCCGAATTTCGCCACGAAGACGGCCGTTGACAGAGGTAATGCGAGGCCATGCGAGATTCAGAAAGCTTAATTGCAACTCCTCCCATTTCGAAGGCAGTGCACAAAACCACGTTGCTGCAAGCTTTCGGAGGAAGGCAGGGCCAAGAAGGATCAATACGTCGCCTGGGAAGAAAAGGAAGATTGCTTTCCCTTTCGAGTGTTCTTAGACGAATGTATGGAGTATTCTAAAATTAACTAGAGGGCACTCTAGTGCTGCGATTGTTCAGCTACCGTGGGAATTATGGGTAGCATACAAACGTGCTCATTCTTCGCGCTTGCGGGCTTCGAGCGTATATACTTGTGACTTTGTTTATCGTAGTGTTCCCGTTTTGTTCCGAATGAATTAAAGAACGAACCGTTGGGAACTTCGTGGCCTGATTCGACTTTGTCTGCCAAAAGGTCAAGGTGATGAAGTACAACTGCGGAACATTTACCGATTGACGTCTCGTGACAAAGTGGCTCCAAGCCACGCAAATCGAAATGGAGTTGAATGTACGAATATTTAGACAAATTCGTGTACTACCCATAATTCCCATGCTCGCTGAAGCGCCGTGCGTTGCAACTCTCATTGACATTAGCACCAGAGTTCCTTCTATAGCGTACTTAATGGGTAGGGGACACTGGCAGTTTTTAGCGCAGCAAACACCGGCTGACACTGAGTTTTCTATCCGAATATTCGGAGTAGTATAAAATTAAAACTGCTTGGAAACCGATGACTTGAGTTCAAACTAATATGATCTCGAAACTTATAAACATAGTTAACTCGAAAAAACAGCGCACAAGAGACGAGGGCATAGAAACGCCGTACACATACAGCGCTCGCATGTCTACTGTGTTTCTGAGTCCTCGTCAATTTCTCGCGGTTTTTGTACCAGCTAACAATGTATCAACTCGCCCAAATCAAAGTTCTGCTTGAGGATATCAGCATAGGTTACGAGCGAAACCTCTGGTCAAAAGTGTCATGTCGGCCTTCCGAAAGAAAGTTACAAGGGAAAGAGGAAAAGGGTTCTGACGTAACGCTTGGGGCCGCATATAATACTGTCTCGCTGGCCACATACGGCCTGCGGAACGTTGGTTGCCGACCCCTGGTCTGTAGACTATACTTTACGGATGGGTTTCAGCGCCGCCACGTTTTCGTTCGGCGTCCTTAACAGCTAAATGAACGGTGTTACGGTATAGATGCATAAACATTGAAATGGTTGAGTTTATGCATACGATGTCTCCCGACCATATCAATTCACAACGCGATATACAAAATCAAGAAAACATCGTCTCAAAAAGCCCAAGATGGTGGCGCTCATATGTTTTAGGTAAAATAGTATACTCTGTCCCGGATTTTCGACGTGCATGATTCAGCTTCGCGCGAAAGAGACAAAAGATCTGGTGATCAATTCCTTCGTCGTGGTATACGCGTGTGCTGCCATTCCGCAGATGTATTGTCCGTCGTACCAGGCCGGTATGTTGTTATCTGTGAATTACTCTAGAGGTATACTTGTTTAGCAAGGAGAGACTCCGTCTTCGCATAAATATGTATAGCCTTGCGGCCGAGGTAAGTAAGTCGATCGTCTTCCCCTCCATTGATAATTCATGGAGTTCGCCGAAGTCGCCCCGCGTTTAGAATATTGAAATCCGCCTGCATTCTTATGTAGAAGAAACTTCCACGTCCTGTATAGGTAACTACTTGAGCTCTGAGGGATTGATTGAGGATACGTATGTACTCATGCGACGGACTCTTTGAACGTGGTGTTGCGGCATGGGCACTTTCCCGGAGTGCTGCACTGGTGCGGCCGCGCTTGATCACGGGATTGTAACTGGCCATGGGGCAGTGCAGCGACCGTGGTTGTACCACGCGGGCTTGCAGAGTGTGATGAAGTCACGTGCTTGGACATTGAAACGCGGTTCTGCATATAATTACCGTAAAGTCGCCAAGGTTGAGGCACTTGCGTTTGCTTGGTCAACGTGCCACGTCACAGCGGTACGTGATAACGTTTATTTAGTGCGCGTCTATGTCGTGTGCCTTTAATTGTATCAATAACCGCCACTAATTACGTTTACAAATCAACGCGGCGTGCAGCACCCATGCGGACGCGACTGCCCGCTTCGATCCGACCTCACAATTGCTACTTCGAGTATCAGCACAATGCAATGTCCAGAGGGCGCTTCATGAGTCTGATTTAACGGCTCAGTACCGCGATATTACTAGCTGTAAGGGTTCGAAGTAAATGAGCAGCAAAGTCGCCCAGCCTCACAACTTACTAAAAAAAAAAGTTATAGCCGTTCCACTGTGTGAAATGGCCTGACTATAGGAGCTGACGGGACACCCTCGTCAGCTCTCGTCGGTGTAGCTACAACCTCACCGCTCCTCGGGTGTCCTCCTAAAGAATGGTCGCCCCATAGTTGTCACGTACGATAGTTATGCTGCTCCTCTCGAGTTTTCTCCATAGCCTCCGGGATCTGCCCACGTTTGAGTGATCGACGATGTCGTTTGATGACGTCTTCGTGTCACCCATGTGGTGACGCCATCCTGGGAAGTCACTCTGACATCATCGCTTCCTCGACTGAAGTCGCGTGGTATTTTAGCGGCGAAGCTCCTTATGGTCCAGGCCTGTCAGGTTGGCGCTGTCTTCCGTGTCGGAGTACAAGCTAGGTATCCACTATACGCCATGATGACGATGACGATGATCACCGACAACGACTGCCTTGTGCGATACATGACATCTCTATATACTCTACGAGTCATTTCGTATGACTGGAAACAACCAACAACCACCAGGGTAACGGTCACAGACCTGGTCTTTGCCAATTCAGGCTCGATTTGACATCGCAAAGCAGAAATAATGAAGGCAAGACGAAATTTGAACTCCACACAACATACCACTTATGACTAGTAAACCTTGCATATAACTGTACACCGCTTCGTCACTCCCTTACATGCGTGAGCGGTCAATGTCAGGGGTGGGGTCGTTCGGTGTTACCGAACGACCCCACTGCTTCGCCCGCTTATCAAAATTCACTTCGGGAATATGCTGTGTGTGTGTGTGTGTGTGTGTGTGTGTGTGTGTGTGTGTGTGTGTGTGTGTGTGTGTGTGTGTGTGTGTGTGTGTGTGTGTGTGTGTGTGTGTGCGTGTGTGTGCGTGTGTGTGTGTGTGCGTGTGTTTTATAACGAACGGACACCATGGATTGCGAAGGCTCCGCTGTAAATACAGCGTGAAAAACGGGGGGGGGGGGGGGGGGCGAGGGGGTCACGCAATTTAGAACGACCGTTTTTGGCGCTCGTCTGCGCAGACATGTACAGGCCAGAGGACGTGGGACACGCGCTTCAACATGAAGCCGAAAGCCTTAGATTCCTCGTGAAACGCAGAAAGTTAACGTCGGTTTCAACGTCAACATGACTGGTGCGAAAAAAAGTCGTGTGGTGACGTCACCTTATTACATCATCATCACGTCACTGATCGTCGAAAATTGTGCCGTTTTTGTCGGTCACTGTGACGTCATATGATGACGTCACCACATGACATTGCCGCTCGGTCGTAGATGGGCCGATCCTGGAAGCACAAAAAGTCTGCGTTGACACCGATGCCGGAAGCAGTGCAGAACCACGCCAAGTGTAGAGAGACTCCTTTTTGTCTGTGTGGGTGGGGGAAGGTAATCATAATAACGCTTGTTTGACGATAGTTATAGCGCGACATGACGATAGTTATAGCGCGAGAACAAAACGACGACACAGCGAACTATCGTCATGCCATACCAACTAGCCCAAGCTGCCACACTTCTTGTTTGACGTCGCAAAACCACGATATATGATAAACGCCGTAGTGAGGGGGACTCCGAAAATTTTGACCATTTAGTGTTCTTTTAAGTTGCGCTGACATTGCACATCACACGGGTGGGCCTCTACCATTTCGCCTCCATCCAAATGTGACTGCCGCGGCCGGTATCGAACCCGCGACCTTCGGCTCAGCAGCGGAGCATCGTATAGCCGCTGATCCGCCGTGGCGGACAGAGGAGGGACAACAGGTGTTAGTACGATCGGCTGAGAATCAAAATATGGCTCTGGCATTCGGGGTACTCAAGTCTGCGCTGCGGAGGATACGTGACGCCCGGTCGGAGACGACGCCACTTTCCAAAAGCTTTGATGGCTGTCACTGTAATCTAGTTCTTCGACCATTTCGGTCGGGTTACCAGGTACCCCATGCAACCTCAACGAGATCGCCCATGATGCAGCGTGCGCACTTACCGCGCCCCCACAGGGCAACCCCATCTCGCTGAGTTAAAAACCAATCAGGATGTGCACATTACGTACAACGACATTACAAAACACTTTTACCTTGATCGTCGCATTTTTCTACCCACACATCACAAACCTAACAGACCGCAGGCGCTATTCCTACGCCCATTACAGACCCACGCGTACCCAAACCTTGCCAAGCTTCACGTTTACTGTCCCGATGCGTACAGCAGCGACAACGTCGTATTTCTCGTGTGGACACACGGCGAGACTAGCACACATGCTCTTGGGTGTGTAGGAACACTGCCCCCGACTCTTATCTCAAAGAAGTGGGAGAAGTTCCCCAGAAGCACACTTCTCGTCGACCAGCAGGCCCACGAAGCGGCTGCCAGGTACTCCCTGTTGGTGCCTACGTGGGAGACGCCCGCTAAGCGCGTCCTGCAGGACTGAAATAAGGGTTTTCCATTTCATTCTAGCTTTCGGGTCATCTTGTGTGAATAAAGGACTCTGTAACATTTATGTGTTGCACTGCCGCGGTAGTCTACTGGTTAAGGTACTCGGCTGCTGACGTGCAGGTCGCGGAATCGAATCCCGGCTGCGGGGGCTGCATTTCCGATGGAGCCAGAAATGTTGTAGGCCCGTGTGCTCAGATTTGGGTGCACGCAAAGAACTCCAGGTGTTCGAAATTTCCGGAGCCCTCCCCTACGGCTCCTCCCGTAATCATATGGTGGTTTTAGGAAGTTAAGCCCCACATATCAATCAACCAACTTTTCTTTGTTCTTGTATTGTTAGAGATGAATCTGTTAATCAGGTTGCGATATGTTTCTCTCATTAGCGCCCCCTTTCGAGGCCCCCACTGCGGACCGCAGAGGATATACCGCTAAGCTTTGTGACGCGCGCTGAGGCATCCGCTGCGCCGAACCGCAGTGGAAGGTTCGGCGTCGAGGGGAGCCGCGGGCGGCGCGTCACTTTGTTTAATAAGTCTGCCAGCCTTGGACGGGACAGATAACGTACCTCCACTTTTTTTATTTTTTATTTTTTGCGCACGGCGCGCTTATTACGTCGAGCCCGCGTGCGAGTGTGTGCCACACGGCTGCGTGCACGAGGGCTCCACCGGCGGTTCTTCCTTACCGCTGCCACGGCGACGACTGCAGCTGCAGCCTCAAAGTCACGTGTAAGCGTCGGTGAGAGCTGCCTCCCTTTGTATTTTTTCCTATTCGATTTTTTTTTCGAGAGCGAATCGTTCTATAGTTGAACAGTCAAAAACCCTGCCTGGCCGTGGCACACTGCGTCTTATCTACACTACCGTTTTATGCAAATCTAAGCCACTATGCTTTTACCAGAGAGCGAAATCCGTGCATGGTGCCACACGAAAGTGTTTTATTTGACTGTGAAGCCGTCTGTAGAGGACAGCGAAGACACCCACTGTCATGCTGATTTAGCTAGATCGTTAAGGCGTCAACACCTGGGATGCAAATGATTACCATCGCAGGACGCCGTCACCATATGAAGTCGTCTCGATGCCACATGTAGCCCAAATTTGGCGTAATTATGACATCATCAGGTGCGTAACCATGAAAGTTTTTTTCGGGGTGGGGGGAGGCTTTCTTGATTTCGGGAGGGGCACACCCTTTAAATTGTCATTTATTGTTTTCTATTGAATTTCGGGCGGGGGGGGGGGGGGCACTGTCCCGGTGTGCCACCATTTGGCTACGCCCATGATCATCATAACATCGTTGTGACGTTTCAGTTTCAGTTTATTGAGCGTACTTGGGTGGGGGGGTTACATATGGGGAAAGGTATACAGAAAGAGGTTTCTTAGTGTGAACACTGCAATGGGACCTCTTGTTTTGAAATACATAGAAAAAAATAAAAACAGAAGCAGAATAGCGCAATATAATCGTGAATATGCGTACAAAGTATTAAGAGTGTTTTTATGGTATGCAACAGCATGTAGAATATTTGACATTGAAGTGCGCTTAAAAATAAATTCAAAAAAGTAAACCTAATAAAGTGCAAATGGTGCAATCATATACACTATTAAATATTTCAGAAGAAAAAGAAAGTAATGAGAGTGGATAAAGAGAACATGAGAATGCACGGCAAAAAAAGGCAGCGTCAGCAACTACACACAAGTCAGAAATTTAGATAATGGTTCAGGAAAAGGCGAACTGAATGTGTGGAGGCATTTAATAAGGGAGAGATTTTAGTCACCAGAAGCAGAGTGTTCCATTCCCCGATTGCGAAGAAGCTCGCTGTTTTCAGTTCGTAATTTTTGCGCGCGTTGGACAGTACGATATTGTTTTGAAAAGAGAAACGCCTATATTACTAGAGGAAGTTGTAAACTTATTAGCGACAATGTACAAAAAATTCGGATTATGCACCAGGCGGCTGGCAATTGCGGCTAAGTTCAAGACGATCATATTTGAAATAAAAAGAATATTTAGTAAAGAAAATGGTGGAGCTGAATGAACATGATAATCACTTTGCGTTATCATGTGGAGAGCCTGTTTTTTTTTTTTAATATGCGCTAATGGGCTTACGTAAGTTTTATATGCAAGTTTCCAAGATTCAATACAGTAGTTGAAATGACAATGATGGAAGACAACATAGAAAGCAGATAGTGTAGGTAGCGTAAACAATTGGCGGGCTCTGAGCAGAACACGAATGCCATGGGCGGTCTTCTTTTTTATTAGATCATTACGATGATTAAAGTTAAAAAGCAGTCAAGGTCCACACCGAGAAATGTGCATTTGTCATAGGGAAATATTTCATAGTTATTAACATACACCGGGAGGGCGTGATCTCGCTTTTTCGACAGAGAATTGAAAATCACAAACTTTGTCTTAGAAGGAATAATAACAAGCTTGTTGTTGCGGCACCAACTAATGACGCTGTTTAGGGGAGAGGTTAGGACAGGAATGAAGTCGTGAGCAGGGAACATGGTGGTGCCATCTGCGTAAAAACAAGAATGCTGTGTGAGGTGAAAAACAGTCTGTCAGGTCATTTATGTAAATGAGAAATAAAAGAGGACCTAATATTGATCCTTGTGGGACCCCTATATCGGTAGTTTTGAAGCCCGACAGCATGCCTGAAATGGATAGAACTTTTGTATCAGTGAATAACTAGAAATTAATTTTCGTGACGGGCCAGTTACACTATAGAAAGAAAGCTTGTTCAAAAGAATAACGCTGTCTATGGAATCAAAAGGCTTGACTGAAGTCAATGAAGACTGATCCAAGGAACTTTCCCGTCAACAATATTTTCAGTAAGAGCAACTAGTGCTAGATTGGTGGAAAGCCGTTGACAAAACCCAAATTGATGGGACGATAACAGCTGAAATTTGTCGAGGTATTTTGAAAGCCGGCTGGAACGTAATTTTTCAACAACCTTACTGAAAAAAAAAAGGATTAATAGCGATGGGCCTATAATTGTTCCTGACTGATTTATCACCGTTCTTATGAACGGGCACTACCTTGCTTTTCTTTAGTTTGGAAAAAAAAGAGACAGTGTTTAAAGATTAAGTTAACGATATAGGCAAAAATAGGGACGATGACATCAACAATGACCTTTATGTGTCTGGAGGATATGTTAATTGTCAAGTCCAAGGCTAAATGTTTTCAAACTTAAGATAGTGTTGCGAACTTCAGCTTGGGTGGGTTGGAAAAAGATGAAAAAGATTGTAATGGACGCCGCTGGTCGTTGAGACATGATTGCCCGGATTTAGCGCTGATACTGAAAAAAATACTTGCTGAAAGCGTGAGCAATGTCATCGTATAAGTGTGAAAGGTCTTTCCGACGTGACATATTTTAGTAATAATACAAGCTGCAGCTTTATTTGCAAAGGAGTTAAGAAAGCCACTGTTTTCGCGTATTCTTACCAGCTACGTCAGGTCGTGTTTGACATGCGTTCTCAAATGCGTTCTACTCGTGATTTGTCTTCCTGTCGCACGCCCGTTCTGACTTATCTCGCTGTATTATCGCGCTCTATCAACTTTTTGTAGTGCGTTTTCGACTGTTCAAGCGGGGATAACAACGAACACTTGAAAAACGCGATATCTTGATAAGCTCAACATTCGAATCGCCCACGCGTTTTACTATATAAGAAAGGAGTCGCCCCGCCGTGGTGGTCTAGTGGCTAAGGTACTCGGCTGCTGACCCGCAGGTCGCGGGTTCGAATCCCGGCTGTGGCGGCTGCATTTCCGATGGAGGCGGAAACGTTGTAGGCCCGTGTGCTCAGATTTGGGTGCACGTTAAAGAACCCCAGGTGGTCGAAATTTCCGGAGCCCTCCACTACGGCGTCTCTCATAATCATATGGTGGTTTTGGGACGTTAAACCCCACATATCTATCTATCTAACCCCCGTATTCACAAATGCTCCTCAACTCGAATTTCACCCTTTACTTGACAGAGTTCAGCAATGTGCCACAGCTCGGCTGAAAATGATGCTGCGCTGTTAAAGAATCGCCGCAGATTATCGCTGATATGCAATGACTTGCCGTGCCTAGAGATGGCGCTTCCATTGGCTTTCTCAAGTGAAGGTGAAGCGTTGAGTGAAGGCACTTTCTAGAATACGGGGGTAAGCCGGACGAAGTCTTTCGTTGAGTGCTGCTGTTCCTTTTGGCGACTGCATAAAGATGAACGTGTTTTTCTGCGTCTGTGAAGTGCTGTGGGGTGATGTGAAGCGCTTCGTTCACTGAATGTTTGCGTGGTGTATACATGCAAGCTCTCGCAATGGGACAGTGCTGCAGGCTGAGCTGTCATCGATATTTACAATGTGCCGAAGGTTCCAATTTTTTTTCATTAGCGTTTCCTCCGTGATTTGAAGGTATGGGTGTGTTTATACTACTTGATTTTGAGTTGCTTTAATGACACCACCTTTAGCACGTTAACTTCTTTCTGTGAAATGGTTTCATGTACGCTTCAGAACTGTTAGCGGAAGCCTTGACCTTGAACATTTTAGGGGCGAAGCTCCTTATAGCGGCACCCGTTCGTCCCCCGTAGTATGTAACAAGTATAACATTTTGACCTCCAAGGTGGTGCCGGTGAGAGACTTCTTCTGTGCGTTGTTGAACAATAAAAAATAGTGCTCATTGTACATGTCAATGGCTGCTAATAGGGAATGAGAGACAGGAGCATTCGGCTTATAGTTAACGCGCAGGCTGCGATCACCGTTAGCAGCCATTGGCATGTACATTGAGCACTACCTGACAAGAAAGGGTTGCTACGTTATACTCGCTGGGTGTAACCTCCTTAGCTTTAGAAAGGTTTAGCGAGCGTTGAGCCGCGGTGCCATGAATGCAATGAACTTGTATATACCATGAATGAACTCGAGGTGGTTAAAAATGGGAAGTAGATACGAAGCGCAAGCCGTAAGAAAGTAAAAGCCGAATTCTCCGCCTCTGATTTCCCATTAGCAGCCATTGGCATGTACATTGAGCACTATCTGACTGAAAAAGTTTGCTACGTCATACTCGCTGGGCGTAACCTCCTTGGTTTTCGAAAGGTTTAGCGAGCGTTCCGTCGCAGTGCCATGAATACAGTGAACTAGTATATACCATGAACTCGAGGTGGTTAAAGGTGGGAAGTGGACCCGAAGCGCAAGCCGTAAGAAAGGGTGCGTGTGCCACCTCTCGTTTAGTCCTTGGAATGTCCGCTGAATGGCGGTGCTCCTATATGGGGAATATATGATGAAAAGATGCGAAATGGTGGTACTTGGAGTGTTGAATAGATGGACGAACGGACACATAGACAGATGCATGGATGGACGCATGAACGGACGCAGGGGCGGCTGCATGGACGAACGCAGGGACGGACGCACGAACAGAGGCACGCACGGACGGGCTGGTGGACGCATGGACGGTCACACTGACGGACGCATGGACGGACGGAAGCAAGAACGAATGGACGGACGAATTCTTCTCCCCACTCTCCATCATTCACTCCGTGGATATGCTGCAATTTTTTTTTAGCTGAGCGGCGCTGGTGCGCACCCTCGCGATAACGTATTGTCCCGAGAAAGTGCTAG
The DNA here is from genome assembly GCF_013339725.1 of Rhipicephalus microplus. Taxonomy (NCBI): domain Eukaryota; kingdom Metazoa; phylum Arthropoda; class Arachnida; order Ixodida; family Ixodidae; genus Rhipicephalus; species Rhipicephalus microplus. Next base: position 59,111,952 of record NC_051175.1, read on the forward strand.
GAACTGCATAGATTTTGCGTTTCTGACGAGCGCATTTGCCTAGACGTGGTCTGCTTGGCTGAAAATAACGACGAAATGAAGTAGACGCAGCTTCATAGCTCAACCAGCCACGTTTTAGGTTCCGCTGCTCGCACCGCGAACACATCAAAATGAAGCAATAATCGCTGCGTGGCAATCTACTCTGAGAACAAGCGTTATTCTTTCAGGGTCGGTAAGCATTTCGCCATTTTGGGCATAGCACATCGTGCTTATTGTAATATCTCTGGTCCCATTGTTTAGATGAGTGAAAGAAGGCTAGTGCGCGGTGTCGTGCATCTGTTATGTATGCTGCGTAGTGTTTATTACTGCTGTTCCGATCATTTCTTCGCGATATTTTAATTATGCACCAGTCTCTTTAGTACCTTCGCCTAATTTATTGTCCTTGAAATATGTGCTGCTATTCAACTGAGTAGAGATACCTGTGCACACCTCAATGATTTTCCTGTTTTGTAGCTTCTCAATTAGGCGCGTGGGGAGCAGGAAGCCTGGGATGAATTGCTTTGTTAAATGTTTTTTTTTCATGTGTGTGAATTTCATTTTAAGCCAAAATACTTGAGAACGATTACCAAGTACTCCGATCCTCGAACATGTACAGCAGAACTAATGCATTCACACAGCAGAAAAAACTGCAGAAGTTTAGCAAACATTTGTGTGCATCTTCTGGACTATGTGTGTGCGTGTGTAAATAGAAATTTATCAATAAGAATTATCTTACTTATTTCGCCTCTTTGTTGGGCCACCAAATTTTACTCTTATAAATCGGTCGCGTATGCGATAGCGCACAATGTATTCTTACGTCCAGATGAAATAATAAACGCTTACAAATAAATCATCAAAGAATTTCAGCGCAATAGAATCGTTGAGCTAGCGCCAATTCAGACACAAAGGGTTGAATTAAGTTGTTGTATTAAGACACAAATGGTTGAATGAAGTTGTTGTATGCATGTAGAATTCGCCGCGCGTTTTGTCTTTTCACGGAAGACGATGGTGGCAGTAGATTCACAGCCCCGTGTGCGCGCTCGCTGTGTCAATGCGCGTGACGTCACGACGGCAGCCAGCAGGCCTGATATCTATAGGTGGCATTGTGCAGCCCCTCTCCAAAACCAAAGTCACCTTGAATCTTTTAGGTGGCTTTGCCGAAACCTGCCTCCCCTCCTGATTCTCCTGATTGGGTCATTCGCTCGGCGAAAGACGACTGGCACGTTTCACCTTCACCTGAGCCGCGATCGTCGCGTTCTTTCACTAGCACATAAAACATACCACGTTTGAGGCGATGTTATCTATTCAGACTTCATACGGAACATCACGGCGACGGCACAACTACGCCCGGAGTGTCCATGTAATAAGCTCACAGTGTCCCTTACGCGCTCTCTTAAGACTAAGTGAAGATGAAATCCATCTTTTCTTTTTCCTCAGTTGATCTAATTAGATGTATTGGTCCTGCCCCATACCCTACAGAACGTTTTCTGCACCTAATGTAGTTTTCCACTGTGTCTAAGATCAGAGGCACCTCACCTAGTTGTGTGCAGCCTCCGTTATCGGCCTGCAGGCGGCGGTGTCTTGCGATGTCATCGTTATGTCACGTCACGTGGCATCGTTGTGACGTCACAAGTTTGACGATGGGACGTCTCGATCACTTCATCCTAGGATAATTTTAAAGACGATAGTCTTTCTGGGGGGACCTTCGACGCCAAAATTTTGGTCTGTCTGTCTTACTGTCTGTACATTTGTCTGTTTGTCTGTGCTAACGATATCCTGAATGGCATCAAATGATACCTCAAACGGCCAACCGCATCCGCAGCACCAACCAATATTGCTCAGGCTTCATCGTTCATACTTGTGCGATCGTCAATTAAAAAGCTATTAATGTGCATATCTGAGGCACCATAACAACACGTCGATATTTTGTATGTGTGTTTTTATACTAAAGAAGGCACAAATAAGTAATTCAAAGGACCATAGCGTTTATCATGCTGTGCTGAGAGTGCAACGCAATGCTCAAAAAGGCAAGTGTCTCCAACCCTTAGCTAAGACAACACGGTGGTGGCACCTGCCCGTCGCTTTGCGTTCTACACCCTATCGCCTCCGAGACAGGCGCGCATCTTTCTCCGTGGGCGCGCACGCCTTCCTTCGTTTTCGAAGATAACTGCCGGATGGCGCTCGTGTCAAACGTACCTCGATGCACTCGGTGCCTTCGCTGCACGGATCTAGACTCTCTAACGCAGCGCTTCCAGAATACAATTCACCGATTTTCTCGCGCAGAACATCAAATAAACGTTTTGTTGACTCTCTCCACACGCAAGACTATCGTCTTTCGACGACATTTGCAGTGAAACATGCAGACACGGGGCCACTTTTTTTTTTTTTTGCATCTGTCGTATTGGCGCTGCTGACGCGGGACGCCCGTAAACTTTCGCGTTCGGGCACCTGAGGTTGCCTTAATAAGTAACCTAACTCCATCTAGTAATGAACAGACGACAACGTCGGCAACAACTACCGTTGGCTCTAGCTTCTGTGCTACTCCGTAGCTAGGGAATCGGGGAAAAGTCATGCGCTATCGATTTCGGAGCTTCGAATTCAAGATAGCGTCTGCTCTACGACTTGTTTTGGTCTCCGTTTCCCGGAAACATTTCGTCTCTTTCCGTACACGGCAAGGCTCTTTCCGGCACTGAGTGCCAGGCGTGTACAAAAGACGGGCATTTCGCGTCTCTTCTGAAGCCGTTACAGCCGTGGACCGGCTGTTTTGGGCCGCGCGTTTTGACAGTGCTCTTATCGAGCGAGAATATAATATCGACACGGCCATGTCGATCGAAGGCACGACTTAGCTGGGCGGTGCGTGCACGCGCGAGGGGGTTTTCGCGCGCACTCGGGTCTAATTTTTCGCTTGCGTGACTGCGACCGGTCGGCCGCCGAGGCTGCTGTAATTGCAGTTAATGCGTTTGATCGATCTATCGCGGCTTCTTTAGTCGATAGGTCTCAGAAACTCCCCATGCACCTGCCCACTTATCTATTCGCTAGCTCTCTTCTCTGAAAAGTCGGGACATAAAAGAGTAATGGGGAAGAAGAAGCGGGAAAGGGGAGGCAATAGGAAGCAGGGACGGCTTTAAAGTAGTCGAAAAGGGGGGAACGTGGTGGGGAGGCTATAGGAGAGTCTACAGCCAAAAGTTTGCTGCCTATCGCCCCGTCAAAAGTTTTGTTCCTAGATTACCCAACTATGAAGACACACGTGAATAGTACACTTTATATGCAGGAAACGCGAAGGGGTTAGTTAACTGCGTTGTGCGACGTGTGACGGTGCTACGTCTGATGTCTGGCTCATATAGAAGGCATCGTCGTGCATCTGCAGTTTAGTCAGAAAAAAAAGAAGATGTATGTCGACTTCTGACGTCTGTGGAAAATTGTGGCTTTTATTACCCGTCCAGAACAGCCCCTCCACATTGCTACTCTGATGCCTCGGGAAAAGAAATTTGGGCGTCGGCTCATCAAAAAAACTTTTAGTTGTGAGTCGATGAGCACTCTTGTTGCGATCTTCCTTCGACCTCGTGTAATTAGCGCTGTAAATTGTCAAAGCCAAAGGTGTGTCTACCTAGGAAGGTCATGACAAACGATCCTAGAGAACACTTGGTGACGTGTTTACTGACTGAAGCGTACAGACACGAGTGTACTACTGTGGACAACGTTTATCGGGAGCGAGGCTTTTTATAGTCTCTGAAGGGTATCTGCATGCAACGAGCGCAATGGTGGCAATGACATGTGCCAATGACCATGCCTAACTCACCTGTGAAGAGTCATCTTCACAGGTGAACATCGTCAGCCCATCCTTACGTTCGGTGCAGATCGAAAACATCGCTTCGTGATCTCCCATTATTCATCCGTTGCGTTATAAGCGGACTTTCCATATGTTTGCATTCCTGTCATATTTCCTAATCCGGTCAACAAGCGCCTCTAACCCACCCCTGTCCTCCTTTGCTGCTCTTGGCGTAACTCTTTAAAGGGGCCCTGCAACACTTTATGAGCATGGTCAGAACATGCTGCTGATCGGTAGTAGAGGCTCCCAACAACACGCGAGCCAAATATTATTGCGCAGCGCGCGACCTGGAATTCACAATAAATTATCAAAGTCAGGTAAAACTTGCTTTCTATTCTCTCGACAAATCACGCAATAAGCGCATAAATCACTCGCAGTAAGCCCATCTACCAGCCGTTGGCTGATTTGAACATGGCGCCCTCGGTTGTTACAGAGATCGCCAAGGGAGGCCACTTCTCCACGCGTACGCGCGCTCGATCCAACTGAAAAGGCCGCGCATTCGAAGAAAAAAAAAGTGCTCAAGGTCATGACACACGCGTGACGTTTTTTTGTTTTGTTTTCCCCTCCCATCCCTCCCTGCTTAGCTTCCAGCGCTTTCGTCGGGGCGAGAGAAGAAAGAATGCGATTGCAGCGTGTGACAAATCTTTGTAACTCCGCTCGTACTGGACGGATTCTTAACATTTTTGTGGCGCTTAATTTGTGAGGCAATACGCTTTTCCAGTGAAATAATTCTATTGTTACTCAAAATATTGTTTCAGGGCCCCTTTAATATACCGCCGGTTATCTTTACTCATACGTATTACACGATCCGCGAAGCATTACATCTCTCTTTTCGCTCCGTTCAATCCTAGTTCTTAATCCCCACTGACTTGAAAACTCGGCTCGCATGAAACTTTCATGTATGTCTAAACGCACGTGGATCAGGACGCTATCGATGCCTGATCGCCACGGACAGCTTTACCTAAATCTTGTGGGACATATTTTACTTTGTTGGCATAAACTGGGAAAGCTATTGGTTTGTATGCGTTTTCAGTCTCTGCTTTGTTGGCTAATTAAGTCTGTGTGGAAGACCGTATTCCCATCGTTACTCCCTTTGTTGGAGAACGATGTCACGCGAATAGGAGAGGGGTTCAACGTCAGGGCCTGTCGTCGCTCGGTAGGTGAAGCATCGAGCTATAAGGTCTGTCACGACGGTTTCTGTATACAAACCTTCGCGACGTGCACTAACGTACGGATCTCCTTTTATAGGTTTATTTAAAATTTTATGCAGTAGCTTACGTAGCATTTCTCGGAGAAACATTTAATATGCCGCATGAGAGAAACATGCCAACACTTAACCGCATAACATGGGAGTGCCGCCGAAAGGGCCACACGTTGGTGGCTTGTATATATGTCATGAAAGAACACTAATTGATACTGCTTGAATAATGAATTTATTCCAATGGCCTCCATTGCAACGGGAAAGACGAATAGCTCAGAGTATACGAATTCGAGTAGACATAATCTACACATGGAACGAAAACCGGCATTATCGTTTCATTAGTTTTCATCTTCGTGCTGAAGCTGACTCTAAGGCTTGACTGATTTTTTTGTTCACACGCACTCGTTGGACCAGTGACTTATGTGTCAATCATGCGATGCTCCTCAGCTGCCCTCTGCTCTTCTACATATAACTGAGGGCTTAACCCATATACACGTTCCAACTAAAACAACCGGTACACAATAAGAGGTGCAAATGAGTAAATCGTCTTCATGCGTACCATACGTGTCACCGCGCATTCCAAGCGCCGGGTAGCGCTTTCCGGCTGAGCTGGCTTTGAGGAGCGCGCTTTCGCTTGGCCGGTGTTGTGGCATGGGTAGGGGAGAGGGGGACATTGGACTACCCGCATACGTCTGCGTCAAGCGTGCGAGGGAGCGTGAGCGAACATCCACGTGCTACCCAACCATGCGCGATCGGGCGCTCGCTGCTTCGTGCCGCAGGTCACTGTGGCTGGATCTCGTGGAGAGAGCGAATTCGCTCGAAGAAGGAACAGGAGATCCGGGCCTGCTCCAGTGTCTTCTTTGAACTCGTGACAACTTTGCTACAGAGGAAAATGGGGAATAAAAGGAAGTTATGAGGCATTAGACGCCATAATTATAGGTAAGGTTTTAGCAGAGCTACTTGTTGGGCGAGTAGGCTCATTCTTAACGAGCTTATGGCGCAAATAAACACAAGAGAAGGACAAGCGCAATTTCTTAACGAGATTATGGCGCAAAGAAACACAAGAGAAGGACAAGCGCAAGGCTTTACGTCCCAAGATATGATTATGAGAGACGCCGTAGTGGAGGACTTCGGAAATTTCGGCCATCTGGTGTTCTTTAACGTGCACTTACGTCGCACGGTGCGCGGGCCTCTATACCGTTTCGCCTCCGTCGAAATGGGACCGCCGCGGCCAAAATCGAACCGGGGACTTTCGGGTCGGCAGCGGAGCGCCTTAGCCAATGATCCACCACCAAGGCGGACGGGCATACGACGTCATGACGATAGTTATAGCGCGAGAACAAAACGATGACACAGAGACAAGAAGGACACGAAAGACACGAGCGCTTCTTTCGTGTCCTTCTTGTCTCTGTGTCGTCGTTTTGTTCTCGCGCTATAACTATCGTCATGCCATACCAACTAGCCCAAGCTGCCACACTTCTAAGATACGACGTCAGTATAGTATTGTAACGTTAGGTTACATACGTGTGATGTCTGTTCGAAAAGCATAAAACCATCCTTGAAAGGAAGCTTTTGTAAATCTCAGATTTCGCCCTCATATGCTAAATATCCGGCTCCGTCGAGTGTACCTAAATGCCGCCCCCCAGCTGGATGCGGCTTTTACTTATATAATGCCGGTTTCAGTTTGCCGATCGCTAGTGTTTTCTTTGTTTGGTCAGCTGTTTCTTTTTCTTTTTTAATATAGTTGGAAGTTAGCATTCACGCTGTCGCATTGTCTTCCCTTCTGCCCAATCCTTGGGTTCCTTTTACTATTGATTCTCGCTAAAAGACTCCGAACGTCACGGGATACGAACCCTCCCAAACAACTACTCTTGTCGTTATCGTTTGCCAGCTGTTGCGGCGCATTCTCCTTTGCCTTCGTCGATCGCGTATCAGACCGCAGCGCCATCTGCTTATCACCGAACTTGCGTCGTAGGTTCCGAAGCAAGTTCGCGCAGTAGCCATGGTGGCGTTCCGTTCTTGTATGTGCAGCGCCTGCTTTTATTCCAGGACCCATTTTACGCCTTCTTCTATACGCGTGCGCTACACCAAATAAAGAGGGAGAGGGGGGGGGGGGGGTGATGACGAGATGTGCGCTGAAGTCTGTGTGTCGAAAGCTCACGGCACATAGAACGGGGAATGGCCTTGTGGCAGCAAGGCCGGCAAAGAAAAAAAAAACGGTGCGACCTTCAATGGTCGAACACCCTTACACAGAGTTCTCGCCCACCCCTCCCCTCCTCTTTTGTATATGCGTTATTTGTTTTTCAACCTATAAAAGTTGGTGCAAACTTTGGCAAGAAACTCTTTCCAAGGAACGTAGCAGTGCCAGAGTCGTGTCTTATTTGTTTGTTTTTTTCCCCGCGTGCCCCAACGTCTGCTTCCTGGCTAGCGTGCTGTTAAAACTTTTCTGGGCGCCCCTTGCAATGGTGCACTTTCTTTGTTCGCGGTCAAAGGAGGGGCGGGCGTACTTACGCCTCGCCTACGCACGACCCGCACGAACCTACCATAAGCGTTACGCAAGAGCATGATACGGCTAGAAGCAGTGGAATCCTTATAACCTGACGTAGACGTGTGCCTATCGACGCACAGCCGGGACAATGTAGTGCTCTTAAAAGCCTGCGCGCCAGTAAATGCGAGCTGTAGACGTACGTGACCAGACTGCGTTGGTATAGTGCCACCTCGTGACCAAGAGCTTAATAAAAGCGGACACACAGCGTCGAGCGCTTCGAGGGTGTATTTATTATGGTGTGTGTCCTATGATTCCCGTTTCTGGGGCTTTATATAACTAAGACACTGCGTTACCGGTGACGTGGACGGCGGGAAAAAGCGCTGGTACCGGCATTACCTAACGCTTTGTAGAACAACTAATTGAAGTAAGGGAATCATTGAGGGCTCGTTTCGTTGTTTGACTCAGCCTTAATGAAGACCAGCATGTAATGAAGCCAATAAAGGTACCACATGGAACGTTAACCGTACTTCTTTAATGTGTGTTGTAATAATTGTGGTAAAAATGTGAAGAAAGTAAGTGGACGAGTAGACAACTTGTTGCTTCAGGGACCGAACCAACTTACCAACTGAGCTCTAGCGGCTGCCGTCCCCACGTTCAGTTATCGGGAATTTATGTGCATGTGAACCCTGGGTGTGTTAATTTATTCAACGGCGCTCTTGGCCATGACGGCGAGTGTGGAACACTGCTTTTTTTTCTTTCTTTTTTTCTTTATTTCTGTGTCAGTACAAAAAATGGATTGATTGATATGTGGGGTTTAACGTCCCAAAACCACTATATGATTATGAGAGACGCCGTAGTGGAGGGCTCCGGAAATTTAGACCACCTGGGGTTCTTTAACGTGCGCCCAAATCTGAGCACACGGGCCTACAACATTTCCGCCTCCATCGGAAATGCAGCCGCCGCAGCCGGGATGATTCGAACCCGCGCCCTGCGGGTCAGCAGCCGAGTACCTTAGCCACTAGACCACCGCGGCGGGGCTACAAAAAATGGAGCGAAGGCAAAAGACTAAAAGCCTGACTAAGGGCCTTTGCTCCAAATGCAGTGAGGCAGGCAGGCCGTCATAAGAATTTCGCAGGATACAAATGAAAAATACAAAAATATACAAAAATAAATAAGGTACATGTGCAAATACTGTAACACATACAACAGTAATAAAGTGTTATTTTTCGTAAGCAAATATATGCATAACTATCGTAATGTTTTACATACCAATTAGACATTACTTGCGATTTCTCATCGCTATTGCAAAATAAATACGAAAATAACAATGTACACAAGGAACTCTAGGAAAAAGAACACACACAAAAAAAAGCATCAGATACTACTTAGGCAAAGAGGAAACATAGAACGATAGTCAAGAGAATTCAATGTTGTTTTCAATCAGTACCATCCTGATGGTACTGATTGCCTGATGATTTGCCTGATTGTGTCGTGTAGCCAGCGGACCACCGCGCACAAGGAACTTTTTTTTGTAACTGCAATAGCAAGTGAAGGGACACTCGCCGTTGCCGTCATGTACCGTAATTATTTCGAATGGATAAGACCGACCCGTGTATCGTATGATGTTCTTTGTGCGAGCGTACGCTTGCGGAGCCGGCAGATGGGCACCGCTTGTGCGGGAAGAACCAGGCCGGCCGACTTGTACGGGTGAAGGAGCGTGAAGTGCTGCTGTGGCAACGGGGAGAGAGGATTTGCGTCGCTTGGTATAGGAACTGCGAACGTTTATCAAACGTGCACGGTCGTGCGCGCCATTGTGGCCGAAATCGTCAGAAGGCTCATAATTTTGTTCGTGCTATGCTTTTTACCGCTTAGCGTTGAAGCGACAATCTGAAACCCGCGAAGCGACCGCTGGGCGATCGCATGGTGGCCTGCCTCATCATCATGTATTGTGATTTGGCGAGTAAAACGCATGCTTTTTTGTTTATTTATTTCTTTATCTGTTTATATTTGCCTTGACACTTAACCTCACCTTCTGGCGCGCGGCGTCTTGCAATTTTCTCCAAATCATGTGGTCGATAACATTTAACAAAGTATTTCAGTATAACGCCGTGACACAGCCGTCTTAGAACTTCCCATGTGTAACCGGAATCTCAAATGTTTCTCATGTGTGACCGAAATCTTAAACGACTCATTTTTAGGAACGCCCTGGTAACCTTTGCATGCAACCTTTTATTTAGACGTGAACTTGTGGTTCGTGTGCACGAGTGCGTTACTCTGTGTCTAGTGATCTGTGCGCGATCGAACGCGTGCAGGCGAAGATGCTGAACGACGCCTCCCGTAGTGTGTGTGTGTGTGTGTGTGTGTGTGTGTGTGTGTGTGTGTGTGTGTGTGTGTGTGTGTGTGTGTGTGTGTGTGTGTGTGTGTGTGTGTGTGTGTGTGTGTGTGTGTGTACGTACGTACGTGCGTGCATCTTTTGCGCGTTTGCGCGTGCATGTTCTGCCATTCGGTAGCGAAACGTGCGTTGCGGATCGATGGGGGCCAGGTGCTCGCACCTTTTGGCCCGCTTCTTTTTGTCGACCGGCCGCGATTTTCCATCTATCGCGTCGGTAATCGGAAGTGTACACGAGAAAAAGGTGCGGCCGGTCGTCTATACGCAGCAAATGGAATATTTCGGCGTGTGCTATTTGTATACCCACGGCGCATCACGCTGCGTTCTTTGCCGCATGACGGGAACGGCGCTGCTGGCGACGTCTTGTGACTGATCAGCAACATGTGCGCCCATTGCTCGACCTTTAAGATCTATCTATCTATCTATCTATCTATCTATCTATCTATCTATCTATCCATTCAATTGTCATTTCGATTTACACTGTAGCGTTCCTTTACTTATTGTTGTTCTTGTTGCTTTCCCTCATTCTCCCCATTTGTAATTTCCTTAAGGGAACTTTAGTAGTCTAAATAAATGATGACGATGATGATGTATTTCGTCTCTTCATACTAGCATCGCCTATCGAAGTCACCGATCATGTGATCATCATGTGACTTTCAAGTGGTGGCGGTTTCATTTTCGGTTCCTGTTCCTGTTCCCAGTTAACTATAGTACCGTTTGTCACTTCCCGTCTTAACGACCTCTGTTAGACCGGCCCCCTGTGCGTCTCCCCAAAAAGGGCTTTTACCGCAGTCTCGCGCGTGTATATATATATATATATATATATATATATATATATATATATATATATATATATATATATATATATATATATATATATATATATATATATATATATATATAGAAGCTTTTCTTCACTTTCTTAAAACTCAGGCGATGACATAAAGAAGAAAGGAAAGGCGCTGCAGCGTATACCGTCCGCTGCTTGTCTATTGCGTGGGAAACGTCCGTTACCGACCGGCCCCGTCACGCTATCGTATTTCCAGTCCGGTGCTCTGCGGCGAAGCATGAGAACTAAGTAAATTAATAAAAGGGATCGAACGCGAACCACTCGAGTCCGTTCCGTATATGGTTTCCCTATTTGCCCAACCGCGTGGCGTGGCCGACGTTTGTATACCGTCCACGGGACGGGTGATGATGCCCCTTACAGCCTCGCTCAGCGACTATAGTCACGCACCGCATCGTGGAACTCGATTGATTGATTGATTGATTGATTGATTGATTGATTAATATATGGGGTTTAACGTCCCAAAACCACCATATGATTATGAGCGACGCCGTAGTGGAGGGCTACGGAAATTTCAACCACCTAGGTGGGGTTCTTTAACGTTCACCAAAATCTGAGCACACGGGCCTACATTTCCGCCTCCTTCGGAAATGCAGCCGCCGCAGCCGGGATTCGAACCCGCGACCTGCATCGTAGAACTCGTGTTTAATATAGAGTTCTCCGTAGTTTTCGCGTTATATGTGTTAACAAATGGTTGCCTTTCTCAGAAGCCTCACAGAATCTCAGGGGCGCGATGGTCGGGAGTTATGAGAAGTGGTCGATCAAGAAGCTGGAGCTGGAGGAGGCAACATTTTCAAAAGGGTACTTATCTTTGTCAGGGCAGCAGGTCGCAGCACTATTCGAACCAGACTTGATGGACGTTGTCCAGACCTCTATTTGATCGTTCTAGTCATTTGATTCTTGGGCTGGTACATCAAAGGAGGAAGTGTAAGCCTAGACTCACATTTTGTCGTTTCCATTCAACGTTGTGCGACTTTTGTTATTCTGATCTACTATTTCTACAAAGAACGAAGCAGAAACTATAGACTTCTGCGTCATTATTTCACTGTAGCTCTAGTGTTGTTGAACATCGAAAAACGAAGTAGAAGATTAAACTTCTAATTTGACGTAGTTTGTAGTGTTGTATTGTCATACACTTCAACATCAAAAATTAAGTAGAAGCTTAGAAGTCTGCTTTATTCTTCCAGTATATTTCTTTTAATCTATTTCTGCGACCAAGAACGGAGCATAAGGCTGGACCCACTTTTTCTTAGTTTGGTGACCCAAGCCTTGTACTTGAAGTTCTTTCGAGTTGATGATTGATATGTAGGGTTTAGCGTCCCAAAAGTATCATATAACCATGAGAGAGAGACGCCGAAGTGAAGGGCTCCGGAAATGTTGATCCCCTGGGTTTTTTCATGTGCACCCAAATCTGCAGAGTGCACGGACCTACAACATTTTCTTCTCCATCGAAAACGCAGCACCTCAACCGGTATTCGATCCCGCGACCTGCGGGTCAGCAGCCGAGTATACCGCTAACACTAGACCACTGCGGCGGAGCTACTTGAAAGAGTACATTACTTCTGTAAAGATTGAATGACTGAAGGATTACTTGTGCTTGTACATCAAAAGACGAAATAGAAGGCTAGACTACTGCTATATGCCAAACCGCGTCGCGTGATCGATGTTCGTATACCATGCATGGAACAGATGGTGTGCCCCATACAGTTTCGTTCTTGGCCTATCCCACAGAGTGGGTACATGTCACTTATTGAAGGAAAAATAAACATACAAACAATATTACTACTTCGTCTGAGCCTACTCATTCTACAGCCATGTATTCTCACAATGAAGAACAATGACTAGACCGATACTTGGGTTTACTCCTTTTATGCTTATTTATATTAAAAAGGATGCCTATTAAAAGAGGATACTTCTACTTTGTGCTCACGGTATTTCTGCACTCATCTAATTCATCAACAAAGAAGTAAATAGAAGACTAATTTATCCTTTGAGGCTAAGTCTTTCTGGTATTCTATTTCTGCAACGAAGATTGAAGACGAAGGCTGTAAACAGGTGAAGTACACTCCAGGTCTGTCGCAACTACTGCCGCGACGGACACAAGTCTTCTTGTCCGAATGCTAAGTAGCAGGCATATTTGTCGGAGTGCGCGTCTCGTTACCGAGGTGCGCCAGTGCCTCCGCACAAGCTCCGGCTTCTTCCGAGGACCTGCGGGAAGACACGCCGAGAGATCAATATTTTGTCGCTTACCGTCCTTCGGCGCCTGGTAGAATCACATTAGCGAGGCACTGAATATTTAGACCAGGCGTTCGCCAACGCATTAAGAATACTGATAACGCTGTATAGTGCCTTTCCGGCGTGGAAAATCGAAACGTTTTCCCGACAAGATAATGTCTCACTTGTGCAGAACAACGTTCAAAGAAGTAGCTGATTTTAGTGAAAACGACACTGCTAATCATTTGTGCGCAGTCGGAGTGAGTGGAATAGTCTCGAAGTTTTTTTTTTTTTTTTTCCTCTGTCTCGTTTTATCTCTGCCGAACCAAGCTGACAAGTGTTCAGTTTGATCTGAAAGTTATACGATACGTGGTCTCAAACTTCGCATTTGTACGCAGAACTCGGTCGGTGACTCGCACACCTGGGGAGACTGTTTGTCGAACATAAGCATGTATGACAGTTGAACTACGTGTACTATTTTAGTAGCGTACTGCTTCTGCAGCTCAATTTCAACTTCAGGTACATTGGTTTCTGTCCTGATACATATATACAGTACAAGTTATACAGAAAGAGGTCCCCTATTTGGAAGCTCTGACCTCTTCTTATTATAGCTACCGAAAAATACATAGCTAAAAAGGCGTCCATTGCAATCAAGCGCATGCCCAGAACGGTTACTCAATTTGTACTATATATATTGCAGAAGAGTGTCTTACAGGGTTAATTGGTTAATGGTAATAAATTTACGCGCAGTTGTTCGTCAGCGCTTGTGTTGTGTGATCATTATTTCTCCGTCCCGTTTTAGTGATCTTCCCCTCAGTATCAGCACTATATGTATTGTTTATGCACGACTAAATTTATATAGTATAGAGACATTATACATTTAGCATTCTGCAGTTCGTTTGCCTGTCCATAAAGGAAAAAAAAATTCACAGTATCGCCGCATGGGCGCGGTAGTTAATGAGATACCTATATACAGATTGATATGTTATACAGAGTGAAACTAGCAGCTAACGTTCTTATGATCCGATGTGGCGTAACTCGACAAAACGCTCGCAGAAAGGAATTCGGCTGCTCCAGTGAGCGGAGCGGTTGTCTTGCAGCTAGGCTATCGCCTCAACGCGAAGTTAAGCGGAGAGTGCAAAGCACGCCTGCCATGAGGTATTTACTGATCTGCGTCGAGGTTGAAGTTGAAGATAAAGTTCATTCCGTGATACTCTATGTTTTCTTGGCCAATCCCCCAGAGGGGTATGTGCCATGAATTCCAGGCTACTAGCAAACAAACAAACATAGCAGGGAAAAAACGGTACAGCTTGCCCATGGGTGCGGCGAGAAGTCACAAAAGCCTGACAAGGCGCCTGCCCCCTTTAAACCCAAAATCCCACCAAAATATAATGCAATTCTCAGTGTAAAGTTAATGGTCTATAACAAAGTAAGCATAGATGAGTTGCTAAATGCAAGTCGCATGTGTGTAAGAAAACAAACAGGTGAGTAAGTTGGTCTAGGAAATGACATAAGTAAGTCATATATGACAACATAAGCAAACGTAAATCTGATTTGCATGAAGAACATACGATTTCAATACAGTAGGTTTCAAAAATTCAAAAGAAACAAATACTGCGGACTCGACCGTTTTTGTTGTTTTTTTATCAAAGTTCACAGTTGCTACCCGAGAGAAAGAGAAAGAGAGGTGGAGGAAAGCAAAAGACGCGACTTCTGCATCCCTAATGGAGAGCATGGCACAGCGCCTGTAGGGAAGGGGTGACGGCATTAAAAATGTGGAGAAGAGAGAAGAGAAAATACGTCCTTGGCCGACGCCTTTTCTATACCTCCCGAGAGACGCATCCCCTTCGCCGGCACGCCTTCATGCACCTTCGCCCGAGGGAGTCGATTGGCGCGTTTGATATCTGCTTGAACAGCGCTCGTCTCCAGCCTTCGCGAGCTTTCGCTCGCTCATAGAACTTACGAAGCGCGCGGCTATGCTCTCTTCAATTGGCTATGGATATAATCACACTTATGCCTAATAACGAGGACTCCCCTGATCGCCCCAGAAGTCAGTGTTGCTCCTGTACCGATCTATATCTCCTCACAACAGAGAACCTCTCTCGATAAATCTGCGTGTGCAACATAATGCAATGCGAACAGTCCCTGCATACCATACGCGTATTGCATGGGCTTCCACATTCAGCATAACGGAGGCAGCTCGGACACGACGCAACTACTACACCACCGTGTCTCCACTATAGCTCATCTCCCGCATCGCCAATAAAAATCACGGCATGAAAGAGGCCAATCTCGTCCGAGTGGTGACCGCCTTCTCCATAAACAGACTCCTTTACGTTGCTCCATTAATGAAACTTACGCTTACCAACAAAAAGAAACTAAACATAGTGATCAGGCGCTTTTTGCCCCATGCGAAACTCAGTGACTATAGAACTTCGCAACGCTGTAGACGTATTCATTGAAGCCCTTATACGTATACCACTCGACAAACGATTACAGTCAAACCAGAACATCATCTCATGTGTGCACTATAGGCATACCCTCACGTCTCCCAGTTCCGCCAGAAAATTCCAGTACCTCCGGACATTCGAGACACATTAGTGATTCCCTCCATACCGCGCCACATGTACCCTGAAGATAACACCGAAAGACGCGTTGGCCGCGCCGAGCTAAGCGCTACGCGCGAGCCACATCTGTGGCGTATGCAGACGTAATATAGCGGAATATCCTGCGCATCAGCTATGTCCCTCGTTGTGGCCACCGGGCCGCAGCACATATTTACCGCAACTGTGGCTTCATTCAAGCAAACAAACCCGAAAAGGCGAAGAATCAAGCAGCCGTCGCTCTTGCCTACGCCTCAATCTAAGCATCCTGCATTATCATGCAGCGACTTCATCCGCAACCTCACCAATGGCTTGATCTCACAACCGGCGCACCGCATTCTCACCGGTGCACCTCTGTTACGTAACCGCCGCGTTGAGATCGTCTGGGCCCCGGGCTACTCGGGGCTCGCGGGGAACGAGCACACTCATGACGCAGCCCGAGCTCTCGTCTACCGGACGCGTTATTCAACAGGGCACCACCCCTCGTGACCCGACTTGACTGAGCGAGACATGATGGTCTCCTTTTTTTCGCGACCATGCGAGGGACAGAATGGTTACCTTCGGATAAATCCTAATGTATTACCGTAAAGCGCGACCTAAAACACCCACCACCAGACAAGTCTCTTATAGTAAACAGAAATCCACCATTATAGTGTCTATTACAGACACGCACTTTCCCCTGTCCTTCACAGTGCAGCCGTATTTACCGCGGGGTCCACGCACCACACACAATTCAAGACGTGTGGTGCGCCTCACGCCGAGCTCGACCATATCGTATGGGCCTGTCCCGCTGCCACCCACTCAATAAAAACGCAGGATGAACCCTACATCCACAATCACCGCGGCCGAGCAGTGGGAGGCCATGCTGCTCAGCACCTGCCCGGAGGACCGGCTCTGGGCTGTGCGGCTGGCCGAGGACGCCGCCAGGATTCAAGGCCTGGCCGTCGTTTTAGGGGTTACCGAGGGGCCTGTCTCCCGGCTTCTGCCACCTTTGACCTTTGCAGAGACACTTTAATAAAGTTTCTTCTCTCTCTCTCGAATAAGACTTTATACGAAACATGACGACGACGATGACGAAAATGCGTATCGAGTGTCCGCGTAATTGCTATCGCTAGTGAAAGGTTTTGAGAAACAGTCAGAAAAAAAAATCTTTGCGGCGCTCGATGGGGCTTTGCGAGACTTCGCGAGACAACGTAGAACCTTGCGTGTTTGTTTCGGTGGAATCTTTTGTATTAAACGTGACGACAGCATGCGTGTACTTCGTTATCGGAGAAGTATGCTGCAGAAACACGGTCGTGGTTTGGGCCGCTTGTCGGTCTGCCAAAGAACGCCGAAGTGTATACAGAGGCGCATATATAATTAGGCACGCTGGGCAGAAACACGAGACGGACAGGGGTGGGTGGATGCAGAGTTTGTGTAGTCTCGTGTTCCCGCGCTGTAGCGCATCTAATTATGCCTTTCCGACAAAGCCAACTCCCACGTTCCCATTTCTGTCTCTCCTGAAGCGCAAGCGCTATCCTTTTTTCACAAGGGGTGGGGGGGGGGGGGTTACTTCTAGGTCGTCCATATTGTGTCTTGCGGTGTAGAGGTTAGTCTGAGGTGGATATGGAGGCAGTCTTTCGAGTTGCCAATCGACAATAATTGATATAGGGTGCTTATAGTTGATATAGGATGTAACAAGAGCTGCGAAATTATTTAAGATGACTGGCTCCTACAAAACGTTGTCAAACACTCAGAGTGCCATGCAAAATACCAAACGTGACTTACGCCTTTTGGCAATACGCCACACTGTTCGGACTTCAAGAGTATAATGCAGTCTCTCTTGTATGGAATTTCGCGAAATGTCGCGGTTTTTCTTATTACTTGTTTATTATTTTTTTCGACGTGGCTCGTCAAAAAACAGCACGGGCCACTAAATTTCCGTCCTTCCTGAATTTTGCTTTTGCTGCAAAGCGCATGGAAATCGGATAATTTGAAGCAATATACTACAGCCCATTGAAGTAGTAGGTCAGTTTTAAAAGCATCACCTCGAATTATTGATGTTGCAAAATGGGTTGAATGCGTGCCAGTAAGCGGCGATGCGGAGAAAATGTGCGCTTGTGCTTTCTGCCGAAATTGCGAGTTGAACGAACTTTTATAATATTTTTTGTTGTTTTTTGCGGGTTGGTGTGGGTTTTTGATACTAAGAACGAGGGTGCGGGTTCCGCTTCCTGCCACAGCGGATGCATTGAAAGGAACGTAAAATCAGGAATACGGGGGTTTATTGTCGCGCGCCCTGAAGATCCTCAGACTTTCAACCTCAATTAGGAGTTTTAGGATCGTTTTCTTACTCCGTCATATACGTACACATACACACAGACGACATATATATATATATATATATATATATATATATATATATATATATATATATATATATATATATATATATATATATATATATATAAGGAAAAATAGAGTACGACGCACGTTGGTTTTGCACGGTATATTCTGACTGACGTTTCGGCTGGTGGACCAGCGTTTGTCAAAGTATATATATATATATATATATATATATATATATATATATATATATATATATATATGGGCAACAAAGGGCAATGCGATTTTTGTGTATTAGTAAAGTAAAATGTCAATTAAGTGTACGTTTAAGGACTGAAGGCGCACGTAAAACAAATATTAATTCGGTGTTACCGACCTTCCCGAAAATGACTGGTCTCGACCAACACTGAAATAATTTTCTTATTTTCGTATATGCGCTTGTGCTTTATATACACTTGTATGTATCACACTCAGCCGCACAATTTATCAGCACCCTCCCCGACACCAGAAACCCGGCAGAGGAGAAGAAAGAAATCGCTTCATCTGGAGTCCTCAGCTAGTCGGCCTTTCGTCTTGATCACATCGTGCTTTGTGGCGCGAGGAAACTCTCAGAAAGCAATCTGAGGCTTTGCCACTCTCGATAACAGTTATTTTGTTGTGGCTTCTACGTGGGCGAACTATAATACAAGCGAAGACTTTCCCAACTGGGAACCCCTTTCTCTTCAGTCCCCATTCCCTTTTTTGTTGTTTGTTGTTTTGTTTTCCTTCGTCCCTTTTACCTTACGGGCGCGATGCAGCGAGACATGCCGCGCACAGAACTTCGCGCCAACGCGAAATTGTTTCTATTGTGTCCTTTTCGCTTCTCTCTCCGTTCGTTAAGAGAGCGCGCGAGTGGCCGAGTGGAGGGGGGAAGGGGGGGGGGTAACACTTTCTGAGCTTCTAGAGGGACGCCGTGCAGCGTCTACACGCCCATTTCCCCCCTCTCCGTCGGGTACCTCTCGCCATACCGTCGATCGTCCTTGGTCGCCTAAGAAGATACCGAACGTCGTGACGGCCTCTGTACTCTGCCTCAACAACTCCGTGCAGTGCGGCGGAGCTCGCTTCTCGCGTCAGCCGACAAGAATGGGGAGCCACAAGGGAGTTCTCAGGGCTCGTTTCTTTGTTCGGTCCGCCGCGGTGGGTCAGTTGCAGCGGCGCTCTGCTGCTGAACCGAAGGTCGCGGGCTCGATGCCGGCCGCGGCTGTCGTATCTCGGTGGAGGCGAAATGGTTGAGGCGCGCGTGTGCTGTGCGATGTCAGTGCACGATAAAGAAAGCCGGATGGTCAAAATTTCCGGTGACGTCCTCCATAACGTCTCTCATAATGATATCGTGGTTTTGGGACTTAAGATACCACCTAATATTATTAGCACTGCAGCTCTAATGAAAGCCGACGCACAATGAAGGTATAGGACACGTTGGTTGTATGAGTGTGGTGTAGTAGTTATCATACGTAGATGTGAAGTAAGTTAAGTGAACGAAAAAGACAGCTGGCCGCGAGTATTGACCGAACCTGCAACCTCCGGATAATGTGCCCGATGCTCCGTTAATTCAGCTGCGTCGGCGTTCGTCCTATCACCCACTTTATCGGCTGTTTATGTGAATCCAAACCTGGGAGTGTTATTCAGCGCAGCGCGTTACCCGAAATTTTGGGTTTCGATCCCTGCCGGCAGCAAGTTGTTTGTACGTCCGCTTCACTTTCTTCACATATTATGCGTCGCAATTATTACTGCGATACACTTGAAACAGTGCAACTAATACTCTTTGGCTTCGTTATCTGCTGGTTTTTCAATAAGGGCTTGCTAGGTGGCCGCTAACGCCTTCCGCCCTTCCGCCGCGTGACGTGAGGTGCACGGAATTCTCCTTGGCAGTATTAGCAACGTGCAATGGGCGAGTGGGTGTTCCGTTATGAACTCGCGCTATAACAATCGTGATGTCATACCAACTAGCCGAAACCGCCACGCTTTCTCCTCCGTTTTGTCAGAACACGCAATTAGTGGGCTCTCGTCGCTAATTGGCCGAGGCGTGCTCCGGGCTCCGCCGCACTGCACGCAATTGGCGGAAGGCGAAGCGGCAGCGCAGAGGAGGGGGGGGGAGGCACTTGCCGAATTCGATTGGTCGTCGCCGCTCGATGCACTGCCGCGGCGAGGGAGTAGGCCAAGAGGTTGCGGCGGTGCTTCGCGCGCCAAACTCCTCGCAGGGTCCTCGTAGAAACGACACGCGAGAGGGTTGCGGGCGAGAGAAAGGGGCAGGGTGGACGGGGGGAGAGGAGGCGTTGGCCGAAAAGAGTTGCGGTAGTGCCGACGTGCGTGCGTGTGTGTGTGTTTGGGGTCTGCCTCGCTGACATCGACCGAACGCCGTGGTGATGTGGTCTAGCTTGCTGTGCTTAGCATGGCTAGCTAGGCCATACACCCAGCCCCCTTCTGATGAAAACAACAACAATGACGGAAAAAAACTCGGAAGGCTGGTGGAACTTGATAAAATGGACGTTTCGGAGCCAAAAGGGCAGGAAAGGGTGTGCTACAGAATATGCATGTGCTCCATTTTTATGTCTTAGCTGTTTTGTTGTTTCCTCCTGTGTTTCCTGCGTCCCTTTGGAAGCAGTTTCCTGCACTATAAGCCTATCGGCTCTCAAAAAAATTAATAAGCAGCAGCCTCTTCAAATAGCAAGAATCAGTCACTTTTAGAACACAAAGGACGCTTGTAGCGAGCTGTTCTTATCAACAGCTCAATACAAGTGATTTTTTGTTTTTTGCCGTTTTCACATGAAGTTATCCAGTCACATGTCACACTCCCCCGTGGAACACCCGAAAGCTATTTCATTTCTAAAAACTGTATTAAACAGATATTTGAAATTCAGTTATTGTCGTGTTCAAAGCAGTCTATTGTTATTGACCTCTACCAGTATGTCTTCGACCGGCTAATATGTTACATCTCAGCTAGAAAATGTCTTGACAAATAAGCTAAGGTACTCGGCTGCTGACCCGCAGGTCGCGGGATCGAATCCCGGCTGTGGCGGCTGCATTTCCGATGGAGGCGGAAATGTTGTAGGCCCGTGTGCTCAGATTTGGGTGCAGGTTAAAGAACCCCAGGTGGTTGATATTTCCGGAACCCTCCACTACAGCGTCTCTCATAATCATATGGTGGTTTTGGGACGTTAAACCCCACATATCACATCAAAATTAAGTTAAAATTTTCTTTTGATGTATCTCAGAAATTTGTTACTGCAGTGGCTTTATAAACATAAAACAGGCTGTTTTGTCTTGACAGTATATGCTTAGTTAGTAATGGGACAACAGTCAAAGGAAGTGAGAAATAGAAGGAAAAGAGCACCCAAAAAACTTCATTCTGGTCCGTCCTCTCAATTCTTGTGTCATTCATTGTGCTATTGACCGAACAAGGAACATCACCAGTATACCTGTTCATCTGCCTTTGTTCACACAGCAAAATATCCAAAAAATCCTTGAGGTAGATTTCGTGAGCTCACGCTTTCAGTTAAAATGTCTAAAGCTCATTATGAACTTGTTTGTCATTGTGCACTTGTTTGCAGAATTGACCCTCTTGACACCATACAGTTGCTCAGAAATGCAAATGGTCTGCTGACACATTTAAAATACAAAAGGTCATATTTTGAAAAATATCTATTTCAGGTCTTTTTGCCAAGCAAGGCATTTCTATCTCTTTGTAGTCATTTCTAGATGTCTTGTTTCATTGGTTTCTAGTGCACTGATGTCTCAACACAACATCTGAAATACCAGGGCTTCTTTTTTAGCTTGGTGAACAACAGTCTCCATAAAGTCCGTAAGTTAACTCTCTCTGTAGCAACGTGCAAGAAATGTAGATTTTTACCACAGATAACTGCATGCTTAAAAGGCACTTTTTCGTAAGAGCGAAAATCTCTGTGGCAATCTACCCTGTCCACTAAGCTTATATTCTGTAAAATGCAGAATTATCATCGCGTATGTTTTAACTTCATTTATGTAACTATTATAGTTGATTTATTACAATGAAGGTGTTCTTAATTTATAAGCACAGAATAAATTATTCACGGCATTGTTTCAGGCAGTAATGTAATGATGTATACATGCTTCTATGTGCCCTGACTTAGTACACCTAAGATGATGGAGCTTAATTTTCATTTCTGTCACAAGTTTTATTGCGTAACCTGCGAGTTAGAGGTATGTTTCTTCCATGTATCATTTTAGCATACTCAAAAGTGTGTCTTATGGTACCTTCCAAGAGCTGTTGTTCCATATTACATATAACTATGCAAACAGTGCTGCTTGGGGAGAGCCAAAACTAAGGGTATCGCAGTGTGCTTCTACACTCGCTTCTTGTCTTGCGAAGCACTGCATGCAACTGTCAGCACTGAAGGGGAAGGCTATTTCCTGTTTGATTGATCTGGGCAACGTCGGGGCAGTCAATCTTGTTCAGAGAGTGCACACTCGGCACGTAGTCAGCGGATCGGGATATAGTATGCGTTATTGTCTGTGGGTTGTAGGGCTCTGTCTCAGCCTATGACCAAGGCAGATTAAGCCTAGCATTGTTGGGGCCACTACTAGTATATTTGGCATCAGTCCTTCCTGGCATATCCTTCATACTCACTCCCGCTTCTCCAGAATCCTACCCAACCGTTTGGCTGGCACTACTGCTTGCAGAATGCATTGCGGGTGAATTTGTGGTAACGAGATGCGAGGCACAAACTGGTGCGTAGCCAAACGAGCTATATAATAATATAATAAACAGGCAAATATATATAAGCAAAATGATTGCTACTGCTGCGCTCTTTATCCTACACAAATCGTACGCGATTCTGCAGCGATTGTTCTGCATTCAAAAGCCCGAATGTGTGGTTCATTAGGTTTATGCATCGTTAGAAGCTTCGTTACATTTATGTTATAGTGGTTCCTTTCCCAGTAATTTAATGTAGTTTTCCTGTACTTTTTTCTTTTCTTCTTTTCTGAAGTAAAAATCTGGGAAATAGGGTTGTGCAGGTCTTCGCTTTTTATTATTATTATTATTATTTTGTTTACTCTTAATGCCAGCACTTTATTTCGTCTTCAATTTATTTCACTTTTCATGCTATGCCCATGTAATCTGAGACGTACTTGCTGAGGTCGTGTATGCTGAAAGGAAACAAAGTTCTCAGATGTGCTCTTGAACGCTTGTGAGGGGCCGTAAAAAAAACATGTTCGTAGTTCAGGAAATTTTCAGTACCAATTGTTCATAACAGGCATTTGCTGTAGCATTTATTTATTCTTTTTTCTGTTAGCGTTCTTGCTCCTTTACAGTTTTCACCCATGGCTACTCCATTATATTGGGTGCCTTTTGTATCGTGTTGCACTGTCACATACAGATTTCTAAAATCATGTTTAGATCTGTAATATCACAACGCAAGAGAGCTTTAAAGTGTATGTAGAACTTTTGTTTAGCTTTTTTTCACTTCTTTACATTCACAATGTATCAAAAACAGAAACAGCTCTCTATAATGCTTGTCGCTATCTCGATTTTCTAGTTCTTTGTTTAAATTTTTATGTTTTTTTTTTTTCTTTCACCGTTCACCATTCATTCATGCCGTAACTGAACACCAGTCGGACGGGGCTTGGCAACCAGCCTTTAGCCTTCTCCACCTTTTTTTATGAAAGACTAAATGCATTAAGGTAGAATTAAATTTCAATGCCTGGACAACCTCCTTACAAAGAACAGGATATGTGTATGTAACGAAACTTCAGGGGTCTTTTGTAGCTGGGGTATTTTGCTTTTAGAAATGTGGCATTGTGTGCCGCATCATTCTTGATACCAGTCTTATGCAGTGTACATACTTACATTTAAAATTTGGATCTTTTTTTAGTGGAGGCTATGAGTAAGTGGAGAACAGTAGTTTAAACAGTTTCAAGTCTTCATTCAGGTTAAAAGGACACTGGTCATAGGAACGGCTATGTACACATGGCTCATTTCGAAGGTGCTGACGAGTTTTTCTTGAATCCGTGTCGGATAATTTTAGCATTCTCAGCATCGCTCCTATGTTGATTGGTTCCCAAATCTGCTGAAAATGAAGAATATCCTCAGAGAAGTGTGGAGATGCTGCTTGGCACTGATGTAGGATTCTAAAGCCAGAACGAGTTAGTTCTCGTCAGCAGGACGAAATGGACAACATGTGTCACTGTAGCCTTAGCCAACAATGTGTGTGTTTTTTTTTTCAGTAGTTAGAGCAGTGTTGCCATCGCTGAGTGCCAGACATCCGCTAAATAGCAATGAAAAATCCGCCAGATTCCGCTAGATTTTAAAACATATCTGCTAAGTTCCCCTCTAGGGCCTATTTTATTCAAAAAACACTGCAATTTCGTATGATAAATACCTTTATCATTATTAAAAGCTCCCCAAAACTACGAGAGCTGAAATAACATATAAAATAGTCTTTCAAGGAGTCTAACTCGAACACTTGAGGCTTCAGTGCTGCGGTGGTCGTCATTGGTGAACCTCATCACAGATGAGGCTAAATGTTATAAATGTTCGCACTGATGAAAAAAAAAAAAAAAAACTCACAGGTCAACGAAAAACACATCGAGGTCTTTGTCGCTGCTGTTGTCCGTCTGACACCATCTCCACAGAACCGCTGGTACTTATTGAGGGACCAGACAGGTGACTTGGTTGCACATACGTTGCAGATGTCCCGATTGCACTAACAACTGCTACGGGAAGTTTGTAATCAAAACAACTTTTCTGGTGTCGCTTCAGCCCCGCTCTTACGACGAGGATGGCATTTGTTGTTTCAGGCTTCAGCTTGGATTTTACTATATTAAGCTGACTAAATGTCCTCTCTACTTCGGCATTTGAATACGGCAGCACGAGCATCGACATGGCAAATGTGGCCAGCTCGGCGAATGGGTTTTCGGCGCAGGCGTCCTTATAGGAGTGAACTTGACACCAGAACGATGGCGTGGACGATATTTGCTTCCAGTCCAGGAGGGTGATTTTGCCCCACTGGTTTTGAATTTTTTCGATTGCTTCAGGGGGCACTGCCATTGCTTCCAGCAGAGGAATCAATGGCTCCTTCACGACGCACAAAGCATTTTCGACCGATAAGAGTGATGTTTTCTGGTGAACTGTAATGTTGTCGGGAAGTCGCTGTCTGATTTCATCTACTAGCGTGGTAATAAACCTTATGCAGCTTTCTCGCATCACAGCTTCATCTGCGACAGAGAACTCTTCGGTCGTCTGAGCTTTCATGTTGTCAACGTACGTCTTAAACAGGTAACCCAGAACGTCAATCTGCTCTGTCGGAAGTAAAACTTTTTCAACCAAGCTTGAAATCAAAGTCATGAGGTCTTTCAGCAGCTTTGTTTAATCCGCATCTTTCGCCTTGAATGCCTTCTTAAGCTTCTGAACTTCTGTCAGAATCGGTCTCAAAAAAAGCAAGTACCCCAGATTGATCTGGTTTTCGTATATACCATACAGCAGCTCTGCCGTATAGAACTTTTCAGTGTGCCTTGCAATCTCAAAGTGCGCCTCCAATTCGGTCCACTGGTCTACGATCCTCGATATGGCTATTTAGAGGGATAGCCATCGCTTCCTGCACACTTGCACAATCTTCAGTGGTTCATCGCCGCCATTCATCAGACCATAGAGCTTCTTGTACGTCATTTGCCGGGCAAGGGATCTTCAAACCAGTTGTACACTTTGCTCATCAGGTATTCTAAGATTCTCGGCAATGCTTCCGCCGTAGCAGCCGACGTGGCTAGCTGCAAAGAGTGGCAGACGCAGCGTATCAGTACGAGCTGGTGAGCCTCAGCTTTCAACTTCCGATGAATGCCATTATTGATCCCCATTATAACGCAAGTGTTGTCTGTCCCTACGCCTCTCATCCTTTCCAGTTTAAGACAGTGCTAACATGGAAACTTAAGACAGTAACACGGAAATGGTTTCTTGCAGGGCAATTTTGAATCGGTTCACTGCGTGAGGTATCCACCAGAAACCCGCTATGTGCAAAAATGGCCAGTCAGTAAATCCGTTAGCCACTAGACTGATTTTTTTTTTTTTTCGTCAAAAGAAAAAAAATCCACCAGACTTAGCGGGAAATCCGCTAAATTGACATCACTGAGTGGGAGTTTCTCCAAAATTAGCACTGGAGCCAGTGAACTCACTCTGAACTTTGTGACTATATCTACCAAACAAACAAATGTTGATAAGATTGATTTATGCATCTGTTTACTAACATTCCCAGTAGCACTCCTCAGGTTTGTAATACTGGTTTAACAGTGCAGTAGTTAATAAAGCCAATCTTGTATCAGTACTGCTGGACAGTGTTTATCGGCATTTCAACTAGGCACTTAAGGTACAACTTTTATTTGCGTGCGTGCTATTTTTTATTGTAATTCACTGCTACTTTTGGTGATATTTCATTGAAATAGACCACTGAAAGGCGTATTGATTGTTGTGAAATTACCAAAATTTAGTTAATTAAATGACTTATCTAAGTGTATGGTAATTTCTGTGTCCAGTGTTTGCTTACACCTGCTGAATTCACCAGACGCAGTCGTATAGTTAATAAAAGAACTAAAACTTCATGTTTGAGATACAACCTCAAGCATTTCGGAGAACCATCTTCATAGGTTTGATTGATTGATTGATTGTTTTGATATGTCCCAAAACCACCATATGATTATGAGAGACGCCGTAGTGGAGGGCTCGGTAAATTACGACCACCTGGGGTTTTTTAACGTGCACCCAAATCTGAGCCTACGGGCCTACAACGTTTCCGCCTCCGTCAGAATTGCAGCCGCCGCAGCCGGGATTTTAATCTTCATAGGATGAATATGCATTGTCATTCCATAACATAGAAGTTGAATTTACTCATTTGAACAGAACATTACAATATTTTTTGCTCTCAATACATATCAATGAGTTACCAGCTATGCTGTTTGGCATGGTGGAGTGCAATGGAACAATTATATGTTATCAAAAAATTAGGCATATGTAAAAAATGTCATGCTGCCACATGGCTACCCATACTGTGACATCATGAACATACTTCATTTGTAAAGCGAAATCAAGAATGCCCTGTACAAAGGAATTTTCGATTATGTGGCTTGCTCTAAAGCTCGTCATTAACTTCTCCTCAGTTTGGAAGGGCTAAGAAGGTTATTTGAATACAAATGTGCAAATGATGTGGAGGCGCTATGTTCACATGCCCACTCAAATAACTTCACGTACCTGCTTGGATTAAGCTGAAAAACAAAATTGGGTGGATTTATCATCCAATATGTGCTCTTGATGTGGATGTATCCTATGAGTGTACATACTAGATTTTCTTTTTTAATTTTTGCAGTAATACATCAGTGTTTTGTGTCCCTATTTTATCAAACGCGATCCCTCTAGTCTTGTCATCATTTTTTATACTGCACAATGTACATTTCATTTCGAGTTTCTCATATTAAGTAACATGCTTACGGGAAATAAAAGGGGTATGACATTTGCAGTATAACATTTCTGCTGCTCGTGATGGCCTGAGTGCAATGGGAGTGATACTATTGGAGGTTTTGCTAGTTGGTGGCAGATTTATTGGACAGGCAGGCACAATGACATGCCTACATTGACATCAATGCCTTGTCTGCTTGTCTACTTCAAAGTGGGATGGTTGCAAGCATAAAACTTGTCCATCATTTTTAATGCCTTGCCATGTTTGGGCCTCTTTTTGCCATATGATTGGTTCCTAATGAGCCAACTTAAAAGACAGGCCACATGTGAAACATTTGACTCATTTGATATTTGAATAAACCTAAAAAAACATAAAAAGTTTAAATAGTAATTTTACAATGGACATCAGAAAACCTTCCAAATCACATTGCATTCATTCCGCATCGTAAAACTTTTTGTGGTAACCTGATCATGTCTCTTGTTGTGCTTTAGCATTATAACGTTGTTGCACTTTGCGATTTGTAATCATTGTTTTGTGTTTCTTCCTGATCCTATTTTTTTGTAATTTTGTTATGTAAACACTTGCGCCCCTTAGTCCATGCCCTACAATGGGCCTGTAAGGCATTTCAAAGAAATATTATTATTAAACAAGTGTGGCAGATCTCTTTTTTTAGAAATCTGTATTACGCGAAAGTAAGACATGTCTTCAGAGAGGTAATTAAGCATTTATTGTGCATTGTTTTGCCACAAGGGTGAAGGATTGAATGCTACATCAGCAAATTGCAAACTCACCCGAAAAAGGCCAAGCAGCTCGAAACCTGAAGTGCGCACCTCATGCAGAAAGCACGCACTAAATGAGCATGCACAAGACGAGCACATATTAACTGGTCTTTGGCATGCACTATTAACTGGCGTGTGTCTTTCTGTTAAACAGAAAGAAAGACACACGAAAAAATGCACAAGTATACACAGGACAAGTGCAAACAACTGTCACAATTCTTACTTCGTCGTGTGTGAGCAGCGTGCTCCTTTCCTAAAAGCGGCCGCAGCTGCGAGTGAAGTGACCTTTGTGCTCTACTGAATCATGAGTATGATAAGCACGCACAGGAAAGACTATGCTCCGTGGAGGCGGCGCTTATCGAAACACGAGAGGCGACAACCTTTAGAGCGCGCCTGATGCGAGCCCTTTTGTGCCATCTTGCTTCTAATGATAAAAGGGGGCTCAAGTTGCGGAGCTCTGAGGACCGCCATACGGTATATGGTTTGTATAAGTAGCTTGCCATTAGCAATCTTGACAACATGCATTTTGTGGCCTAGTGGTTACCGCCGCATGCTGTGGATTGAGAGGTCGCTGGTTCGATGCTCCACAACAAAATCTTTCTTTCCCGGTTTTGTATTTGCAATCTGTTAGTATATATCTGTGACGAAAATACGGCAGTGCCAGGGTGGCCCTCGGCAAGAAACACTTTCGTGTTATAAAGCTGTAAGTGTAGCTGTACAGGACTACACCTGCTAGGTTACTGAAAACTGATAATGAACATGAAAATTAAAATATGCCTGCAGTAGGGCACTATCACACTCATAACTGCATTCTCAAGAAGTTTATGATTGTGCTGTCAAAACAGACAGCTTTGTCTTCAATGTTTTCAGGATGATACTACTGGAAATAAATACCAACAGTGTCAAATTATTGTGCTTAAATCTGCATATAAGCTGTCTCTCTAAATATACCAACGATTGTGGTGTTCACAAAACGGTATAGCATATGGCTTGTCTAAAACACCACCATTCAGGCTAGATGTATCCCTCACCATCCCGAATTTTTCATTTTTCGTAAGGTAGAAAAAAAATTTTATGTTCAATTCTAGCTAAGAGGCTTTTGAAAAATATGCAAAAATATTTCCGAAAGTCTGAAGTACAATGGTGTTCCCGGCCGAATTATGTCCAGATACTGGACACTAGGATTCCTTTGTTTTCACTTATGATTATACACATTCTTCCTTCCTTATATACATTCTTCCTTCCTATCTTCCTTAAAGGGCCACTCACCAGGTTTGACAATTTTGAGCTGACAAGCGCAATGCGTAGACGAGGTGTTCATGATCACGTCTGCCAAAATTTGCAACGCTACGCGCCGCGAAAATGGCTCAAATTTCAAGATGAAAGCTGCTCCCCCTCCCCTCTACCGGCGCACGCGTAGAGAATGAGGGCATGACGTAGGCGTAGGAATGGCCCACGCACACAGCAATGCAGTCACATTGGTCCTCTACGTAGACGACTCTGCTCTGAGGTTGTCAACGGTATACCACGGGACATGGCAAAAATTATTTAACACAACATGCGTAGTTTATGTATTTGTTGCTTTAAGAGATAAATAAAACTTGAAATAAATAATGAGACGCAATAAAAAATTGTGCACGTTTTTCTTACACTTTTTTCCCGTGAAATGCTACGAGATGCAGTTCTAATGTGTTAGCGTTTCACATGCGTTCGGGTTCCCGTGGTCAGCGCATTGAGCAGACTACCGCCGTGGAACGCTCCTACGCGTTCGCGCACTCATTGTGCTCATCTACTCTACGTCTAAGCCAGCGTTTCCAAACAATCCCACAGAAACAAGCAGAAAACCACAAAATAACGCTGGTCAACAAAGCAACGCCGCTCGCGTGCACGGGACCTGGGCTTGTTCGGGCACGTAATGCGAATGTCACCTCTTGGTCGGATGCCGGAGAGGGTGGGGAAGAGGTTTGGCTTGCCAAGGCTACGCGGAGGAGCGGCAAGGGTTTTCGAGCTTGTCTCCTCTCACCCTCGTTTCGCGCCGCTTCAAAAACCTGTTTTCTCCACTCGTAATGAACTGATTCGAAAAATTTTTGCAGCAAAACGTTCCTCATCGGACACCCAGCAACTTCCACTGCCTAACTAAAATTCGGTATGGAACCTGGTGAGTGGCCCTTTAAAAGAGTTGCATTTGGTTCTGATATGGTTAATCATCTTTTGAAACACATAAACATTTTTAGTTTTGATTTAAGAAGAAAAATATTCTTGGTTAACAGTCGCACATAGCGTCATGAAGGTAAAAAACCTAGCAGGAAGCGCACTTGCGTCCACAAGTCACCTTCTTCTGATGCCGCTTCTGCCTCGTGCTCCTGTGCTCTTGGTAGAATTTCTAAGATTCTCCTGTTTAAATTTTCATGGCTGGGCTTCAAGTTTGTCGCCTGACGCGCACTCCTAGCTTTCTTTTTTTTGCTGCTTGATGGGCACGGTGGGATCACACTGCATCCCGGTGTCCAGCGTACTGGACATCAAAACATTTTCGCATTGCGAACGAACTACTGGTTACAAAAAGTACCTTTTTGTATCATTGTTTCAAGAGGACAGCAGTCAGCTCGGACTATTTAACTTATCTGAATTGCGCTGAAGACAGTTTCTAAAATGACTTTGTATGCGTAACCACATTGTGCGCATGCTTTTCCTCGTGGATGACGGCCACATTCTAAGGCGCCCACGTAAAAGAGTGGGGCTCAAGAAGGAAAGACATTCCTAATTTCATTGCTCACCTCTTACAGAAGCTGCAAAATAGTTTCTGCTCTGATTGTGGCTCTGCTTGCTTTTCTGTACCGCAGTTTTTGGTATGTCTAGTGCACTGGTTTCTGGGCTGGAAAGGCTACTGGGCTGGAAAGGCTGCTGGGATGGAATGGCTGGAAAGGGATATATCTGTGGCTACAGGATATTTTGTAATCCTGTACACCTTCAACTACTCAATCAGTGATCATTTTAATACACCCTCTTTGCTCCTATCTTGATCTATCTCACTACCAAACACAAAGAATTTCAAACATCACTGCTTTCCTAAACACTCAACACTGAAACTATTGCTGCTGATATGTTACTGAGTTTTCATTTTCAAAAGAAGGTGGGGGGGGGGGGGATTCTCACAACTTTCATGTTTCTTGTACAGATGGGCCCTTTGTGAAAGGCTAAACTCACTATACCTCATTTGTGTGATCTGTAGTATTCAGTCGCTTTAATATTACTTTGTCAATGCTGGAGCAAGAATCAACGACATCTCAGTGAAATAGTTTCTTTCTTACAACTGAATACTACTAGCAGCTCTTTATTACATTTTTTTCTCACATTTTATAGGAACATTAAATGTAGAGAAAATTTGTTGTTGTGGCACCTAATGCCAAATCTAGGCTACAGTTTTGCCTCCATCATCCAAATAAGGCCAACATCAGCCAAATAAATGCTCAAAGTGGCACAGAGACACTTTTTGTATGCAGTAGGTAATTAATTCCGTGAACGTGTGAGCCAAATAGCATTGAATTGTATGCCCTAGTTAATCCATTGTTTCACGTGATGGATTGCTGGCTTTTTTCTGAGCTGTTTGAGGCTCCCTCTTTCTTGCTTCTGCCAGTGATGTTACAGCCACCGCCACAACCAGCTGTACACGCCAGTCATATCAGGTGATTATTTATGATGGCCAGTTATCCCTGCCATGAAATTCTCAGCAAGTGTGCAGAGCGCCCCATAATCTTTCAGAAAACTGGGAAACAATGGTGATTGACACGTTTCGCCTGTTTTAGCATCCGTGCCCTTTTTTTTCCAATGTCAGGTACTTGTCAAAACCTGGATTTGATGGGTTTATGTAAGCACACTGCAAAAGGAGAGGGAAAATATCAGGGATGGAGAACTAAATGGCGACTGCTTCATTCTGGGGAAATTACTTGGCTGAGTGATAATAATTAGTTGTGTCATTAAGTATTTTGTAATGTTAATGTTTATCTATGTTTTTTGGAGAACATCTTGCCATTCTAACATTGCTTGGGTTTCAAGAGAAGGCATATCTTGGTTTTGTTGTGTTGTATTTCAATGCTGTGAGTGATAACTGCTGCTCATGCTGAAAATAACAAACTGCGGACGTGGCTCTTCCACGCGAAAGCCCCGAAATGCTACCTACGCAGAAGATAACAGGTCTCGCAAGCACACTCCTGCACGACGTGTTGTTGCTTCAAACTGACTGTTTAAAATGTCCCGTGTTGGTGCCAATGAAAGCTTCTCGATAGGGCGAAGCTCGTGCCATCCTTGATCATATAACGGGGAAGCGAGGAGTGGAGGTGTTTATTGCCGCTTAGCTTGACCCCCCCCCGTGAGGTGTGACTGGACGCTGCCTGCGCTCCCGTAGGTGTCTTTGTTTGTTGGTATTTAAAACAGCAGCTCTGGAGGAGGCCAGAGGGAAATTCGAAGGAGGGGTGGTGATGCTTTTATAGCCTCTGCCCTGTTTGTTGTTCCAAGAAGGCGAGCCAAATGGTTGTGTGGCCCCGTCCGGATTCCAGGCTCAGAAATGGCATGGCTGTGAATAAGCAGCAGGGGCTTTGGGTTCTGCAGACGCTGCCTTTCTTCTCCTTTCAAATTTAATTATGCCTGTTTATTTGTTTGTTTATTGATGCATAACCTTTCAAGTAAACCAGCATTAAACTTTCTTTTCATTGCATGTGAACTAATAATTTCGTTCCCAACACTGTGCTCTACAATATTGTTACGGTGTTCTAGAGGTTTTGTAGTGGTCCCACTGGCCTATTCTTCCCATTCACTCTGCTGAGGCTCCCGGTGTAACCTGCCGACACACACGCCAGGGGCGCTGAAATGGGGTCTTCTTGAGATCCTGCAACACGTGCCGTGCGCCCGCCAGTTTCTTCTCAGTATTGCACTTAGGCTGTTGTGCGATCTTGTTGCTTGCTATCCGCTTCTTTTCCGGTAGCACGTGCTTCTGCATGTCATCAGCAGCACAGACGTTGGCCTCGAATAGGCGAAAATGCCTAGCCGTCGCCACAATCATTGTTTTGCGCTCAATTGTCATACAGACAGGATACAGCCATGTCAGAGACTCACCAAAGGTATCTCTCTTCAATGTTCCGCGTGACAAGGAATGAAGGAAGCAGTGGGAGCAGAACTTGCACCGTGCAGAAAGCACTGGATGGAACATGTGTGGTCTGCAAGCTACACTTCGAGCAACGAGAAACTATGTGCACTCTGCCGACGACTAGAAACTACACATCAGCCGCGGAAGGCAATGTTATCGGAAGATGCTGTCTTCACAATCCTCCCAAACTTGCTTGCATACTTGTCTAAAACGACCCCAAAACCAATGAAGAAGCAAGAGGGAATGCCTTGATTCTCCACGGCCAGGAAGAAAAGCACATATTATTATTATTATTATTATTATTATTATTATTATTATTATTATTATTATTATTATTATTATTATTATTACTGCTTCTTCGGATATACTGCACTCTTTTAGATAGTGGCCTCATTGAAATATAATGACTCTATGCTGAGGATCACATGATTTTACTTTAATCAAAGCTTGAACTCATTTATCAAAGAATAAATAATCTTGTTATGCTGAGATTGGTACTCCAATCAATAACTGCTGTCGTAGTGTCAGGTTTTTTTCTCAATCTCTAAGTTTAAGGGGAGCAGAGCATTTTATATAATCACTGCTTTTCTTGATAATCTTTGTATGAAACTCAGCAGTTCATTCTCTTTGTTGCCTCTTTTCCCGAATTGCATTATATGGATGAAACAGTCAACAGCTGAAGGCACATTTGGCAGTTTCGACCTCTGGGTTCATCACTGTGTGTGGTGATTCTTCTGCAGATTGTAGTACTTGAGACATTTGTGCAGTACAAGCATGAAAATAAATGGTGCCTCACACAGCAACCTCTTTCGTAGACTCTTTAGTCTCTGAAATATGTAATAAAGAAAAGGAAACACTGAGAACATCCAGAGGTCAGAGGTATCAAGCAAAGGCAGATGTAGGAAGTTGGGCAGGACGAGATACAAAATGAAAAACAGTCGTAATCTGAAGGAAAGCAGATTGTTGCAGCAGTGCGTCGCCGTGGAGGGGAAATTGGATCATAGGGCCCGTGCCGGAGAGTTCGTTGTGATGTCGTTTTAGTTCTTGGTTCTCTTATCTGTACGTGTCTTAAGGGGTTGGGGCAGACCTGAGGGCTACTGTAAATGACTTGTTCTACAAGCTTTGTGCTGGCTGCGGGATTTCTCTGAGCAGGATTCGTAATTGGTTGCTAGCAAGTGCCATCAGGTTTTGCTCAGCCACATCCAGAGATGAGCTTAACATACAGTGAAATACAGAGTTCTGGTGGGTGGCTGCAAATGTTTATTGTGACTTAGGTTCATTAAACACTAAATTGAAAGCCTACTAGGCTCAATAAGCTATAAAACAGCTTTCTTCTGTGAAAAGCAGGTGCAACCAGAGATCTGTGGGAAAATCATAATTTTTTTAATCTACTTATAAGTATGCTATCATTTTTTCAATTATTATTTATCACCCACTGTTAAATTATAAAAAATTTAGTGCAGATTACACCAACTACCATAAGGCTGAGTTGCTCTAGATCTGGTAGACATGTGGCTAGTCTTGGCTTGGCTAGGTCTTTACGCTCTTGCCTCTCTTTTTCCCACCCTTTAATATACTACTACAATACTATACATGGCTATGCTTTGTCTTTTCCTTTCCTATCTTGTTTTAGGGGCGAAGCTCTTTGGGCAAAGCCTTGCTCTTTTGCCATGCTCTATAAAACCGAAATTTAAACTGGACACCGGCACAACGAAAAACATCTGTGTAAAAAACTGACTTTATATGTAAATCAATCAAATATATGACAGCACAATACGTGGTCACCTGTGCCATCCATTTGTCCGCGCGTGCATCCGTCCATCCATTCATCTGTGCATCCGTCTGTCTATGTATCTGTGAAGCCATGCTTGCATCTGGTTGTCCACCTGTACGTGCAACTGTCCATTTATACATCAGTCCGTCCAACCGTCCATGCATCTGTGCATTCGTCCACCTTCCCATCCCTCTGTCTATTTCTTCGTCCTTTATACTCATCAACGACTTCAACGTAGATGTTATGGACCTTAAGATTTAGCTTTGCCCACTCATCATCGTTCACTTCTTGTAGATGTGTTTTCTTTTTTTTTGTCTCTTTTTCGCCTTACCTATTTCTTTCTCATAATGTGTACCTTGCGCAGGTTCTCTGCACTTTGTGCACAGAGGCTTACATATGTCTAGTCTTTTATTTTGAACTTTTGAACCCATCTTCTTGATGCAAAGTGCCTGTAACATATCTTAAAAATAAAAGTTTGTAGACTACTCACTCATATTCAGGTTAAATAAAAGCAAGGTTTGTGTTCTACCAGCAGACAGTCAGCATTAACTATTTTTTAGCCAGCACTACCCATGTCAACAGGGGCTTGCAAGTGTTAATAGCATGTGAGTAAATGCACTAGCTGAGGGCACGCGACTTAGCGAGATGGTTTGTTAGACTCTATTGCCTTGTGGACAGACTTGTACGCATCACAGATAAAAGTTGCCATTTACAATTCTATTAAATTTAAGTGAAAAATGCAATT
Source organism: Rhipicephalus microplus (assembly GCF_013339725.1). Lineage (NCBI taxonomy): Eukaryota > Metazoa > Arthropoda > Arachnida > Ixodida > Ixodidae > Rhipicephalus > Rhipicephalus microplus. Next base: position 59,147,756 of record NC_051175.1, read on the forward strand.
CATTTTAGCTTCCAATTACTGCCTCACCTAATGAATGCCTGTGAGCACATTGCTGTCATACTGGGCTCATTCAAACGTTAAGAGCAGCAAAGCTTGTATTGCAAACAAATTAGGGTAAAGGCTGGGTCTTTTGACTCCTTTGTGATAATCAAATCTTTGCTGTAGTTCGGTATAGGCAGAAAAACTGCTGTCGCAGAGTTGCCACCATGATTGTAAGGCAAGGGGCATTCAAAATGCTGAAAATCAAAAGGCCGAATCATCAAAATGCCGAAATTTAAAACGCCATAAAATAAAAACACCAAAAATATAAAAAGCCAAAAAATTTTAAATGCCGTAAACTCAGAACATCAAAGCATCAAAATGCCGACATTACCCAGCTATAGTTGAAGATCATGCATCACAGTAAAATAAAGGTTCCGCCAGCTTCGTACGATGTGCATGCGCTTTTGCCCTCATTTCCAATAGCCATGTTCTCTTTGCATATGATTTAGCTCTTCGAAAACAAGAATATATATCCTTGTTTGTGGAATTTCATATCACACAGATAATTTTGTGCAATGCCTTGTAGGAGACTTATAATATCCACATTGTCCTGGTTGGCCAGAGCAGATGCCAAACGACTTCCACGTGACTTCTGCTTTTTGCCTTGGGAGCAGCGGGGTAGTGCTCTGATAATCCCTCGATGTCGTCATTGACTCTAGCATGCTCTTGATTGATGGTGGTAATGAGGCAAAAGGCGCTTACTTGCTGTCCGCCAACCAATATTTGCCATCATCGGTGGCATACCTCAACGGCATTGTTGTCATGAATGAGGGCAAGCACATTCTAAAGAGATGAGGGAATATTGGGGGACTTCGTATGATGACTGTGGAGTTACCTCCGGCAACGCGGTGTCGAGATTTCTCGGGTAGTTAGTTGTCTTCCCATCATCATAGCACGTCAGATGCTTCTTGCAAGAAGAGCGTTTTTGAGGACGCATAGGCATCTCGTGCTTCTTCAGGGGGCAAGAACAAAAAGGCTGCAAGCTGCCTCACCTTGATGGCGAACCCATCTACATAGTCTTTGTAGATCCAGGCCAGTCCCAGGTGTTGCACTCTTCTCCATACCGGTTAGCACAAGTGGAACAGACAACCATGCACGTCCGCCGATAAGAGACACATTTAAATAGTGTTGATTACAGTCTGTACTCACAGTTTTGGGGTTTAGTGCAAGTCGCATAACCGTCTTTGCAGCTCAGTTTTGTTTTTCCCTTCTGGGAGCACATCACAACAGCGTCTCTATCTCTTTCCTTTGAAATGCCAACTGCCTCACATTGCTGCTGCTTTCCTCCATTGAACACTGGACAGCACTGCTTTTTTTTTTCTGCTGACACGTGAGCCATTTTGTACAACTGATACTATGCCTAGCTTCACAACAGACAAAAAACACGAAATTTTACATCGGTTTTAATATATATGCTGATGCTGAACAGCTAAGGTCATGTCAGTGGGCAGTGACACGGCGAAAAACAAACAAGTGGTAGTCACAAAGCGTGTCATTTATTTTTCACATAGTTCAATAAAACTTGTTTCATGTGCTTTCGGTGTTTAGATGTTTCGACATTTTGCTTTTTTCGGCATTTTAATTTTTTGACGTTCAGCCTTTTCATAATTCGACCTTTTGATTTTTGGCATTCTGATAGGGACCCTTGTAAGGGCACTGATGTACCATGATGCTTGGAAGGACAGTTGTGGGCTTGTGCAGAGGCTTTTCATTTAAAATATTTTGTTTTTTTTTGTTTTTTCACTCAATTCGCTGGCTGGACATAGCAGTGACAATTGTTGACCAAAATATAACATGTAAGTTGTTAACTAGCTCAAGTCATGGATGGCTGGTACGAGTCGTACGGCTTGGGGTCGCAATGAGCAATGACTTTATGACGTCAGTAGCAGTTATGATAGTGTCTGTTACACTTGTATATCATATATGTCAGGTGTTCTTATCTTATCTGCTCATGTTTCACCCAAAAGACTGTCGGCAACACTCTTCACAGATAGCATCGTAGTGTTTGAAAAGTTTTGCGTTTGTTGTAGATCATTTTATCGCATTTATAATGCCATCTTTTAGCCCTGCCATGCCACGGCATGGCTACTCAAATGCCAGCGTATGTGAAGCTTTCCCATAGTGTTATGAGGAAGTTTTGTGGCCAAAAGAGAAGTGTTGAAAAATCCTGATGAAGGGTACATGTAACTCTTTACAGAAAGACATCTCTAAAATTGGAAAAAAATTCTCGAGGAAATAATTGCCTACGAATATCTAGTTGCTAGATAGAAGTTGACTACGGAATGGACTCAAAATTTGGGCATGAAATTGCAGCCCATCACAGAAAACGTGCGGAGGATGCCAGCAAACCAAAGTGGTGCATCACTGGAGCCGCAAGGAAAGTGTGTTGAAACTCTGAGTTCATAAAGCGAAAATTAAAGACAAGTTTTTCTTGCACCCTGTTTTGTCCTGGCAGTGCCCCCACATTGTGAAACCATGCCAGCCGATGTCCTAGCATTTTCGATGCTGTTGCGCTGGCTACATTGTGCATCCGGACAGCGGAGAGACTACTTGTGGTTCTCAGACTGGCACTGTTTATTTCTACCTTGGCATCTGCTCAGCCGTGACTGCGGTGGGTCCCGTCTGTGTTTGCCGAAACAATTGTCACAACCCTGAAATGTGACGAGCCTTTGGTGGGTGTCCTTCGTTTGTTGTCTGGGACAACAGACATGCTACTGTGCTGCACATTTTTACGTGTAGACACCCATTCCTGCCTTTCTTCTTGTGAATGAGCGCTTATTTGTCAATGGATGTCTCTTTGGAGAGGGGATATACCAAACCTACCTCTTTTGAGCAGAGGCGTAATGTTAGAGGCCCGTGTACTGTGCGATGTCAGTGCATGATAAAGAATACCAGGTGCTCGAAATTTCCAGAACCCTTTGAAATGACAACTGTCTCACATTGGTGCTGCTTTCCTACATCGAACGCGGTCAGCATGCCTGATGATCATATTGTGGTTATATATATATATATGTGTGTGTGCGTGTGCGTGTGCGTGTGTGTGTGTGTGTGTGTGTGTGTGTGTGTGTGTGTGTGTGTGTGTGTGTGTGTGTGTGTGTGTGTGTGTGTGTGTGTGTGTGTGTGTGTGTGTAGATGGTGCGAGTTCATTGGCCCAATATGATCTCATGAACGCAACTGTCTTTGTCTTAGCTCAATTAAACAATTATGGAATGTAGCATCTCAAACTAGCATGAGGGATGTGGAAAGCATCGTAGTGCTGGGTTCCAGGTAATTTCTCAGCTGCCGGGTGCCAGGGGGGTAATTAGTATGCACAAAGATACAGCTGCACATTTTATTGTGTATTTTGCCTCCTGCCTGCAGGAGGTGGCCAGTAGATGCACCTGCAATCTTGCATTCAAGCACAGAGTACGGGTTTTACCTTATTGAAATCTCGGACGGCTGTTGCCATAGGAAGGAAAGAATTTGTGGCTGTGAGTGTCTTTTGACCTGAGAATGCAGCTGCCTCGCAAAAAGGGACGTCACTATTCATATCGAAGCTAACATGTAAAGTACATTTGCCAGTAGAGAGCGCATCGGAACATTTTTACGTGTAATGCAGGCGATGCGAGAAGCAGTTCCATCGCTTTTTCAGAATGTTTCCATTCTTTCCTTCTCAACTTTGCGGCCTCGTATGCCGAGTTTGTCGCTCTTGTTTATTTCTATTTTTTTCTTCACACTCATCCTGTCATACAAGTGGCTTTACGTTGCATTTTGACATTCTCCAGTTTCATTGTTCACGTTTTTTTTTTTCTTTTTGCTTCAATGTCGGGTTATTCACTTGGAGTTAGAGCGTGAGTCTATTTTTTTTGTGTTCTCATTGCAGGTAGATTTGTAGCTTTCTTTTCAACTCATCCATCATTTCTTTTTTTTTTTTCTTTCATGCCCGTGTCTTTTTGTTCTGCCCTCTCCGCACCTCTCGCACCCACAACACCTGCCTCTGACAAAAGACGAGTGCCGCGTGCAAATCCCGGCAGTAGAGGGGGTGACAGGCAGGGCAGGCCTTTTATTTTTATTTTTCTCACACACTCCGGCTTCGATGAAGGCGATATACACAATCTGGTTTAGGCTTAACAACCATGGTTCCTTCAAGTCTCTCAGTGGAGTATCAGAAAAGAAAGGTCGGAAAATGCATTTCATCCTTTTTTTGTATGTTTCACTATTGCTTTGTTGCATATGTTTGGTAATATGCTGGCAGCTATGTTTCATGAACAGCACTCGCAAGGTGAATGCGTTTGGCTAGCTTTGCATGTTTTGAAAGTAAAGCGTTTTATGTACAGTGTGGTGGGCTTGCCTCTTGTTTTCGATTTTGTGTCTGCTCTAAGGAAACTGCTGTTGTCCACATTTCATTTCAAATAAGCAAACAATTGCTGAGGCGCATTTAAATTTAAAAATTCAAAGTGTTGTTTCTGCTCTGGCTCATGTTTTGAAGGGCTTCATTTAAGCTCATCAGGCTAGAGGGATTACGTGTAGAATTCACTACCATGCATGTTTTTCTTTTCGGTCACAACACATCATTAAATTTCTGAAGCCAGGTCGGGTATTTCGACTTCTTAATGCAATCCTATAGTGCTTTCGTATGAATCCCGGACAATTTCTTTGCAAAAAGAGGGTTGAATAAATCGCATACTGCAGACACACAAAGGCTTGTTATGTTTTATAATATTTTATGATTGCTTCATTCAGAGTCTCCTTTGAAAGCTAATGAGACAAATATTCAGCATAAGGTATTCATACCTGCAAGACACATGTGGTTTCTGTAAGTGCTCATGGCTGATTTTTTTTTTTTTACTGTACCTGTCATGACTCGATTTACTGCAGCACAACTTTATAGTGTTCTCGTTACCAAATATTTTCAGGCAAACATGGCAAATGAATGTTTTTCTGTCATACTTACCTTTAATTTTGTGTGTACCAATCTTGCTTAGCGAAATTGTCAGTGACTCTCGGGCTCAAATTGGTTGTAGCTCTTTTCAATATTATGATGTTCTGTTAATTTTTTAATTAGTATTTCCAAAACGCAAATGCAAATCCAGCCAAAATGCAAAATGCATGTTGCACAGTTAGGCCAACTTAGTGCCGTCACCCATTCCGTCGTGCTAGTCCGAAGTGTTCATTTGGTTGTCTTGCCAGCTGTGCCATTGGTGTTGTTGCGATTGCAGTGCAGGTGCCTCAAACTCTAAAGTCATCTGTTGCCCGTTAGCCAACTGCAGCTGTTTCAACAACAGGTATATTGCACGTGTCGGGCTCGGGCGTCAAGGCTGCCCGCTAGATATGTGGTGTAGTCAGACCTCGACAACGCAGGGCGCACACCTGCACGTCCTCTCACTTCTGTTGTGGGGTCCAGCTGTCGTTGGAAAGTTGCACATTTGTTTGTCTTGCTCATCATGCAATGCCCACAGAAACAGATACCAAGGAAGAAAAGTACAGGACTAAAAACATGCGCGTGTTTAGTGTGTGTATTTCTACAGGTAGAAATATATATGGAAGTTATCAAAGGAATCGTTGAGGATACAGCATTTCGTCTCTCTTTGAGGGCTACGTGGTGTCATCGCTTCAAGAGAAAGCTTGCACGCAAAGTAATCTAAGCCTTCTATATCAAAATAAAGTGTCATTAACGTAGTAGAATTCAATGAATACCTTGCTCACTCACAGAAATAATGAGTCGAAATTGAGTCATTCAGAGTAAAGGGATTGAACCTGCAACTTTCGGATAACACACGCGAACTACCGGCAGCAATTTGACATTTTGTCCTCTTTGATGTCTTATCATTTGTGTCATAATCACTACATTACTGCTAAAACTTATAAATAATGTCCTCTTATACCTTCCTTAGCTTCATTATCTGTTGGTGTCATTAATTCATGTCTGTCCTGTTGTATGGCACATATGCTTTGTTACCTCATTGGCTAATTTCTGGGTCATTCCTTGGAGAGGACACTAAAATTAAGCAATTACTTGGTTTAGAATGATGAACTGTGCTCTGAGAACCCTAGCATCACAAGTTTTGCAATTACAAGTTTCTTATTAGTGAAGAAAATCGAGCAAGAAGTTTCATTTTTAGTTCTCATGCTAAAACGTCCGTGCATAGATTCAGTACTTTCAAAATGTATTTTTCGCATTTTCGTGACATGGGCTCTAGGAAGCTTTCTTCAACTTGGTATGCTACGTCTACGGCACCCGCAGATCACAATGTACTTACTAAGCAGGACTCAATAAACGCTGTCAAAATCTACGATGTCATGCATTTGGTGTTGAAATCTTGAAGTGGCATCTCGACACACATTTTTTTTTTTTTTCGGATCTTTTCTTGTTTACCAAGCGTCATCACACGGTAAGAGTGGTACCTTTAAGACTGTTAAACTGTACTTTACTACTGAATGCGCGACAAAACATTTTTCTCTGTAGTGCCCCTTTAATATTGTGAAAGTATGATGGCATGTTTAAAAGTGAGCTGGTCCTCGAGACAGTGTAGTAATTTATTGTTGCAGGTTGTTTTCCAGATTTGCTTGTCAGACATGCGTTCACAGTTCTGTAAAAATTACTGCAAAACATGAGCAATATAATTGGCTAGTTGACAAATCCTTCTTGGCGCGTTGGTTCCTATACATGCATTAGAAGTCTGCATAATTGATTTACAAACATGATTGCATATCAATTATGGGGAACAGGAGGACCATAATTAGGTAACAAACAAGATGTCGTTAGGAGTTTATCTTAGTGAGATTGCTGGATATTTCAAGCATGATCATTGTTCGCATATTTAACATGGTAGCAGTTTTAAAAATTGAGTGCGATGAGAGGCCTTCAACTAGTGCATTTTTCCATCTCTCTTGAGCTCCAAACTGACAGATATCCATTACCAAAAGGAATCTTTAGCTGTGTTGATATCTTTTACAAAATTATAACTCCCACAGTTCACAGAAGACACTCATTTTTATAGCCACATGTGGAAATTCGCTGCGTTGGGTCGCCAATGTCGCAATGAAATACATTAAAATACATTAACCAAACTTTCATTCAAGTAACACACGCGTGGGCACATCATCAAGCTAAGAGGCAAGTTTTAATTCACTCCACAGTGCACCTCAACTTCATACGCAACATGACAAATGACTGAAATTCATTATGCAAAAGTGAGTCAACTAGGCTTTTGACTGTGCACCGTCAGCATCTCTGCTGGAAGGGGACACATCACTGATCCCGTTATCACAGATAGCCGGTCAGTGGTTACTGAACTTCTTATCAGCATCTATCACTGAAACAATGGGAGTTGCCGCATGCAGCAGTGGCTGCACTCACTGACAGGAGCTTTTGTATGAGTGTAACCTGCCGGCTTCATACCATTGTGACTAAGAAGATAGAATGACTTTTGCTTGAAGAAAGCATGCAAACTATGGCGAATGACCAGTGGGGTAAGACATAGATTTTTTTTACAATTCTCAGTGCTGCAAGTGAAATTCGAGAGCTTAAGTTCTGGAAAAAAGTTCGGTAATGAAGCTGTAACCTTCGTTTTTTTTGTTCTTATAAAGTGTCTGTTGAAAGAGAGTAGAGTTCTCAAATGATTGCTCGTCAGTCTCAACAGAGCGTTTCTTCATGGCGTTTCTAGACGGTCTTTTGTTTATTTTTGCGCCCAGTTACAGATGAATACTTTCTTCAACCTCTCTCTCTCCTTCTCTCCCTGCAGAGAAGATCGAGCGCAAGTATCAGGAGCTCAAGCTGGCTGGCGGGGAGCTGCTCCTCGTGGAGCTGCAGAAGGGACCCAATGGCCTCGGCCTCTCGCTAGCCGGCAACAAGAACCGCAGCCGCATGAGCGTCTTCGTCTGCGGCCTCCACCCAAACGGCCAGGCTGCCCGCGATGGCCGCATACGGGTAGCCGATGAGCTGCTAGAGGTACATTCCACTCAAGCTTGGCTTGAGGCTCAATAAAGTTCATAGCATGAGAAATGACAGTGACAAAAATAAATGATGGCACTTAAGTTTTAACTTGCTACAATAGAAGGGGGAAGATGGAAGCTTGCGGTGAAAAGTTTATAAACAGAACTTGTGTCGAGTCGACGTTTCGACGCAACCCCTGTTTATGGACTTTTCAAAAGTTTTTACAATATAGTCCGACTGCATGTTATCATTTCATCCCACGCGCACGCCATTAATTCAAAAGGACTTCTTTCTAGGCGAGTTGGGGCTTCACTTGCTTAGATACGCATGCCTGAGGCACAAAAGCATGTCGTGATAAAGGGAGGAGCAGAAGGCGCGGCTCTTCCCTTTGCTTCCTTTGCTACGTCTACCGGCAATCGTAGTGCAATCTCTGAAAGTCTGAGGGACAGCTTGGTGGCACAGGCCATTCTAATGTGCTTCCATGCTTGTTAAACTTATATTTCTTTCTGGCTGTTGTTTTTTAACAACCTTAATTGAAATATTGGATCAACATGGTGATCAGAATCAGAATAAGAGCAGCAAAGGTAAAAGAAAAAGTAGAGTTACCATCACATACGACCAATAGTGCATAGAGCACTTTACTAAACTATCTGGCCATTGGTTACTGTATTTTGCCTCAACCTCACGCTACAGTGTTTTTTTTTTTTTTCTTTGTGCCATTTGAGGCACTTTTTTTCTATGATCAACATGAACTTTTCTTTTTCTACTGTTAATATTGTAAGATATATTGTACAACAAGCCTTTACTTCTCGCACACTTTGAAGGCAAACTTTTTTGTGTGCATTTCCACTAGATGTGGTATCGGGCATTTTCACGAGTGTGGGATCAGATCATTGCCTATGCTTAGAATGTTGCTAGTACATTTGGCTTCATTAGAAAAACAGGCTTTAAGGAACAGTGCATATCTATAATTTAGTATATTGAGTTAGCGTATTGAGGACACAGAGAGTTGGGAAGTCAAATGCGATTTTAATTAGCTCCACTTGCATGTGAACTTCGAGTGGAGAAGTTGTAGCTATATGTATTAAAAGATATGGTCCTGAAACATTCAATAAAAAACAATCTGCCCACATTAGGCTCTGGAAATGTCTTCTGTTCCAGTCTCAAATGTCACATGTTGTGTTTGTAACGCTGCTTTCCTTGAAATGCTTAACTAAAAAGTCTGATGTTCGCACTGTATGATTTGCATCTGTCTTTTGCCCTTTTCCAAAGGTGAATGGAGTCGTAATGTACGGCCGGTGTCACCTCAATGCCTCAGCCATCATCAAGAGTCTTCCGGGTCCCACGTACAAGTTTGTCCTCCACAGGTAAGCCATACCTCTTGGCACATCATGAAGTCTTTTTGTGCTCCTATATATACATATTGCAGTTTGCTGTGGCTATAGTAGGAGGGGGTGTTCACGCATGTAAAACTGACTGTGGTATGCACATACTGGAAAACAAAAGCAAACAAGTGTGAAATAACTGTGCATCAGTAGGTTGTCTGCATTATACTAGAAGTGTTTGTTGATTGACTGCAGAACATGTATTTCATTAAAGAAATGTGCCGTACACAGTGATAACATTGCAATCTTTGGTATTTCTGGCTTGTGTATTGGGCAAAAACATTTGTATAAATGGAGTTTATGTGCATGCTGTTGGTGTGGACCATCTGAATCGAAAACTAAAGCAGACTCACTGTAGTGTTGTGTGTATACACTTAAACACGGGTTATGTTGCCTGCCTTTCCGCATCACTTCTATGTTCCAACATGAAAAAGAAAAGAAAGCATGAGTGCAAGCTTTGTGGGACCTCAGGTAGCATTCACTTCTTCTTTCTCATGTTGTTAATAGGAGAGAAGACGCAGTGGAGGACATGGCCGTGAAGCCCCTCACTCAGTATCCGATGCAACTAGACGAGCAGGTGAGGAATTGGCATCCTGGCTTCATAAGGGGCGATAGCATGATAGGCTATGCAACCTTTAGTGCAAACTTAGAAGGGTAGCAGCTTGGGCTAGTTTGTAAGTCACGACGAGTGCTATAGATCGAACTGAAGAATGGGGCACAGAGACAAACAAGAATGGGCCGTAACTTCCAACCGAGTTTATTAGCGGTGACGAAAGTTTATATATGCCAGAATCACAAAGAACAACATGTGACAAATTATGAGCAATGAAAAAAGCTAGGTTAAGCAAAAGGTTTAGGGCGCCAAAAAAGAAACTGTCACTAAATGTGCTGACAAAGCACATTTGTCCTCGTTTTCAGTTGGCGCTATAGCACTAGTTTTGTGCAGAATCTCAAAATGTGAACAGTTACACTAAAAACAACTAACAAAATTTGGTACTTTTCACTTTGAAGCTGTATTAAGGCTCATTCAACCTGTGACTAGCACCAGTCGCGAGTTTGTTCGTGACTAGTTGGGAAAAAGCGATTCCAAGTGACTCATGTTCACATTTACATGGGACCTATATACGTCGCCACATAGAATTCTCATACGCTCATATATAGCTCATATCGCTATTTCTTTGTAAAATAAGCCTACGTCCTGTTCATGTGCTTGTGATTAGCTGAGAGCTATGCGACAGCAGTTGTACGGCTTAAACATATATCGGCAAGTAACTGAGCCAAAGCAATTGCTTTGTCACCAAATTGGCCTTTTGCAACCATCTGCGACTAACTTAATCAAGCGATCGTGGCTGGTCATCGGTGTGAACTAGCCTTTAGAGTTCGCCGGAAGTGATAATTGACCGAGATTTCAACCCAACTTTTATGCCAGATCCACACTTTACTTTACATGCACTACACATATAGCTTTGAACTATATGTGTTTACAAATGTTAGGGGCATATTAAAGTGAAGTGATAAATCAGTGTAGACTGATCATTGTTTCTCTGAAAGCCCTATTCTTGCTCGTTTCATGTGTTATTAGACAAGAAAATTAAAAGTCTAAAATTACATCTTTTTATTTTGGCCTCACTCACTGTCATTAGATAGCATTTCATTAAGCTTGCGACCTTTCCTCTTTCTTCCTTGTTGCAGAACATGACCCATTTTCTCCAGTAATAAAATTATGTACATTTTATTAGTTGCTATCAAAATTTAAGTCACATCAGTAACTTCCGTGCAGCAGTACTGGATGTAAATATTTTTCTGCACGTTTTCTGGCATATCGAGCATCTTTTCACAGCAAAGTGGGCGGTTCTGTGGCTGCAATCAGGTAGCTAGGTAAAATCAGTGAATTCGCCCTGCTGTGGTGGTAAAGTACTCGGCTGCTGACCTGCAGGTCGAGGGATCGAATCCTGGCTGCAGCGGCTGCATTTTCGGTGGAGGCAAAAATGCTGTAGGCCCGTATGCTTAGATTTGGGTTCACGTTAAAGAACCCCAGATGGTCGAGATTACCGGAGCCCTTCACATCGACGTCTCTCATAATCACATGGTTGCTTTGGGAGGTTAAACTCCACGTATCAATCCATTGAAATCGGTGAAATCGTTGTCATTTTCATTGTCCCTGTTCTAAATTTTTCATGTTTGAAATGTATTAGCACTGCTTGATTTCTCGCTCCTACTGTCGTCACCAAAGGACTATAACCTGTGTGCTATAACTAAGCGCATTGAATGTTTTTGTTTTTTTTGGCGTCATTTTCTTTGCAGGGGCACGAAATAAAATATGCAAACTACCGAGGGGTCCGGACTGTAACCGTGAAAAAGGTGAGTGTGTCCCACAAGTTCTGCTTTAAAGTCTATCTGCGCAGATGAACGCTCGGACTCTTTGAACCTTTCAGTTATCCAGTCCGGTATTTCCTAAAGAATGAAGCAACCCGTATAAGAGGAAATTTGAGATTTCCCAAGGTCTTCATTTTCAAAACATTTGACTACATTTATGTAGAGGCAAATTAAAATATTATGCTCTCGAACGTTTCTTATAAAAAGAATATTCGAAATTTTCAAGATTTCTAAGTGCACATTTTTTCCTCTAAGGATATTGATCTTAAAACTACTTATCAGACAGCTGTTTATCTTCTCAGAACAAGCGCTTTTGAAATATATATTATCTCACTCATATACTTACGAGGAAATAGTTTGAAGACTAATGCTAGAAAGAATTTTCTCATTTCTAACACGCGTGTGCAGCTTGAAGTCAAGTAGCAAAATGTATATGTTCAAGCATGTGCTTTACACATGGGCATGTGTAATCTGAATGAAAATTTTTAAATAATATGTTAGAATTCTCGCTCTTTATGGTAGATAATACCAGTTGCTCAATCACTGGTAGCCTAGCGGATGAAAATTTTCTACTTTCTGTTCTAGAATGTCATTGTTTAATGGGTGATTTAATGTCATTGAAGCACCTTCCCTGCAAGCTCAGAAAGATTCACTTATGGTTTATGTGGTCAATGCAAAGATGAGCATTTTATTTTTATTTATTTGTTTAATTTATCAATATATAACTGCAGCTTATGGCTGGGGTAGGAGTTGCTGAACATGTAAGTAAATGTACAGAGATATGCAATGTGCAGAGATAGGAACATCCTAGTGGAAGTGAGGTAGGAACATATAAAGGAACTGTTCATCAGTAATGTTTAAAATTCAGAAATGGGTAGCAAACAGACTTTGGCAAGTGACAAATTTTAATGTTCAATCGTGCGGGGGAAGAAGCTGCATCTGAAATTGTTAGGATTTCTGGAAGCAGAAAATAATTCCGAGGAGCTCAGTTCGTGTTTGAATTGCACTTCAGGGGCCCGGTGTGTCCCTCATCATCTCATGTTGCATGGTCACGCAGTGGTCAATACGGGCCTAAAAAAATGCTTACAATGCTCAACCACAGCGTAAAATAAACTGACATCTAAAGTTACGTAAGCTATGGAAATAACCAACAATCTATCGCAATAATTTACCTACAATCACAAAAAATCTTTCTGAAGCATCTCGTTGATACCCGTGCTGTGCAACAAAGAGCATCATTGTCTCGCCAAGAGTGCGATGGCCGAGGTGGCAGCAAAAACTAAAAGAATCTCAAGGTTGCCCATGCCATGTACTTTCTTAGGTTTCTATGTACTATGTACTATCGACATCAAATGAAACCCGAACAGCGGCAAGCCTTCGTGACGGTATAGTGCGTGCTGTCCTTTTATCACCATGGACAGGCAAACACTTATGCGCAGAGATGCCGAAAAAGATGCACGGGCCTGTCAATGGTGATAACTGGACGGCACACACTATATCATTGCGAAGGCTTGCATTTGTTCGGGTTTCATTTGATGCTGATAGTACTTCCACAGGTAATGTGTATTAAGTGCAGGATTTAAAACCGCCCCAACATGTACACAAGGGCAACATTTTTGTGTTGTTATTGGCTAAAACTTAAGCTAAAGGTCAGCTTTGTGCCATGCGTCTCATTCTCTGTCCATTTTAGTCTCGCTGTTAGTTGCGCTGTTAGCCTCGATGAACCTGTGCCAACTCGCCCAGTATTCCATCCTGCTTAACGTACCACATCCAATGAATGGTAACCCTCTGAACCCTATTCTAAGACTGTCTTTTGGCTATACACTGTTACAGCAGCAACATTGTCTTCATTCAGTCCCAGATAAAAGGAGTTTCACTTCCAGCTGGATTATTGAACCGGAAATTTTTCCAGCTGAAAAAACTTCCGGTTTGATAATCCAGCTATAATGCTCTAATTGACTCATCTTGAACTGGATGAATCTTTCGCTGAAATATGGCGAAATTTCATCCTTAGACCGACAAAGTTCTTTGGAAACTCATCTACTGTAAGCTAATTATCAGGTTACCCTTAATGACCAGCAGTTATTCTGGTTACCCTTAATTACCAGGATAACTACTGGTCATTAAGGGTAACTAACTGGATTCCCAGAGGAGGCAAGCAAGTTAGGGGAAGACAGAAGGTTAGGTGGGCAGATGAGATTAAGAAGTTTGCGGGTATAAATTGGCCTGGACTGGGTTAACTGGCGGAACATGGGAGAGGCCTTTGTCCTGCAGTGGACGTAGTCAGGCTGATGATGATGATGATGAATTATCAGGTCTTTCCAGCTTGATTATTTAACCGGAAATTCTCCCGCTGCAAATACTTTTAAATTAAAATTAGTTTTTCATCTGGGCTCTCAGTTAAATGAGTTCATAGTTCATCAATATTTTTTTACACTAACACTGATTCATGTTCTGGTTTTCGTTTGTCTTAATGTCCAGGGGACGCACGGCCTCGGCATCATGATCCTGGAGGGCCGCCATGCGGAAGCCGGCCAGGGCATCTTCGTTTCGGACATTCAGGAAGGCAGCCCCGCCCACCAGGCTGGCCTCGGAGTGGGCGACATGATCCTCGATGTCAATGGCACCGACGTCACTGGTGCCGATTATGACACGGTACGTTCGGTATGGGTGACGGTTCTCGGCATTTTGAGATTTATCATCAGAATTCTTGTAATACATTTCATAAATAATACGTAGAAGCTGAAGGTAGCGTAATAGCTGAGAGACTTGTGATACGACCTCTTGTCCAGTCATACACCACAAAATAAGAACTACGTGAACTGTAATAAACACAGAAAAATAAGTTGAACAAAATTTTGAAGTAAAATGGAAATAAAACATACATACATAGCACAAATATTGATAAGCAGTTATCACGAATAATATTAAATAGTTGAAAGTATAGCCACCATGAACGCAATATGCTTTTAAAAATTTTGAAGAATCTCTTTATGTCGGCATTAGGATGGAAAGCTTGGTGTGTTGGTTTTATGTCAAAGAATTCCTTTCTTCATGTCTTTAGGGAATGAATTTAAAAGTGATACCATGCAAAGTTCACAGTAGACTTTTTTAATTGGCTCTCTCTGTTTAGGTTAGAGGAAGTTATTCAAATTTGTAAAGCGGGACATTGATAGCTGTGTAAATTTTTGTGGGGAGTAAAAGAACTGTAAGGTTTCTGTCCACAAACTTATGTGTGAGAATGCGAAGAAAATATCAGTGTAGGTTTGGGTGAGGAGTTGAAATGGTGTGAAAAAAAAAATTAAGCATGGTGGGTTGTCATCTTTCAACTACCTGAAGCATTGATAAAAAAACATTAAGGCTGCTTGATACTTGCTATTTGTAATAATTGGTATAGCAGAGTTACCATTCACAAAAGAACCGGAAGCATCACATTGAAGATGTGACGGATAAGGGGTGATAACAGCACTTGTCTGAGGGCCTTATAAGTGCTTTCATGTGTGCCGTCAGGACGACGACTTAAGTTTCAAAACAAAGAAAAAGATAAGGGCTGACGTCAGCGCCACTGAGATAAGCGAGCACATCAAGCAACGCAGTGTGGATCAGTTGTGACGGACGTTTTCAGCCAAAGCAGTTTGTAATTTCAAGAAGGGAGACTATTTGAGGCTACGAAGAAACTGATTAATTTCAGCAAACAAATAGCTTTTCGTTTGAACCTAAAAGGATATCTGATCTCACATCTTGTAGTGATGGATATATCCATGGATGCTTCATGAAATGGTAAGAAGTGTACTTCATTTATTGTGATGCTTTGCCTTAAAGGGCTGTGGGGAGCAAAGGCAGAGGGGGGAATCTATTTTTATTTTTTTTTGGATCTACCACATTTCATACTGCAGAACTTTTATGAACCTGAAAGCTTAATTTAAAAGCAAAGTGACCATGAACATGTTCTTTTTTAGGAGCGCTGTTTTCGTAGCTTTCTTTCATTGTGAATCAACAAAAATCATGGAAGTCTGTCTTTTTTTTTCGGTGAAATTAAAATCGTCTCACAACGTTGTTCAGATTGTTAGCCAAGACCGAATATACCGTAATTACTCGAATCTAACGCACACCTTTTTTGCGGTTAAGTGAGTTCATAAATCACATGCGCGTTAGAATCGAGTACGAAAAAAAAAATGAATACGGTCATTCTATTGCCATCGGCATTTCCAAAATGGCCGCCCCCTACGTGCGTCATCATGGCGCGTCGGCCATTTCTGCCTGTGTGTTTCCCATGTGCGGCACTTCGTACGTGTGCTGAGGAGTTCGTCATCTTGTAGTGCATTAGCATCGACAGCATGGAAGGGCCGACTCCAAAAACTCGACGAGTGCACCACGATGCCGCTTTTAAAAGAAAAGTCATCACGTGTGCTGAAACGGACGAAAATCGGGCCGCATCGCGGTCGTTCGGAGTTCCCGAAACGTGCGTGCGGGACTGGCAGAAACAAAAGCAGAACATTGTCGACAGCAAAGATTCCGCGAAGGCTTCAGTGGACCACAGCAAGGTCGGTTTTTGCAAATTAAAAAGCTGCTCGGCGAATATGTGCTTGAGCAGCGAGCGGCACAGCGGCCCGTGACGACAGAACTGCTCCAAGTGCAGGCTATGCAGTTAGCCTTAGAATAAGGGCTAATGCGGAGCCAGTTTAAAGCGAGCAGGTGCTGGCTAACTAACTTTATGAAAGGAAAGGCTTTTCCCTCTGAAGGCGAACGGGCATATGCCAAAAGTTGCCATAGGAGTACGAAGAAAAGCTTCACAGTTTTCAGAGGTTGGTCCTAAACTTGCGGCACAACAACGGTCACCTGCTTGGGCAAATCGGGAATGCCGATCAGACGCCTCTTTACTTCGGCATGCCTGGCACCACAGCCGTCGAGAAGAAGGGGGCGAAGCAAAATCGCGTGCTGACATCGGGCCATGGTAAAACTAGAGTGACGGCGATGCTCCGTTGCACGTCAGATAAGCACAAGCTTTCCCCGTACCTCATATTTAAACGGAAGACGCTCCCGAAAGGAGTCGTTTTCCTGAGTGGTGTGATCGTGCGGGCCAACGAGAAAAATGGGTGCGCATTGCAATCGATGTCTTACTTTTTTTTTTTTTCCGTCGTGGAAACTGGTTGCACGTTACAATCGAGGGGGCGGTAGAATCGAGTAAATACGGTACAGGTCGGGTCAGAAAATCTTGACAGAGGGAAAGCCATAAGATCATGATATTCACCCTGAGCTGTGTTTTCCGAAAACTTGATTTTTTATCATGGCACTGCAGTTGTCTTCAAAACGATAAAAGATAGTGCACTGACTTTTTTGTGCACTATTTCAGTGTTTATGTATCAGTATACTGAACTGAAATTGAGCACGTGGAACAAAACGTTTTTATTTTATGGTAAGAAGGTATGCAAAAATTGTCTAAAATTTTTTTTTCCTGAATGAAGAAAACATTATTAATAATATTTCTTTTCTGGCATAATATGTATATTGTAGTTCCGTTCATAGAACACAAAGCACTGAACAAAATGTTGCAAACATCTGGCTTCTATCTCTATTGGTTGCTGAAAAGCACTGAACAAAATGTTGCAAACGTCTGGCTTCTATCTCTATTGGTTGCTGAAAGAAATGCGCCACAATATGACGAAAAATACTTGAAAAGTGTAGGGCTTACCTTGTTTCTTTGAACCTTGTTATTTTTCATAGATTTCATGTTTTTCATGTGACCTCTTCAGGTGCTTTGTGTTCACATTACACCTTATGCGTGGTTCTAGTACTGCACCTCCAGCTGCAGAGCCTGTCTTTTAAGGAATCTTCTGTGTTCTGTGCATACATGGGTGCATTGCACGGAACTAAATGTTAGCCTAGCTTACTTTTGTGTGACAAGTTGTGCGTTTACAAAGTTTGCATGCTTACAAACATATCGAAGCTTTGTAGCCACTACTTTATGTTTAGAAAGGTTTTTGTTTTGTATGTGTACTACTAAGTACGTAACGTAGGAAACCTGATACATGAAGAATGGCATTAAGTATAAAAAGATGTCATTTTTCCTGTGAAATCCAGTGTTATCAATAAAGCATTAGCAATAGCCAAGCTTGGTGGAGAAGCTAATCCAAGCACCTGGAAAGTACAGATTTTCGAGTGTCAAAGGTAGCCACGTTATGTATGCGCACTAGACTCTCAGTGAACACAAGTCTATTAAACCACTGCCTTTAACATAATTGATGTTGAGCTTGAATTCTACACTTCTGTTCACCTTTCAGTAAGCACAACTCCAGTTGAACTAGACACATTTTTCTGGTCCCTTCGGGTTCTCTCTAACCAGTCAACCGTACAACATTATCTATTTGTACTGTATTAATAGTTGTCATACACTAACACAAACATGTTTTCTTTCTAAATAGTTAAGGCTAGGCTTGTTGGTTGACTTTCGTTCTTCCAGGCTAAAGTATTCTTCTGTACACACGGACAATGACAGAAACTGACAGAGATACTGTGTTTGTTAGCTTCTGTAATCATCTTGTATCTCTACAACTACCCTGTGTCTATAGCAGAAATGTTATCCGAACACGCACATGAGAGTGTGGGTCTGTTGCTAACAGTATCTCACATGCTTTTGCATCCAAGGGCACATCTTGAGCAGGTTTGAAAATTTGTGTGCGAAACCAGAAAACTCGTTTGGACTCAACACTTCCCTCGAAAAAACCCTTGTAAGACAAGCACTGGGTCACATAAGTGGGGAAGATAAGAAACTTGAAGGAAAGAATGTTTATGAGCCAATACATGTAAATTTGAAGATACGTGTGTTGGATCCATCTTTGAATCTATCGTGGACCTAACGCCCGCCTGAGGAAACAGCCTAGACAAGGTCACGTAAAAAGGAAAGATAAAAAAAATTCACGTGTGGAATGTTAATAAGGAAATAGTTGTATACTTAAACACTTGTGTGCGGATTGTGTTCAATCGTACTACAACGACAATGCAAACGTTATGATGTTCATTATATATAGTTTTGCAAATCTTCCACTATTCTCACCTGGGGCAGACATTTGTGAACAGACAATCAGGTTCCAGTGAACCTCTTCATTACGGAGAATACTTACTATAAGCGAGAAAAAAGAGATGTAGTTTGCAAAATTTTGTTTGGAATGGTTCCACAAGTTAAAAGAAAATATATTGTAACAAAAGTTTTTTTTTTTTTTTTCATTTTCAAAGGTTGAAGTCTTAGATGGTGACATTGGTTGTGAAAATTGTAAAAATGCCCCTGATAAGTGTGCATTCTGATAGTCAATGCTTTAATTTTTTATATGACTCCTAAAAACCAGTGGCATAATTTTTGTTTGCACTATCTTCTGTGCACGAAAAATAATAATGCCATAACTTTATGTAGTTAGACCTGAACAGCATCGCACTGGGCGAGCTGTTCGCCATCGTTTCCTTTTCTATGCACCCCAGCTGCTATAAAGTTGACTTCTGCCACTCACACTTGGAATTTAGGTAACGCACACTTTGGGCAACAGAGGGGCGCATTTTTAATGACAGTCAGCAGTTTGCTGCTGTCTACTTTGCTTAAAGGGACCCCTAATTAACCTTGAGGTCGAAATTTAGTAGTGGTGTTGCAGTTGTGTACGAGTCTACAACAAACACGTAAGCTTGAGAATTTTTCGAAACAGTGCAGTAATAGCGGCACTGTTTGCCCTTTCTCCTCACAGCGCCTGTTTGCTCCTCCTCGGTGCCCCGCAGGGGCGCCTGCGCAAGTAGGCGTTTGGTGTGTAGCGACACCACGGACCCGAGCTAACGGGGGAGTTTTGACTCCCTCCCACGCCTAGCCGTGCGTGGCTTTGCCGTGTCCGGGGAAAAGGGGATCCTGGGGGTTGAGCCGACGCTGGGTGATTGGACCTTTAAGGCCCCCCGGCAGAGGCAACACACCCCTTTGGCCCCGGCTTCACGTAGACGGCACCTCTGGGCTGACCCACCCAGGGGAAATCGGCAGTCGCCTTTTCCTATCTCTCTCTCCCTATATCTTCGTCTTTTGTTCTCACTTTACATCTTTCCTGTCTCCTCCTCACTTCATTTTACTTCCAATTTTTCCTGGCGGCAAGGGTTAACCTTGTGTGGCTATCCAAACTAGGGTAAACCATATTCGGTTATAGTAACTGCGTACTGCTGGCGTTGCGCAGACATGCCCACATGCTCTGCCACGTCCCCTTGTTGGACTCCATGGTGGGTGGTAGGCGCCGTTACCGAAAAATCCACATTTTCCCATGGGATCCTCGACCCCCTCGCTAACTGATCGTGCCTCGAAAAGGGTACGCACCGACGCAACTTTACTACTTTGGCCTAAAAACAGAGAAACTTTCCCAAAATACCATGTCCTTCACTGCGAACAATCGTCTACAAAAGCTAGAGCAATCTCACCCTTCCTTGTAGCCAAGTGCTTGAGAGAGACTATTGGAACCGGTTATAAGGCCACGAAGATGGCAAGTGGTGATCTGCTTCTTGAATTAAAAGACAAAGAACAGTACAATAAACTCTCGCACCTTGTAGCCTTTGGCAACATCCCCGTCTCGGTGAGCGCACATCGTACCATGAATACAGTGAAGGGCGTGGTATCGGACGAAGATTTGATGACGCTGAGTGAAGAAGAGCTTCTTGATGGATGGAAGGACCAAGGTGTGATACATGTCCAGCGCATCAAAATCAGACGTAACAACAATGAAATAGCAACAAAGCACTTGATACTCACCTTCAATTCAACCACTTTACCTGAAACTCTCGAAACTGGCTATGTAAAACTCCATGTCCGACCTTTCATTCCAAACCCGAGGCGTTGTTTCAAATGCCAGCGATTTGGTCATGCATCCCAGAGCTGCCGAGGGCAGCTGATCTGTGCTAAGTGTGGCACAACCGGCCACAGTGCTGATGAATGTAGACATGATGAGGTCCTCTGTGCTAACTGCGAAGGTAGTCACCCCGCATACTCCAGAGCGTGCCCAGCCTGGAAAAAAGAAAAAGAAATAATAGCTATAAAAGTAAAGGAAAATATCACATTCAGGGAAGCAAGACAACGGATGTCGTTAACATTGGCACTAAAAACACCTTTCGCCGAAGTGGTGCAACGAGGGGCGGCACCACAAAGGCCCTTGGCAGTTGCTCGGACCGCGCCTAGCGTGCCGAGGCCAACGCCACAAGCCCCTACGGCGGGAGCAGCCAGCGCTGCCCTGCCCACATTCACCCTGTCCACACCAGTGGCCTCTACAAGCTCTGGCAGCAGCCAGGGCAATCACGAGGCCAAGGGGGCTTCATCAACCCCCAGCTCGGTGGGGACAAAGACTTCGTCGATCGAGGCGAAGTCTAAGCGACACACAGATCGCTCTTTAGAGCGGGTGTCCAGTGCCTCGCAAGAGGCTATGGACACCAGTTCAAGCCAAACGGCGCAGGAAGCGCCGAAGGAGCGGCGAGCTTCGCTCGACCGCCCCAAAAAGGACAGAACGCCGATTACAGGGCCTGACAAAGGCCCTGTAAAATGAGTTAATCCCCGTCTTCTTTGCACACAGCACTTTTTCCTTTTTTATTTCCACAATGGACAAAATCATACAGTGGAACGTAAGGGGAATGCTTAGAAATTTAGATGACATCCAAGAGCTTCTGTGTAAGTTTAACGCGAAAGTGCTATGTGTGCAAGAAACGCACTTAACTCCTAAGCACAAGGACTTTCTACGACAATATATTATTTTCCGGAAAGACCGGGAGGATCCTGTCGTACCATCTGGCGGTGTAGCCATTATAGTCGATCGTAGTATAGCATGCCAGCATTTGAAGCTCCAAACGGCCCTGGAAGCAGTGGCCATTCGAGCTGTACTTTTTAACAAACTCATTACCATATGTTCTGTGTACATACCACCGCATCAACAGCTACACAGACGTGATCTGGAATCATTAATAGATGAACTCCCAGAGCCATTTCTGGTTCTAGGTGATTTTAATGCACACAATGTCCTGTGGGGCGATGCTCACTGTGATGCGCGAGGACGTCTCATTGAGCAGCTCCTTTTCTCTTCTAGTTTATGTCTTTTAAATATGAAGGAGCCTACATATTTTAGCCTTGCAAACAACACATACTCCTCCATAGATCTTAGCATTTCATCACCGTCCCTTTTACCTGTTTTTAAGTGGAACGTTCTTAAAAACCCTTATGGGAGTGATCACTTCCCAATCATCCTGAGTGCGCCGAACAAAGATCAACTACCCCCGCAGGTTCCTCGATGGAAGATTGACTCAGCTGACTGGGAAGGGTATAGAACTCTTACACACATGACATGGACTGAGCTGTCTGCCCTGACCATAGATGACGCTGTCACGTATTTTACAGCTTTTATACTTGATGCCGCATCTAAATGTATTGCCAAAACGAGTGGTATGTGTTCTAAACGGCGAGTCCCATGGTGGAACGACGCATGCAGGAAAGCGCGGACCACTCAGAACAAAGCATGGGCGTTGCTTCGCGATTCCCCTACAGCAGAAAACCTGGAAAATTTCAAGCGGGTCAAATCGCAGGCAAGGAGAACGCGTCGACAAGCTAGACGAGAGAGCTGGACAAAGTTTATATCGAGTATCAACTCGTACACAGGCGAGGGAAAAGTGTGGAATAAGATAAAGAAAATTAAGGGCCAACAAACGTATTCTCTTCCACTAAGTAATAGCCTCGGGGAAAGCTTGGAGGATCAAGCCAACTTTCTTGGCACACATTTCGAACACATATCGAGCTCCTCAAACTACTCCGAATACTTTCAGAATTACAAGGCACGAACAGAAAAACAAAAGTTAGAAAGAAAGTCCGCAAGAAATGAGGCATATAATGCACCATTCTGCTTAGCAGAACTGCGAACAGCACTCAGCTGCTGTAATACATCTACCCCAGGTTCTGACAACGTAATGTACGCGATGCTGAAGGAACTACCCTCCGAAACTAAAGAAACCCTCCTCTCTCTTTATAATCGCATATGGTTTTCGGGCGTGATCCCCTCCTCCTGGAAGGAGGCTGCTTTAATTCCAATTTTGAAGCAGGGAAAAGATCCCTCTACTGTATCAAGTTACAGACCTATAGCGTTAACAAGCTGCCTCTGCAAGCTATTTGAAAAAATGATTAATTGCCGCTTACTCCACTACTTAGAAACAAACAAATTGCTCGACCCATACCAATGTGGGTTTCGAGAGGGTAGATCCACCACCGACCATCTGGTGCGTATCGAGGCACAGATCTGAGACGCTTTCGCCCGCAAACAATACTTCCTCTCTGTGTTTCTCGATATCGAGAAGGCCTACGACACAACATGGCGTTTCGGCATATTAAGAGACTTGTCTCACCTGGGTGTGCGCGGTAGAATGCTTTCCATAATTGAGAGTTACTTGTCCAATCGGAAATTCCGTGTCCGTGTGGGCAGTATCCTCTCCCAAACATTTGTGCAAGAAACGGGGGTACCACAAGGTGGTGTACTTAGTTGTACACTTTTTATTATCAAAATGAATTCTTTGCACCTGTCCATCCCCCGCAACATGTTCTATTCCACATATGTCGATGACGTCCAGCTTGGCTTTAAGTCATGCAACCTAGCAATGTGTGAGCGGCAGGTTCAGTTAGGTTTAAACAAGGTGTCCAAATGGGCAGAGGAAAACGGATTCCGGCTGAACCCAGAAAAAAGTACCTGTGTCTTGTTCTCCCGAAAGAGAGGCGTGTACTCAGAACCTGACATTGAACTGAACGGTCAACGTCTGTCTGTCAATGCGGAGCATACATTCTTAGGCTTAATCTTGGACAACAAGTTGACCTTCGTACCGCACATCAAGTATTTAAAAACAAAATGTTTAAAAGCCATGAATGTTATAAAAGTGTTGTCACATACTACGTGGGGTAGTGATAGGCAATGCCTCATGAACCTCTATAAAAGCCTCATTTGCACCCGCTTAGATTATGGGGCCGTTGTCTATGGGTCTGCTACTCAAAGTGCCTTGAAGATGCTGGACCCCGTGCACCATTTGGGCATCCGCCTTTCTACGGGTGCTTTTCGCACCAGCCCCGTAGAAAGCCTTTATGTTGAGTCAAATGAGTGGTCGCTTCATCTGCAAAGAACCTACATGTCCTTTGTATACTTCCTTAAGGTGAAAGCAGACAAGAGGCACCCCTCATACTCTACTATTAATGACTTGCCGAGCTCCATTCTTTTTCAAAACAGGCCTTCAATGAGGCAGCCCTTCTCAGTTCGCCTGAAGGGTCTAGCTGAGGACATTGGAGTGTCACTCGAACACAGTTTAATGGCTCCTGTAGCATACCCGCCACCATGGCAGTGGCAGACTATAGACTGCGATGTGTCTTTTCTAGAGGTTACAAAACATGCGCCCATTGCCCATATCCGAACATATTTCCTGGAACTTCAACAGAAATACACACGTCCTGAGTTTTTTACAGATGCCTCCAAGTCTAACTCCTCTGTGTCCTACGCTGCTGTTGGCCCTTCCTTTTCGGATGCGGGCCCTCTACATCCAGGCACAAGTATCTTCACAGCGGAAGCTTACGCGATACTTGTGGCAGCTAAACACATTAAACAATTACAAATACAAAAAGCAGTAATTTATACAGACTCCCTCAGTGTGGTAACGGCTCTGCACAGTCTTAAAAAACAAAAAAACCCTGTCCTCGTTTCACTTTACTCCATTTTATGCACACTCTACACACTCAACCAACATGTTGTAGTGTGCTGGGTGCCAGGGCACCGTGAGATCCAAGGCAACGAGAGGGCAGATCAGCTCGCTGCATCCGTCCATGAGAGCACCGCCATTACATCCATATCAATCCCGGCCCTTGATCTTAAGCCGTCTCTCAAACGAAACCTCAGGGACTACTGGCAGAGCAAATGGGATACACACACACAAAACAAACTACACGTTATCAAGCCACACCTTGGCCATTGGCCACCAGTATCAAAATCACGTCATACAGAGGTAATACTAACGAGACTCAGGATAGGACACACATACACGACACACTCATATCTTTTGTCCAATGGCGACCCACCATTGTGTGACAGATGTGGTGAAGCACTAACAGTTCTTCACATTTTAATTCAGTGCAAGCAATTGGACAGTATAAGAAAACAACACTTTCCATTACCCTACCGACAACATATACCTTTACACCCTGCAATGTTCGACGGTAGGGAACCGCTTTTTAGTTATAAATCATTGCTAGCGTTTTTAAAAGAAACTCATAGTTTTCATATCATATACCCCGGCATTCCGTAGCACGACCTCTCCTGAGAGGTTTTTGCTGCGGTGGCTACACAAGAAAGCACGTGCCTCACGGCCCTTGGACGCAAGGGTATGAACGAGTGAGGCACTTGTGCTAATGCCATACGTATCCACCATCGTCTTTTATTATCACCAACTTTGTTCATCTATTCGCACCCCACACACCTTTCACGGCATGGTCATGATTTTATCACTTGTATGTTTTTACCCACATTACCGCGAGGAATTCTATGGCCCTTATACAGCCGCTAATCACAATCATTGTCCACATTCCTGTCTCATGAACTGGCGCTCTTTGGCCATCAAATGGCCCTTGCGCCAAAAAACACCATATATCATCATCATGCTCCTCCTCGGTGCTCATGTACTCGTGCATCGAGGAGGAGCAAACAGGCTATATTGGTGCATCACATGACCAGACGAGAACATTCATGTCAAACTTAACACTGGGGATTACCAAAATCTCCATACTGGAGCAGGGGGTTGTTTCTTGAAATTTCGGGTATGCCCGTGGCACATAGAACTGCCGAGTTTGACATAATATTCGTCAGGACAACACACCGAACTTGACGCTCACATTTACTTGAAACGTTAAAAATTATCGGAGTTGGTTTAGAGGCTCTTCAAGAAGTCCTGTCCACAAACGTGAGTGTGGGTAGCTAAGAGGTTGTTCACATATTCACTTGTTTCCGCATACAGGTGGCGCAGCTCTTGAAGCAGGCCGAAGGAGTGCTGACGCTAATTGTGGCGCGGCCCATGGGTAATGTGGTTCCCCTGCTCAAGAAGAAGGCAGCCTCCATAGAAAGCCAGGAGCCCTCGCGGACGGTCCCGTCAAACCGCAAAAGTGAGTGCGTCACGACACCTGCCATCTCGCATCGTCACATTGAATGCCACTCGCATGGCTTGCTATTGCGTGCTCGTGTTTGCACGTTGATACGCATGTATCGTTGCATCGACATAATGCAGTTGTAATTAAGGCTGCGGGGGTGCTCCGGATGTTCATGCATGAAAATTTGTTGTGGAAGAGGCGGCACGGCCCAAGCCTTTGTGGGAATATGGGAATTGCAAAACCACACAAACGAAATATTAGTACTTGGTCGAATGTAAATGCGGTGAATGCTGAAATTCAACCAAATTTTATTTACAAAAACAAATTGTTTATGTACAATGAACAAAACACTATAAACCACTTTTCTGTAATTCATGTTTTCATTGCTGCAGGTAATTTTCTGTTCATTTCTCATTATGGTCTGTGTATGCGAAAATAACACACCTTCGACTGTTAAAATTCAGATAAAGTTTAGCGTTCATACTATTTAAATTTTGTCCTTGTTTTTGTGGTTTTGAGTTGCCCGTAATCGCGGACCTAGCTGCCTATTCTTTTTTTTCTTACACCCACCGCCCACCCACTTTTTCCTTTCTCTCACAATGATGATGCACTGTTGTAGCCAAAGGAAAGCGATGATCATTCTCCTGACTGTGGTCATTCCTTTAGCACACTCAAGCACCTGAACCTGCAGAAGTGTGAACATTGGCATCTGTCCATGTGACGCAATGCATCAAATGAGCATTGCACTTCTGTCTGTATAAGTCAGTCTTTACAGACCAAATTCAAATGGGAATTGACACTCGCCGCTGGTTACGTGAGATACTGACCTCTTTTTTTAGCATTGAACTTAATTCTTTGCCAAACAATGGCGTAGCGAAACATTGCACAGTATGAACACTTGGCCAAGAGAACAACTGCAAGACAACCTTTGATTCTCCATTCTTCATCCTGCCTTTACGATATTCGAAATTCTGCTGTTGACAAGATGTACCAATCATACCCAAAGAAAATGGTGTTTTGCTTATTGGTCTGGAAAATTCTTTATTCTCCATTTTCTTTGGAATGTTTTGGTTGGTCTTGGATGAAGTGTAAAACTGGAGCACATTTAATCGATTGTGTCTGCATCACAGTACCATACATCTGCTTTTTGAGCATCGCTTAAAGCGTTGTTAAAGCAAAGAGAGCCAACACTACTCTGGGAAGCGGGAGAGGAAAATGCACATGATTTCTCATTGAACAGTGTTCTTATTATGGGCACTAAAAAACATGGAAGCCATGAAGAAAGAAAGGCGTTTTTTAGCATATACTAGAGGGCACATGTGAGAATTGCAGTGTCAAGACTATGTTACATGATACTACTATAAATGCCAGCTAGTTTTCAATATTCAGGTTGTCTAATGGTCACATCACTTACCAATGAAACAGAAAGGTTTGAACATTGTGTTGAGCGATTGGAAAGCCGAAGTCGTTTGATAAGCAAATAAATGATAAACTAAGGGACTTAATTAATAAAACATTTTACTTGTACATGTGACAATACATTGCTGAATGGAGGAACTACAGGAAAGAACATTTTGCTTTGGCCTGATCACAGAGGGGCGAGTGAAATCTGTCACCTTCTGAGACTTCGGTCATTTCAACCCTTAACCCGGGCAGGTACTTCAGTCTGAACAGAAACTGATATGCTTGCAAGCAGCAACGACCGCTGCCATATTAGCAACGAATGATGATGGTGATCAATAATTATCAACACTACACGTGTCAGTTTTGTAAAAATTCGGGGCTATCATATGCTGAAATTTGACAGGGGAATCAGGCAATGGGAGCAAACGACCTGTGACGCCCAGTGAAAATCTTTCTCGCTGCTCTCATCCTCTCTAGGGCTGGGGACAATACGCTGGCTTCATGACTTGCTTCGACGCAAGTCAACCGATGATGCACAGAGTTATCTTTAAAGCACACACACCTGTCTGGGAGTGACTGCATTTTGCGGCACATTGCCTGAGCTGTGGTCTCCAAACTGTTCACGGTGCACTGTAGTTCTGAATGAGCCTCTCAAAAAGTTCAGTTGAATGAAACTGGAGAACTTGTGGGACAAATATACTCACAACACAGGCAACATTTGGTGCATTTCATCCTGGTTAACAACTATGCTAAAAGGGACAATATTAATGATAACTAACAGGCAAAGAGAGAGAGAGAGATACATAGAGGAAAGACAGGGAGGTTAAGCAGAGGAAGACTGAACTAACACGACTGTGATGCCAAGGAAAGTATAGGGGATGTTATAAGTAATTGTAATGTATTGTGAAGACACACAAAATGTGGATGAAAAGATAACTTGCCACGAGTGGCAGGTTATCTTTTCGAGTTTTCATTCACTTTTTTTTTTCTTTTTTCAATTTGGCGGTTCACAAAAGGATGAATTAGGACATAGTGGTCGCCTTGCAACTGTACTTACTGTAGGCATTTTAGGTAGTTTGAGACAGCCAACGATATGCACACAGATGTTCGTTTCCTTGCAGCAGAGTGAGGTATCAGCCGAGAACTGAAGCTAATCTAGCAATTGAAATGGCGATGTATAAGTGGTCGGATTATGCTATCACATTCTATCGTGAAGGTGAAGATGTGTAGCATCCATCGAGCTCTTTTGTGGCAATTTAGGTTGATAATTCCTGCCTAAATTGTGAACAGCACGGTCAGTCTGTCGTCATAACTTCTAGTCTTTTTACGTTAACCAACATCTCGTGACATGTTTTGGCTGGCAGTCACATCCTTCAAAAAGGCATCCAGATTTAGTCAGCATAAGAGGATTAAGCGTATCAAGTTTATTATTTATTATTATTTACAATGCCTCAATGGCCCCAATGAAGGGGTTTTAAATGAGAGATGGGCTATTACAATGTGTTAAAAAGTAATATGCTCAATCGCTGCTTTGAAGTTGATACTGGAGTGGTGCACAACATCAGAAGGAAAGTCATTCCAATCTTGTGCTGTCGTGACAAAAAGGTCGAAATGTGCGCAGTGGTGTGAGCAGTTAGTGGTACACAGCTTTCGCATGGTTGATGCAGTTAGAATGACGATGGGCTGGCTTAATGGTGGAAGTATGAGGTGATGCATGGTAGAGCTTGAAAAACAGACACATACTAGCTATACAGTAGTGGGACGAAAGGGCAGTGAGGTTAGCATGAGATTTAAGTTCGGTCATACTTGACTGATATGAGTAATCTGAAAAGACAAATCTTGCTGCCTGGTTTTGCACTGTTTCCAGTGTTTCACTGTTGTTACACTGATGAGGGTCTCAAACGGCACATGTGCATTCAAGTTTTGGTCTGATTAGTGTATTATGAGCGAGTAGTTTGATGAGGGTAGGAGTTAGATAGAGGTTTTGACATAGACAGCCAAGAGCAGAGTTTGCTTCGTTAGTAATGTGGGTTATGTGAAGAGACCATGTTACATTGGAAGATAAATTGACACCTAGATACTTGTATGTACCTGCACCTTGAAAGTTTCAAAATGTGTGGTTCATGGTGTGCACATGAGCATGACACATCTGGCAGATGCCAAGTTTTGGAGATCGAAGATGTTAAAGACTTTTTCTGCCAGTCTGCCATTCCTTCAAGAATTAACATGATCTACAAGAGTGAGCTAGATCAAGAATAGTTGTTATGAAGAGCAAAACTGGCAAACTGCACATTAAATAAGACAAAATATGGACCCTGGTGCAGTGCTAACAGCTGTTACATTTACTTCAAGGAAATCTTTGTGTCTACGAAGGAATTCCGCATAAAGTTGCTGAATGCTTATTTATCTACAGCTTTGGGAGGTTTGTTCAGAATTGCACACTGTTCACCATCACTGATGCCCCTATGTTGTGTGGAGTTGTTTCTCAATGTAACGCTGCTAGTGCACCGACCTCGTGTATGCCTTCTTCAGTGTGGGAAAGCATTCTTACTATGTGGGTTTCACGAGTACTGCTATGAACACGAGTCTGTCCCTGTTTGAGGCATGCACACATAACGCACATACATGTTTATGTGTATGATTGACACATTGTGATGTGTCACGCGTACTAATACATGGCATGTTATCTACATAGTTAGATAATTAAATGGGTTTTACGAATGCGCTGCACAAATATGTAAACATTTGTCACTGCACCTCACTTTGTTGAGACGGCTGGTGAAATTCATTTTTGTTCCGTGACTGTACAATCCAACTTCATGCCGAAAATTTCACAAATATGCAGAAATACCAGACTTAATTGCCTTTACAAAGGGCACATATGAGTAATGTGCAGGTATCCAACCAACAACTTGCTTGTAGCTAGACATCACTTGTGAATCATTTTAATGCAGCACTGAACTGCAGTTTTTAAAACTTTTTTTTTTAACAAGAAAGGCAGCTTGCTATGCTTTGGTATTACCACACGAGGATTATTCTGTAAGTTTAACAAGGTTCCTGTCTACAAAATCTAACTCATCAGTATTCACTGAAACACAGTCTACTGCATTTGTTGAGCTTTTTGAAGTTATGCCTGCATTTATTGAATCTCTGTAATGAAACTGACATTAAATGTGGGCTGAAGTGCCTCTTGGCAATGCTTGCATTTTTTACCAATGAGAAGTGGGAGGGTGAGAGCCTTTGTGAACTTTTTGTGATGCTTCTGCTCATTACTTTGCACAGAGGTTTTCCCGCATCTGTCTCAAATGAGGTTTGTTGTATGGGACCAGTATCTAGTACATTGCAGTCTGCTTTTATTAGGTGCATTGAGAGATTTCAGACATTTTTTCAGGGGCTAAGAAGGATAAAAGAGGGGCTGGGGCTTTTGCGAAGCAACACACTGTTTCTTGCCCGGGCGCACGCTGGCGCCTTTTCTCTCTTTCTCTCTCTTTCACTTTCCCCGTCCCGTGCTGCCCTCTACCTGCCACATCTGTCACCTCCACCTCTGCGGCTGCGATCGATGGTGGCTGGGAAATAAAAACCATGCGTGCCTGCATGCGTGGGGCGGGCCTGTGCTTCTTGAATGCCCCCACTTCATCTCATTACCTGCCGTGCATGCTTTGGCTCTGGCTTGCCGCCGCATGCCATCTACTTTACCCGCTCGATGCCCCTCGGATACCTTCCTTGTAAGTACCGTCTATGGCCAGTGTAAGTGTTTATTCGCGTACATCACAGAGTGTCCAGTTACACAAAACTTGCTTCATGATTTACGGGCTTTGTTTTATTCTTTGTGCTGCTTTCCATTTTATTGCCCTGCAGGGTTTTCCAAAACCATGTTGTTAATCACTTTCAATACTTAAACAGTCTTCACTTGTTATTGCTAAAGGGCCCTGCAACAGTCTCTGCAATTTTGTTCAACCTTTAGGCTCTAGCATCATCGAATCATTCCCACCTTAAATTAAGCAATGCACATTTTGTAAAGACAGCTATGAACAATTTTATGCTACCCTCGCTCTCACCTCTGCTTTTCCTCCTTGCAGAGACACTAAAAATCCACACGATTTTTCACGTATTAGTAAAGTACACTTTCACAATCCTAAAAACACCATTTTCACTGCGAGACGACGATTGGTAAGCAAGAAAACACACGAAAAAAAAATGAGGGCGGAGACACCCTTCTGAAATTTTGCACCAAACACTGCGACGTTATGGATTTTCAAGGCATCTACTGGCTGCTACATAGCTTCTAACTGATAAAGATAAAGTAGATTGTCGTCTGTAGGTGGCATAGATCTAGCATTTGAAGATTAAAGTAAAGAAAATTTCATCAGTTCAGATGATCTCAACTGAGCTGAAGTATGCCAACACATTTAGAGACAATGAAGTGTTGCAGAATGGATATTGTGGACATTTTTGTATGCATCTGTTTATCAGCGGCATGTGATCGTTATGATGGCACAAGGTTTATCATTCTCATCGCACATCGGGATTCATCTTGAGATCGATGTGTTCCTGGAGTGGAATCGGTCCGACCACATCTTAAGGTAGTATTAAGGAGCTTGTCGACTACTGCACCAGTGTGATAGAGGTGCTGGACCCTATCACCTCTACCATGGTGACTTAGTAGTTGACCCACCCTTCAACTATTACACCATAATAATTATAGAAAGCAAATGCCGTGACAGCTGCTCATTGCCATCATCATCAGCAACAGCCCGTTTTGTGGCCATTGCAAGATGAAGGCTTGCCTCAACGATCTCTTGTCTATCAAGGTCTGCACAATCTTATTCTATTTTACACCTACGATGTTCCTAATTTTTTCAAACCATATAACTCGTTGTTCTCTGCTGCGTTTTCCGTTTATTGGTGTGCCTTTCATCACTTTCACTGACTACCGGTTGCCTGTCCTATGAATTACAAGGCCAGCTCACGCCCACTCTTTTCACATTTAAAGAGTACAGAAATTCATTTGTGGCAATTTTTTGCTGTAATATGTTGCTGGAGGCCTATTAGTCATAAGCTGGCACATTGTTTGCTGCTGTGAGTGACGTATACTTAACTAGTCTGTTTATTACTGACCAGTCTGCCCCGCCGCGGTGGTCTAGTGGCTAAGGTACTCGGCTGCTGACCCGCAGGTCGCGGGATCGAATCCCGGTTGCGGCGGCTGCATTTCCGATGGAGGCGGAAACGTTGCAGGCCCGTGTGCTCAGATTTGGGTGCACGTTAAAGAACCTCAGGTGGTCGAAACTTTTGGAGCCCTCCACTACGGCATCTCTCATAATCATATGGTGGTTTTGGGACGTTAAAGACCACAAATCAATCAATCATATTACTGACCAGTCTCGGTATTGGTCTTGGAGAGCTCTAAGAACGACAAGCACGTGCAGCTAACGCCCTCTAGCACGTGAAATGGCTTGCAGAACTGTGACTCATTTCAGTGCTGCCTGCATCGTCCGCTCGTGTTCTTTCGCATGAGGCGCATGCTGTGCAATGTCATGGCCGTCATCCTCATCATTGTCATCTGGTGGCAATGACTTTCTTGACTATTCCACACGTTCACCGTAGGCACGGGCTTGCAAGCAGCTGCCGAGTAGTAGCCTGTTGGTGCAAACGCGCAGTGGTGACCATGAGGTCACCATTTAGCAGGGCCAGTTTAGAGCTCGGCCATAGTGGCCATGTCACGGATGTTTGGGGTCACCTTCAAGTCACTTTCTATGATGTCAGTGTCGCAAGGTATGGTGTATAGCACTTGACCGGGCGCACAAACTCCAAAAGTCATATAACTTACTTTCAAAGCTGTATTCGCTTTGTTTATAACTTACTTTCCAAGCTGCATTTACTGTTGAGATTGGGTGGCTGATATATGCATGTTTACGAGAATCGACCTGCAGGCTACCTCAGCAGGCAACTTTTGTGTGAGTACCCCTTTAATGTTGACAATCTTTTCACATATTGTTAACTAGAATATGTTCTGAGATCTGTACTGCTACATTATGATCTCCTAATGTTTTCATGTTGAGAAAGCATTGACCCAATCAAGCTCGTTTCGTTGTCGTAACATTGGGGCAATATTTGGAATGTCCAGGCTACATTTGCAACAATGCTAAACCAAAAATTAGTGCTACTGGGAATATTAATGTTCATTATTTGATTTGGAGACACAGAAAACACATATACACAGAGGAAATAGGGAGGGAAAAGCCTGACAATTCCTGCCTGTTCCTTTCAGAAGGGAAACATAGAGGAAAGGAAGGTGGGAAGATAGAAAAGTGAAAAAAAAAAATAGAGACGTAAACACGAATAAGTTGTAACATGAAAAAATGCCTATAAACCCAGGGCCAAACTGATTTTGTTTAAGGAACTTAGCAAGTGTCACAGATTTGTACGTACACTCACTTCCTCCAGACTAAAGAAGTACGAAGCAATTGAATTGAGCGCATTTTATGTGTTGAATACGACTTTAGTTTGAGGGATCAACATCATGTTACTAAGAAAGATTTCATCTTTCTATTCATTTAAGTCCATGTCCCAGGTCTTCTGTTGAAGTAATTGTAGCATGTGGGATTCTATACAGGTTGCAATGGCAACGTACCATCCATGCATATACTCAGTAATTAGGCATTGCTTCCCAGCCGCACATTAAATTATTCGTTCCCAAGCAAACTGCCAAGATGAACTGTGACTAATCGGAACGATGATTGTGATATGCAAGCAACTCATCCGGCAAGCACCCAAATGTGTGCAGCATGCTTGATCTCAGTGTCATGAATATCAAATGTCATATTGTATAGAACCACTATATGTTTCACCATAACACTGGAGACAGGTTGCTGTTTACGTGTTAGTGACTGTGCAGAAATTTAGTTGTTTGCACACAAATGTAGCTCAACAGAATATTTAAGGAAATTTTAGCTATATAATAATTCATACTGTTTATACAAAGCTTTGCTTAGCGTTATTTCTCAAAGTCATAGCTAGAACGCTGCACCTGTTTCGTAATGACATCAGCCAATGATGTCAACTGACCTTTAAATATCTGTCCCACTGACTCCACGAACACACTAACCCAACAGGTTCACCTTTTTCTTTCATCTCTTTTATGTTCATCTTTGCTATAGTGTCTGAAGGGCAAAAAATATCTGCAAAAACAATGATCAACTACTGGTAACTTATCGGAGCTGTAATGTCTGGTATAATATGTGATACAGTTCTGGAACTGATAGGCATTGCAGTTAACTATAATATACAGTACTGTAATACATAATAGTTATGCATCTGCTCAGTGTTTAGTTAGCTTAAAAAGAGAGACTTTGACTACTTTACGGCGACGCGCGATGCCACATGCATTTCGACGTCTTAGAAGGCTAGCATATGTGCTACTCACACTATGTAAAGCTTGGATATGTTCAAGGTTATGGTGTAGGCAATGGCATTACTATAATCATGGGTTACCTGACACATATGGCAACATCTTTTGGGGCTTCATGCAACCATCACAAAATGCTTTACGCTTTCCTGGAGTGTTCTTGCCTGAAAAAAGTTTTTTTGCTATTGTGCCAGCAGCAAAGTAAAATACATTCACTTAAAACATCTTTGTGTCTGTCTGGTTAACCTTTACACTGTTATCCCAGCTGCTAGCATATTTCCCCCCCCTCCCCCCCGGTATTCCACCAATGATGGGCAGTCTTCAGAGAAATTAAAAATATCTCATTTTTAGTTTGCTGCGGTAGTACTTTGAGCAGACCAGGACGAATTTTTCATTGACTCTTCAAGAAGCTTTCATTTCTTGGAAAGCTGCATAGATTTCTTTTAGCCTTTGAATATTGATAGACAAGAAGTTTTTCTTTTATATAGCCTTTTCTCTATCTTGCTGCACTTTATAAAGCTGGTCAGCCATTCTTTAAATGCTTTGCTCATCTAAAGTGAAGCAATACAAAAACGAACCCTACGCCCATGCTTATGTGTGCTTATCTCAGAGACATGTTGATGTTATGATATAAGATGACATTTTCAGGGTTGTTATGTCACTCTTGTTTCTGTGCTTCCCGCACCTTTGCTAAATCTTTATGCCGTGGCACCAGGCACGGTGGGTTCCCTGGCACTATCGCACTGTTCGTCGAAATGCCGGCCATCCCCGTCGTCTCCCGACGGCCGCCTGCCATCGCCCCTGCTGTCCCCTATGCGGCCGGAAACTCTGTCCGAACACACGCCAGACCAGACGAGCCAAAGGCCAGACAGCGGCACCACCTCGCCGGCATCGGACATTATCCGGCCGGGCCGCCCAACGGCCATTGAAATCACCAAGGAGAAACTGGGTCTGGGCCTCAGCATTGTCGGTGGTTCAGACACACCTCTGGTGAGGAGCTTTCCCGATCTCCAGCTTGGCTGGCCACTATTTCCGAAAAGGATAAAAAAAAAGTGCTAATTGTGTGATTAAGGAAAAATTCAAGTAGAAAAACAACTTTTTTTCCCAAAGTTACATATTTTTATTTTTATTTGCTTTGACAAGTATAGTTTCTCTACTTCTATAACAAAAAAAAATGAAGATAGCAATTAAACTCAAAGTTAGTTAAAATCGCTTTTAAAGAGCACAAGGCGGCTACTGAAAAACTAAAAAGTGTTCATTGTCTATAGTCCCCTGGAAATTGTAACCTGCTACTAACATGAGATGTTCACATGAGGAGTTCACTGAAGCTGCATGCTCAAATTAACCATGATTGCCAAGCTCTCATGATGAAAAAAATTATCTTAGGAACATATATTTTTCTGCATAGATAAGCTTTCACTTACAGTACCTTTAAAATGCGTTTTTCTCAAGATTCATTTCTGCAACCTCTTGAGATTGGAAATTATGTTTTTCATGATGCGCTCGTGGCCATTTTGCTAAGCTCCACATATGCTGAATTTGGTGTTACATGACGTCGATGGATGACGAAAGTATATGACTGGTGCAAACATGATAATCCTGACACGCGTGTCATGTAAGAACATGACAACATACCACGCTCATAGCGTGCTCGCGGTCGTTTCACTAGCTCCACATATACTAATTTGGTATCACGTGACGTGAATAGATGATGAAGGTAAACGACACATCCAAACATGATAATTATGACACGGAAGTCATGTATGGCATCATTTACCTCCACCTTGTCACGTTGTGCTGATTTTAAAGTGACATACCATATAAACGCGTGTAAGGGCCGCACTTTTTTTTTTTTCAGGAAATGAGGGCTAATTTTCAGGGTGCGGCCCATACACGGAAGCTTTTTTTTTTGGTGAACTAGAAACAACGTACCAGTTAGCGAACGAAGAGCGTTTATTGCAGTATGCCGCGTGTGCACTTGATCGTTGTCACTTGACAAGTCCTCTAACTCGGAGTCCGAGATGGTGTGTTGTGGAGCACCATCATTCCACAAACAGTCATCTTCGGTGCCATCCAGGCTGTTGGATATCCCAGTGACCTTAAAACTTCGGGACACAATGTCCGTCGACACCGAGCTTCATGCCGACAATACCCAACCGAGAACAGTAGCATGCGGTGCCCTCTTCAGCCGTCCGGTCGGTGTCTGCTCATGGTTGCCGGTTGCCATCCATTCCGTGTAGAGTCTTCGGAATTCAACTTTGAACAGTCGATTCACGCTCACATCCAATGGTTGCAACATTCCTGTGAGGCGGCCTGGAATCACGGCCATGTCTGTTCCGACACGGCGCAGCTGCTCCTTCACCTTATCGGTAAGTTGGCCGCGGAAATTGTCCAACACTAAAAGTGAATGTTTGGCCAACAAAGCTCCCGGTCTGTTCTGCCAAACACTTTTTACTCAGTCAAGCACCAAATCATCGTTCATCCATCCCTTCTCTTGGGCTCTAACTATGATGCCCATGGGGAAAACTTCGTTGGGAATTCTTTCCCTTTTCAAAACAACGTACGGGGGTAGCTTCCGCCCGTCCACAGTCTCGCAAAGCATCACAGTGCAGCGTTGGCGCTCAGCGCCGGTGGTTCGCACGTCGACACTCTTCTTGCCTTTTACTTCGACTGTGTAGTTCTCGGGAGAGTCAAACCACACAGGAGTTTGATCAGCGTTCGCTCTTTGCGACAACAGATAATTGTGCTGATGGCGCAGGCCGATGACATGCATGTGAAAACTAAGCACCTTGTCGGTATAGTCTTCTGGCAGCTGTTGGCACAGCGTGGTCCTTCGCTGAAAGGAGAGTCCCTTCCTTTTCAGGAACCTTCGCACCCAGCCAGCACTAGCCTTGAAATCCCCGGCCGGTATATTTTTTGCACGTGCCAAGGCTAGTGCCTTTATGCGCAGCATGTCCGTAGTGAGCGCAAAACCATCGTTTCGCACCTCAGTCACATAGCGGAGCAACTCCTCTTCCAAATCAGGATACTTGCACTGTTTTTCTCGGAAAGCGCGCTTTTTGTTGTTGGTCTTCTGCAAGGCTTTCTTCTGAGCGCACCAACGTCGAACACACTTCTCGTCAACGTCGAATTTTCTGCCGGCGGCCCGTTTCCCGTGCTCGAGAGCAAACTCGATCACCTTCAACTTATAGCCAGCTGTATAGCTATTCAGCCGCTTGCCCATCGTGCCAAAACTAGCTAGAGTCCCAGAGTCATTCAATGGTGCACGAAACTCGAGCACATGGCAGGCTGAACAGCACAATAACCGAACAACGCACAAATACCAAAGTTGGTTATGCTAATGCCGATATGAATAGCGCGTTTGTATAGAAGTGTCAGAATTTAAAGATAAAATCCCGCTTTAACCTTTAGTTGGCGGGTGTATGAACATTACTGAAAAAACTTAAAATTTTTTAGCCAACTTCATGAACATATTAGCATTAAGAAAACCAACAAGTTATTCTAATGATGTACTATATGTTAATGATGACAATTGCGTTCTCTAAAGCCGTCTACTGACAGCGCCTTGTAGCTCACACACGCACGTGCATTTTGAATACGTATGGATCAAGGAAAGTGCGGATGCGGCCCTTACACGCAACTTTTTTTTTAATATGTGCTTCTTAAAAACAGGATGCAGCCTTTACACAGGTGCGGCCCTTACACGCGTGTATACGGTATCAACCTTTCTCATTCGTGCTTCACATATCATCGATTCTCACAGTACGTGGGATCTGCCAATTTTTTTTTTCCTTAATATGGGAAAAGTGCAAGTATTTCCTTTGAAACTTTATATCACTGTATAATTATTGCAAACCCAAAGTGAACAATCTGTATAGGCTGAGGATTCTAAGCATTTTCACATTACAACTTTTCTTGTCCTATAAAATGTTTTATACACACTTTTTTGATATTTATTTGCATTTTACAGTTACTGTAGAGAAATATAAGTCAATAATGACTGAGAACCATAAATGTTTGGTGGCATGAAAAGTTTGTCGAAAAGCAACTATACGTTATACATTTTCATGGCATGAAACTAAAACTGTGCAACTTACTCTAAAATTAATTTCATATTTAAAATCTGCATAAAAGCCTATATATATAGCAAAAACTTCATTGCCCTAGGCTGCAGATCAACACAACTTTTTTTTTAAACGCACCTCTATCGTTTTTGTGTAGATCTTTCTGTAGTTCTACACCCTGCGGTAATGTCGCTGTTGTGTGATTCTGTGTCCGCGAGAAATTGTGCACTAATGCCATTTTTGTGTAGATCTTGGTGTGGTTCTAAATCCTGCACATAATGCAGCTCCACGACTGTGAAGCGTGAGAAAGTGCATAGAAAAAGCAACCAACCCTTTTGCAATCGTACACTTGCCGAGTTAGGGGCGCCTTCTTTTGGGTGGAACATTTATCTAGCGAATGATGCAGAAGCATTTTTTTTTTGCAATGTTAGGTAGACTATTATATTATTTTAGACACTGTTAGCTCATTTTGCACAGGTTTTCAGCATTGTTAGTTTTAGGCCAGTATTGACCGCTGCATGGCCATGTGACTTGATGCAGTGGATGGACAAAAAAGCGAAGAGAGGCAAAGAGGGGCACGTCACAATCTGGCCTTCAGTGAACCAGAAACATACTATTAACAATCACGAAAAGACCACCACGAAAGAAGACTGAAAGTTGAACGACTTCCTACTGACTGACATTTTTATTCAGAAAACTCTTTATAAAATGGTTACCCCCTGGCAACCAGGGCTGCGTGTTTTCTGAGTTTACTTTTCTTGATATTTCGAGGGTGTTTTGAATTCATCCTTTTGTATGAATTGGCAATTTATGAAAGTTTACTCCTTTAAATTCCATATTCTTTGTTATGTGGAGTTTAATTTTGAGTAATTATCAGTACTACAATACCTTAATCAAGTTAAGTTTGAACACGAAAACATCACAATGTACAAAAAGTATTTTAGTTACCTGAATGTTTTGAACACACAATCACATATACCTAAACATGGGCACAAACACTTGAATGTTCTCACTCCGCCTAACTTATACTGCCATTCTCTGCTGCCTTTTTTGTCTGTTGGTGCCCATACTTTGTGAGGTCTGTTCATTCCATGACATCTGGAACACCCCGGGGCATCCAAGAGTCTGTACAAAAGGATGTTGTCTCACTGCCAGAGACCCTACATACACTGAAATCTCTCACTCCATGTCGGACAAAGCTGGTGTTAAAGGTGCAATGGGTGCGAGCTACAAGATACTGTTGACTTACGATAAAGTTTATGTCACGATAAAGTTTATGTCGGTCGAGCTGGTCGATGTATCCAAAACCTCTTTAGCGTGCCCTTTTTATAAAGAACGAAGCAGGGTCATATTGGCTGTTAAAATTGGGGTTTTTCGGATCAGTCAGAATTGTCCAAATGTTTACCAGTGAGTGTCTATCAAATTTCGTTTAATTTTTCGGAATACACAAAGCCCTACTGATAACCCTCACCATGACAACCAAAAATCTGTATTACAAAAAACAGCACATCCTCGTACGACCATGTGTTTTTCAACAAATGACATCCAAGTTTTTTCTAAACTGCAGTAGACTGTATTTAAGGGGAGATGCGGGTCGAAAAACCAGAATTTTCTAAAAAATTATCGATTTTTTGTTTTCACCTGTTTTGTTAAGATTAGTACCTCTACTATTCTGAAAAAAAAATAAAAATCTATGTCGAGAATCAACTGGAAATGCTTTAAAATTGCGTCTGAAGAGCACAAGGTGGCTGTCAAAAGGCCGAAAGTGTGTCATCTTCGAGCACCTTGCCGCTGATAATGCGCCGCTGCTCGCCATTGTCGACCGCATGAGGCGAAGAACCGAGCCTCACTCTTCAAATAGCGACGGTTTCCCGCGCTGCTGCAACGCAAGAAATAATAAAGAGAACGCGCTTTAGCCGCCTTTTTCGAGCGCCGCGACTGGCTTTTAAATCACGTGGTACGGATCGGGAGCCGCCATTGGCCGCTGCGCGCCGTTGTGTGCTGTGAAGCCTACTTGCAGGATCCGTGTCTCGTCGAGCAGCACAGCTGAACAACGCTTTTCTCGATTGCTTATTCGTTATGGATGAAGAAAGCCGTAGGAAGCGCGGTCACCGGCCTGTGAAGTTTCACGCGGCGCACAAATTTCGAGGACGCCGGCGCAAATCAAAGCCGAACACTCAAACCACGAAAAGATCGTCTGCTGCCGCAAAACGTAGTGGCAATGACGCCGATGCGCCCGACGAGTTTGCCGCGGCATTCGAATATGTGAGTGCCTCCCAGAAAAAGATCGGACTCTTCGAAGACGAAGAAAAATCACAGGACGACGAGTCTTCGTTGATTGCTGATGTGACAGCACTGAACATGCTTGTGCGCGGTGCAATGTGTCCGACGTGTCGCCATTTGGGATTACGTGTCCGGGAACCGGCCAACAAGCAGAAAGGACTTGCGTCGTTCATCGAACTCCACTGCCCAAACAGTGAGTGCCCCGAGGCTATTCTTTCGGCGACATATACTTCGCGGCGAGTAGCTTCAGGCGGGGAGGCCAGCGTGAGCGTGGCGGGTGACGGACTGACCGCGAGGAGAACATACGACAGCGGGAGCTCGCGCGATAGCTACGCTGTCAACATGAAAGCTGTTGTGGCGGCGCGCTCTGTAGGCATGGGCTACGAGCAGCTAGTCCGATTTGCGGCAATTCTTGGCTTGCCAAAGCCAATGCACCATAAATCGTTTACTGCAATCAGCCGGAAAGTCCATGATGCGGCAATGGATGCCATCGGCGCCAATCTTGCGAGGTCGAGAGAGCAGACAGTAAAGGAAGTTGGCGGGGACGACATTGCCGTTATGTACGACGGTACATGGCACAAACGTGGCGACAAGAGTCACAATGGCATCGGTGCTGTTGTGTCACTCGACACTGGACTTTGTTTGGATTTTGAAGTCCTGTCAAACTTCTGCCTA
Organism: Rhipicephalus microplus; assembly: GCF_013339725.1. NCBI lineage: Eukaryota > Metazoa > Arthropoda > Arachnida > Ixodida > Ixodidae > Rhipicephalus > Rhipicephalus microplus. The sequence goes on from NC_051175.1 coordinate 59,189,457, forward strand.
GCTTGCAGTAGGCACAAGACTCTGCCAGATGAAGAGGAAGAAGTTTGGCAAGCATTTCATAGCCCTGTCTGCGAGCGCAATGTTGAATGTTCAGCCCACGCGATGGAAGCAGAAGCTGCAGTGCGCATTTGGCAAAGGAACTAAACGTATGACACACCATTGCGATTCAGTAAATTCCTCAGCGACGGCGACTCAAAAGCGTACACGGCAGTTGTTGAAGCGAAGGTATATGGTGATGCTGCGATCATTGAAAAAGAGGACTGCACAAATCACGTAGCTAAGCGCCTCGGGACCGCTCTTCGCAAACTCAAGGAGCCACTGCCAAGAGGACAGAAGCTGAAAGATACTGTGATACAGAAGCTGCAAACCTACTATCAAGTGGCCATCACAAGCAGTAGGGGCAGCATTAAAGCCATGCACCGGGCGATTTGGGCCTCATATTTTCATTGTTGCTCAACAGACGATGCGAACACCCACGAATTGTGCCCAGATGGACCAGAATCCTGGTGCAAACACAAGCGTGCTAAAGCCTCCTTGGGCGAACCTGCACCGGCTCACACACCCCTGCTCACAAAGGCCCAGGGAAAGGCAATTTTCCCTATTTACAAGAGGCTAACCAACGAGAAGCTACTGACCCGCTGTATTCAGGCCAAAACTCAGAATGCAGTGGAGTCACTAAACAGTAAAATTTGGCTCCTCTGTCCAAAGACACGATTTGCCTCTAGACATGTTGTGGAGATGGCCACTGCTATGGCTGTTCTCTAGTTTAATAGAGGGCACTCCAGTTTTGAACTTGTTCTGGAAGAGCTTGGCGTGCTCCCGCCTCATGGTCTGGTTGCTCTTGGCACATCACGGGACAGCACACGCCAGAAAAAAATGTCTCAAAAACTAACAGGAGAGGCAAAGGCTCGTCGGAGTGTGCTGAAGAAAAAATCTCTTGTCGAGGAGTCAGCTCGAAAGAGCCGTGAGGGCCAAACCTATGGTGCTGGCGCATTTTAATGGCAGTGGCCACTACAAGGAGGATTTTTCTTTCTTGTGTACAAATTTCGTCGCATTCAATGACATCTTTGATAAATAAACATGAAATTTTGACTTTAAAACTTCTTTTTCTCAAAACACAAATTTTGCCATTTTTGTCAATGTACCCCTCCTTTTTCGGGTACTTCTGGTGCTCAGATCTGCATGAAATTTTTCCCAAATTTTTTCCAAAGTACGAGAAATGCAATTATCTTGTTTAAGTTTCAATATTCTTTTTATAAAATAAAAAAAAAGTTATGTAAACTTTTACTAGGGTAGGAGAAATATGAACTTCCCACGTTAAAATTTTTCACGTCTAGTACATATTTTGTATGGACTTCCAAATTAGTTGTTTGCATTCCACACTTCATTTGAAACATTATGAACTATCAATTGTAAAAAATTGATGAAGTTTAGGTATGAAAAGAGGGGGGGCAAAGGGCTTAAGTTTTTCACTTTGTCATGTTGCAAAACTAAAAGTATGCAACTTGCAAGACAACTCATTATATATTCGAATCAGCATAAAAAGTTCTATAAGCACCTCAAGTTTCATTGCTCTTGAATGAATATTAAAAAAAAAAAAGTGTCTTCGACCCGCATCTCCCCTTAAGAGGAACCTGAAAGGACCAGGAAAATATGCACCATTTAACAGGAGTTTTATTTACTGAGAGATCAACAGGAATGCATTATTCAAGTACAAAAGCAATCATAGTTTAAAAGGCAGTTGTGTTGTTTAAACAGCAATTCCATTTAAGACATGTTCATTTAATGAGAGTTCAGTGTAGTAATTAGAGGGTGGCTGATACAGCTAGAACCTTTCCAAAGGATATATAAGGCTTCGGTTATGTCCCTCTGAGTTTTTTCATAGTACCTGTAAACCATATGAAAATCACGAAGCCTCATACTTCAACCGGGAAGGTTCTAGCTGCAGTAACTCGTCAGCTTTTCATCGTGTTGAACCAGAAAAGTAATGCAGCTGTAGGTTGTTTGTGCATTTATTGAATCCGGTTCGAAAAAAACTTGTTGGGGCCAGCTTAGCTTGTTATTCTTGTGTATGCATGAGAACCCATGGTCTCTTATACTTAAGTACTAGAATATAGTAGCTGTAACTGTAGTAGCTGTAGTAGCCGTAGTCATGCCCTGGCATGGCACCTTAGAAGCTCTAACATTTCATTGCTGAGAATGATGAAACGGGTTCACTTCCTAGCAATGGAAGCTGCATCTGATGAGGGTGAAAGGCAAGAACGTTATACAATACAAGCTCGTCGATTTCTGTTTCTCGGCACCAGAGAGAGCGTCTGAATTATATGGATGCCGGGTTATTGGAATTGTGGAAAAAAAAACTATGAAGAAATGTTAATATATCAATGCACTATTGTTTTCTCTATGTATATGTAAATCTATTAAATATTTTGCAAAACAGCAGTGCAAACATAAAAACTTTCAACATTCACAACTAACCTTATTCACAGTGGGAACGTGACTCAGTTGACCGCCTTGTCCTAATCAGAAGTGTGTTCTGCACTCATACCTTTTTAAATACCAGCAATGCTGTTATCGGTGATGAGCATGTCTCTAAAAGCTAATGGCGGTTTCGGCTGTCCGCAAACACCATTCTTATTCCCTTGAGTCACACTTCCACTGGGCATCGTGGTCAGCGCGCTCCAAGGATTGTCCAGACTGGTTGCAGCCAAATATGACCATAATAATGAGAGTTTGATGCCATAAAACAATGCATGCATTTTCCTGGACCAGAGAGCATACTCGATTTATCTGATTTTCCAAATTAACAAGTGTCAAATTAATGAGCTTTTACTCTAAAGATATTTCGACACAGCTTAAAGGACAATATTAAAGGCACACAGAAGAGCAAAACGATTTTTTGCTTATTAGTAATGTACAATTTTATAATCCAGAAAAGACCACTTTTATCGTGACATGAAGCTTCGTAACCAAGAAAACGTGCAAAAAGAAAAAGTGGGTTGATGCGCCACCGTGGGATTCACTGTGACATAGTAAATTTCAAAAGCTTCTACTGGGTCATACATAGCTTCTACATAATGAAAATAGTGTACATTGTCATGCCTCGGTGCCATAGTCCTAGCATACGAAGTTTTGACAAATTTCATTAAGCCAATGTCGTGAAAATACGAAAAAAAAACATTTTGTAATTACTTACGTCACTTGTGGAGACTTCAGCACAAAATTTAAAAATGAAACTTCAAGCTTCACTTTGTCAGCTAATAATGAACTTATGATAGTGAAACTGACGGCATTTGAGTTCTCAGTCCATTTTATCAATCTAAACCAAGTGATTGCTTCTCTCTAGTGTCCCTTTAAACCAGAGTCAACCAGGGCAGTGTGCCTCATAAATATATTTTGGTTCTGGCATGTAAAGTCTCCAAATTTGCTTAATTTTGCAAGCTGTGGTCAATCATTGTAATAACTGATGAGCCCCAAAAGCTGACACTTGTAAAACGGTTTTGCGTGACTAGACAGTACCTTTCTGCAGCAGCACCGTGGCAGTAGCGATGCCGGTCATAGATTATACATGATTTTATTCAGGCCTGTAATTGCTTGGCGTACCTATTGCATGCATGTGTGCCTGCACATGCATGCATGCTTGGCACATGTACATGGATGAAAATGGCTTGGCACATGTACATAGATGAAATTACCCGCTACCTTACTTCTGGCGTTCTCTTTTTATCTTTGATAGGGTGCGGTCATTATCCACGAGGTATATCCTGATGGTGCTGCTGCAATGGATGGCCGTCTTCGGCCTGGTGACCAAATTCTGGAGGTGAGCCACTGTGGAGATCAAGAAGAATTGAGAATCGAATTTTGTATCATTTAACACAGCATTTGTGTGTCATTTTGTGAAAATTACGGTGTTGTGGTTATGAGAGAAAAAGCAACATTGGTCTTGAGCGAAAATTTAAGGTAGGTGCAAGTAAAGATGAGAGCCGCACGGTGTTGGCAATTTATTTATTTATTTATTTATTTACCTATACCTCACAGGCTCCAAGTAGGAGTATTATGTGAGGAGGATTATACAATACTTTTTATCAAGAAACACGGACCAAACAAAATAAATTCAAGAGCCAAGTTTACAATTGCTAAGTATGAGAAAAAACATACACAAATAATGTGAAATTTGTGTTTCACATAATTAAAGGGGTTCACTTGTAAATGTACAATGAATGAATACCAATAAGGAAGATATGTTTAAGAAACATAGTCATAAATAGTTAGTTAGTATTTTATTTCTAAACGCCACGTGATCGTCAGTGCACACAGCATCATCAGGAAGATCATTCCAATGAGCATTGTCTACTTGTCTTCTGTGTCTCTTCTTTTTTTTTGCACTCTTCTTTTATTTTTCACACAGGCATTTGCTGCTGAAGTGGAAAACGTTAAAGGAGCATACACCAGATTATAAAGGGGCTTTCGGTACTTTTCATAAGAATACTGTGCCTTTCTGTACATTTCATCTATTTCGGTATCGTGCCTATGCCATGCACTGCACAGTTTTGTGGGTCATCCATCGCCGCAGAGTGGATTGGCTCATCAATCTGTGGAAAACAGTGCTTTGTCATTGTTTCATCTCTCCTAGTGTTCATTTTGATACTGAGTGCAAACACTAGACGGAGGACAGTTGAGAGGGCAAATATGTCTTTGTCCTCCCCAATGCACTGTCTAGTGTTTGCACTCAGTACATTATGAATGGCTTGTTCTAACTTGCCCGACGAGCAACATTGTTGAGCTATGCCCACCTATGAATGTTGTTGACTGTTACTGTCAGTGTCCAGCAAAACCAGTTGGTGTTTAGCACCTGTCCTGTCTTTTTCGTGCAGTCTATCAGGTTTCTAGCATTGCTACTGTATCAAGTTTTAGTGTTTAGGTGTATCTCTGGGAAATTGTGCGAAGGGGCGTCCAATATATGCGTTCGCTTTGCCTTAGAGTCACGTACATGCGGCTCGCTCATTTGTGCAGGTTAACGGCGAGGACTTGCGAGAGGCGTGTCATGAAGCCGCCATTGCTGCTCTACGGCAAACTTCGTCAGTGGTGCGGATGCAAGTGCTTCGGGAGGAAGAGCCGCAGCAGGACATCCTCACGGTCGAGCTGCACAAAAAGGCCGGGCGCGGTCTAGGCCTGAGCATCGTGGGCCGGCGAAATGCACCGGGTGTCTTTATCTCTGAGGTACATTCCCTCTTCTCATTTCCGAAGCATTCTCTATTCGATGGTTTGAAAAGCGAGCGTGATACGTAGACAGGGACAACTAAGACACGGATAAGCGCTTACTACCAACCGAAAGTTTAATCAGCTGTCTTAGCTGTCCTTGTTTACATATAGCGCTGATATTTCAAACCATCATGAATCACCAACTCACCCAATAAATCATTTTGACCCTCTGTTAACTCATCCTTGCCAAGCTGTTCCCAAATCATTTTAGACGAGTGTGTCTCGTCCACTGAAGGCAATATGTCCCCATAAGCGTTTTGAATGAGAATCACTTGTTTCCAAATTCAGTTCATGTGTCACTTCACAAATGGCAGCACTTGCTTGGCATTTTATTTTATTATAACTGCTACTACACGTTTTTTGATGACTTGCGTTAAGAAACGTCCAGTGAAGCTGCTGCATTGGCTGCTGAAAAAAGGCCTTTCGTCATCATACTTTCAGGTGCTAATTATTCAGGTATTCATGTTTCCTTTGATGACATGACTTCTTATATTTTCCAGTTTTTCGACAATGAGATGACTTCATGAATTGTTTAACACAACAGCCAGTGGGACAACAAACTATGCTAACGATTGCGCTAATTTGACTTGATATACTCATCAATTTTTTTGTCCATCAGAACTATCTTTTCAAAAGCAAAATATTCAGTATGAGGTTCAAAAAAGATAAACTTTTTAGACTGAGAAGCCCCTCCCCCCCCCCACACCACCCAAAAAAAAGCAGTTAAGGGGCTAACAGTGGCTCATGAGCATGCTGTTTCCGTTAATAACAGACGACTCACTGGTGAGAGTAGAAAACACACTGCCAGTCTAGCATGAGCATGCTGGTGGGCTAAATGACATGGCGACCACTGCGCACAGTCTTGCGCAGCCTCCGTCTCGCCACTGATAAGCCCGGCGTGACACGGCCACTTGCTGCGACACGCACGTCGATAGCGGACAGTACCACCGCTCTTTCACCTGAGGCTGACGTTACGGCAGGTGGCTATATAACCCAAGCTACCAAGCTTGGTTTCAATGATTGTTTCTCTAATCCTTCGAGTGGAGCATCAGCACGCTTGCCCTTCTGTTGCTACCACATTAATAAACATCGTTACGTTTTATGTTAGGATCCGTCCTTCAACGACTCCACATCCCACATCTGGTGACCCGGAATTCGAACTAACTGCATCGCCATAACCGAGTAAGAAGCCCCTGTCGCTCTTCGCCAACAAGTGCAACAACCCACGCCCCACAAAGCCCTGCTCCAGTGGGTGCCACCACTCCTGCGACCATCGCAGACATGGACGTATGTCAGGTCATCAGTCGAGCTCCCGCCGTTTTCGGCGGAGGCGCCCGATGTATGGTTCATCCTAAGTCGAGGCCCAGTTTTCTCTGGCGCGCATCCTGCAGGACCAGACCCGCTATATTTACATCGTCATCCCACTTGGACGCTCGATTCGCCGACGAGGTCCGCGATATCCTCTTTAACTTACCATTGACCAACGGGTACGAACACCTCAAGACCGAACTCGTATGCCGCCTGTCATCTTCGGATCAGCAGAAGTTGCAAAAACTTCAGTCCGCCAAGCTCGCCGAACGCAAACCTTCACAGTTGCTTCGCCACATGCGTGCTCTCACAGGCAGCATGGAAGTCCCGGATTCCCTTGCTGAAAGTGATTTGGCTTCAACAACTTCCACTGCATTTCCAAGCAATTTTGCAGGCTCTGCCCAGGTTTCCTCTCAACAACCTTGCCGAGTTCGCTGACTGCATCATCGAGGTCTCTGTGCCGCAGTTACAGCTCACCAATCAGGCTGTCGCCGCACCACTCAATACCACAGAGCTTGCGCGACACATTGACAACATCGATCAAAAACTCGGCTACATTGAGCAACACATCGGTGAGCGAATTGCAACGTGTTAGCGATACCAATCACAAAGCAGTGACTGCGACACTGCCTCGTCACAGCAGCCTTTTGAGCATGGCCGGTGCTACTACCATCGGCAGTTCAGTGACAGGGCCCGGCAGTGTCGACCACCCTGCTCTGCCAACGAGGAGCTCAAACGGCAGCTGGTGTAGACGACCGCAAGCTGTCAACCTGGAGGCCGCCACATCTTCGTCACCGACCAAGTCGCAAAACAGCGGTTCCTTACCGATAGCAGTTCCGACATCTGCTGCTACCACCCCCGGTCTCACCCTCAAGGTCCTCGCCCACCAACATCTTTCGGGCTCAGCGCGGCTAACCGGTCCTACAATCAAGACATACGGCTCACTGCGCCTGCACGTCCAGATCAAGAACATACGCCGCGACCTTGGCTGGAACTAAGTCATCGCTGACGTCAGCTGAGCTAATCATCAGCTCAGACTTTCTGGCTCGCCACAACCTCCTTCCGGACTACCGCAACAACCGGCTCATCAACGCGACAACAAGACACTTCACAACAGGCCAGCGAACGACCGCCAAACAGCCAAGCATCAAGGTCCTCAGTGTCGACAATCACTCGTCGTACCATGCCATCATCACCGAGTTTCCCGGCTTGACGCGCCCCAGCGGACTGTCACGCAAAGTGCAGCACACCACCATGCACTACATCCGAACCACTCCAGGCCCCTCGGTTTTCCGACCCAGAGCGCATGCGCATAGCCAAGGCAGAGTTCGAGGCCATGCTCCGAGAAGGCATCACCCGTCGCTCCTACAGCCCATGGGCCTTGCCACTTCACCTTGTCCCAAAGAAGACCGCTACCGGGATTACCGCACCCTACCATGCCCTCAACGCACGCACCATCTTAGACAGGTACCCCGTCCACTACATCCAGCACTTCGCCCACCGCATTCACGGCTGTCATGTCTTCTCCGTGCTGGACTTGAAGGCTTACACGCAAATACCCCTCGATCCGAACGACGTCCCGTAAACTGCAATAATCACCCCATTTGGCTTGTTCGAGTTTCCCTTCATGAGCTTTGGGCTAAGGAACCAGGGCAAACCTTTCAGCGCTTCATCGACGAAGTCGTTCGTGGTCTAGACTTCTGCTTTGTCTATCTTGACGATATATTGTTTTTTTTACGTGACGCCACGGGCACTTTCGTCTGTTGCTCCAACGCCTCAACGACCACAGCCTGCTCGTCAATGTCCAGAAGAGCACGCTCGGTGCTTCCATCGTTCATTTTAGTCGGCCACGGAGTTTCATTAGAGAGAACTTGACCCTTGCCTGAACGCATCTCTGACTTGCAGAAGTACCCTCCACCCTCCTCGCTAAAAACCTTCGCCGCTTCCTCGGCATGCTGAACTTCTATAGGCGTTTCTTACCACACGCTGCCGACTACCAGGCGCCCCTTCATGATGTCTTAGCTGGTCTACGAAAAAAACCAACCCGTCACATGGACACCGACTTTGGTGCAAACGTTCGAGGAATGCAAGGCTGCTCTCTGCACCGCCATGCTCCTCTCCCATTCCGCGCCTGATGCTCTCTTGGGACTCTTCACGGACGCCTCTGGTTTCGCCTGTCAGTGCCGCTCTCATGCAACGCGTGGATAACACCTGGCACTCCTTGGCGTTCTTCTCAGGAAACTCTCAGCTCGCAAGGTCACCCCCTTCAGGGGCCAATTCCATCGACGAAACCACGACCGCTGCACCTACTAGTTCGCCAGCTACTACAGAGAACTTCTGGCAATATACGAAGCAGTTCAGCACTTTTCGCCATGTCCTCGAAGCGCAACACTGCACCATCTATACCGACCACAAGCCTCTAACCTACACCTTCTCTCAATGCTCCGACAAACTCCCGCCTGTTCAGCAGAACCAACTCTCGTTCATTGCACAGTTCACCACCGACATCTAACATATCAGCAGCAAAGACAATGTGGTCGCCGGCACGCTTTCACATGTGGCCATCATCAGCTCGGTGCAAATAACAGCAGACATCTTTGCCGAGGCTCAGACCACGGACGCCAAGCTGCAGGAACTTCTCAAGGGCACATCCTCTCTTCAGCTAAAAGAAGTCCCCATTCCAAGCAAAAACAATCTGCTGTGACGTGTGGACAGGATGAAGCAGGCGCTATGTGCCACTGTGCCATCGCCAAGGTCTTTTCAACCAGCTCCACAACCTCAGCCATCCCAGCATACGTGCCTCTACACACCTTGTGGCGGCCTGCTTTGTCTGGCCCTCCATGCAGTGGGATTGTCGCACGTGGGCGCGCTCCTGCATTCAATAATGCCAAGGCGCTAAAGTCACCAGGCACGTCACGTCCCCACTCGGAACATTTCCTCTGCCCTCTGGTCGTTTCAAGCATGTTCACCTCGACATCATAGAATTCTTTCTTTTGGCTGGATACTACCGCTACTGCCTCACTGCCATCGACCGCTACTCTCGATGGCCCGAAGCATGGCCCCTCGAGGGAATCACCACGGAATCCGTCGCCTCGGCTTTTTTCACCGGCTGGATTGCTCGTTTCGCTGCCCCCTGCCGTGTAACCACCGACCAAGGACGACAGTTCGAGTCGCACCTCTTCAGGCTTCTTGGACTGACTATCGGTTTTGAACGCTCGAGGACCACTAGTGTCCACCCCTGCACCAACGAAATGATCAAGCAGTTTTCACCGACAGTTCAAGGCAGCCATTATGTGCCATCCGGAATCAACCTGGCTCGAGGCCATCCTGGCTGTCATTCTCGATCTTCGTGCCACCTTCAAGCCGGACATCCTCGCTACGCTAGCAGAGCTCAGTCTACGAAGAACCACTCCGTCTCCCAGATGAATTTCTCGCAGCTCTACGACGTCAGACCTCACCGACTTTGTCGCTCAGCTCCGACGCACAATCACCGCCTTACACCCATCGCCTGCTGACCACCACAGCAGGCCTACACCTGTTGTGTTCAAGGAGCTGGCATCGTGCACACACGCTTTCCTCCACGGACGACACCGTCTGCAGGCCCTTCCAGCCACCCTATAGCGGGCCCTACCTAGTAGTATATCGTGCCGACAAGACCTTCACTATACGCTTAAACGGGAACGACGTTCGTGTCGCGACTGACGGCTCAAGCTTGCATACATCACGGCGAACGAACCGGGCAGCTGCCACTCCTTCTTCAGGCATCCTTCCACAGCCACCGACATCGCAGGCCGCTTTTTTCACGACACGATCAGGACATCTGCTATGCCTCCCAAATTTTTACAGACCCTGAGGGCTCTGCACTCCCCGGGGGGTGATATGGCGACCACTGTGCATAGTCTTGCGCAACCTCCGTCTCGCCACAGATAATAAGCCTGGCATGACACGGCCACTTGCTGCAACACGCGTGTCCAGTAACAGACAGCGCCACTGCTCTTTCACTGGAGGCTGACGTCACCACAGGTGGCTATATAACCCAAGCTACCAAGCTTGGTTTCAATGATTGTTTCTCTAACCATTCGAGCGTAGCATCGGCACAATTGCCCTGCTATTGCTACCAGGTTAATAGACATTGTTACGTTTTATGTTGGGATTCGTCCATCACCGACTCCGCATCCCGCAATGGCACTACGTGCACGTCAAGCTGGTTCATTAGAAGACAGGCATGGCAGCCACCTGACGCTGGGGCTGCATTTCTTGGCTTGGTTGGCAAAAGCATGCATGCAGCGGAAAACTACTGCAGTGACGCTAAACACCTGTTTCATTACGATGCATCTACCAGCTGCGGCCATGTACGGTATACACCAGACACAGCGAGCTCGATGCGTGCTGCCATATTAAAAGCCTGGCGAAGCAACATCCTGCACTGCCACGTGAGCAGACGCTCTATAAATCAAATGCGAAACTTCACAACTTGAGTCCGGCTGTAAGCATGTTTTGCGCTCTTCCTCTTCTGGAATTTAGTGCTGATTTTATGTGAAAGGCCGAGAAGGACCTTCCTCGACAGTCTGGCATGTCTACAGCACGAGCATTGCAGACTGCGGAAGCAACATTATTAGGTTCGTACTATCGCGATTGAAAAAAACACATGAACAGTGGAAAGCATTGCTTTCGACTCAGTCGAGCTGCGGTGCCTTGGCTATAGCAAGGCAGAATTCGTGCTGTAAGCCAGCGTCACCATCGGGCTAGAACCTCATTCCGGCTTGCGCTCATGCACTGCATGTGTTTATCAATTGCCAGTCATGCCGGGCACTCGGAACACACACATGGGGCAAAAGTGCCAACAAGAGCAAGATTTTAGAGGGCTATAGCGGCGCTGGCTGAAAGCACAGGTTCGCCTAGTGACAGTCACGATACATCGCAGTTCGACTGAGTTGAAAGCCACGCTTTTTTTGCTGTTCACGCCCCTTTGATTGGCAGTAGTACGCTGTTACAATTGTACTAAACGTGCATGCTGCATGCAACCACGTGTTACTCATAATACTATATTCTATTGTGGGCATGCGGCCTTAGAAAGAGTTCGGCAGTAATTCAGTGTCTCATACTACAAGTGTACTGCACGCAAATCGCTGCTGTAAAGCAGAACAGCTGGCGTCGTGCTTGAATAAGTGCAATAAGTTTACTTACTCCTACACTGTTACTGGGCTGATAGTTTTTCCTGCTGATTGCGATTATCCACTGGCAACGGAGCTCGATGTTTTTTGTTGCGGATGGAAATCGCTGCAATTGGAAAACACCCTACTAGCACGATTCTCGCGTCGTGTTGTGATCTTCAGAGACAGTGCTAATCAACATATTCCTCTTGTAATGTTTGTTTTCGCATCCAAAGATGGCACAGTGGTGCACATACGAAATCTCGTAGGTGGTAGCGGCGTGAATAGGTGCTTCTTTGCATTTCAAAGTCTCAGGGGACACCGCTTGCCCTGTTCGCTTGGTGCTACAGATACACCCTTTAGGCAGTTAAGGTGTTTTGGTGCGAGAGTATGCGCTGGCAGCCTGAGCGTCTATGCGCGAGATAAGCGTGCTCTGGTCTATAGGAGAGAGGCATCTGCTTGGCCGACATAGCACCCTTCCGTGACAACCTGGGAAAATGAAACGATTTCTTTTTCTTATCCCGTAAGAATATACTTAGGAATCCAACATTTTTTGGGTTTGCGTTTTGAAAATGACTATTTTTGTTCAAGAAAGAAAGGAAGAAAACAGAAGAGAGAAGGCAAGGATGTTGCTGTATTTACTCAATTTTAATGCAGCCACAATTGTAAAACAAAGGGTGACATTTCTTTGCGTCCAGAAAGAAAAGAAAAAAAAGTGTGTGCATCATTGCACATTTTTTCAGACAACTTCAGTTTCCGTATTCGATTGTAACGTGTGGGTCGACTTCAGGTAGCAAAAATCTGGGAAAAAAATACTTGCATCAACTTTGAGTAAATATGGCAAGCAGGCACATGTCCAGTTCGCCTCTCTGTGCTTGGGGAATAGGAAAAGAGAGTAGAAGGGACAAAGAGAGGAGGAAAAAGAAAAAAGAAAGTGAGCAGTAAGCTTTGCACGGAGATTTCTGTGCATCCACCCTATTGTATCCGGCAAGGCTACTGCATCACGACTGCGCATCGGACATGCGCAGATACTCACGGCGCGCTATCGTGCGCCTATATAATCAGTGACTGAATAAAGCGATGTCTCTTCTTGTTCTGGCCATCATGCTGTATCGTCGTCCTTGCTAGTTACACCTATCTGAAACTGGGCTTTTCAGTAACGATGGTAATAGTCTGTTGGAATAAGTGGTGCTCATGGCGATGCACACATGCACCCTTGGCAGGTGGTGCGTGGCGGGGTAGCGCAGCTGGACGGCCGCCTCTGCCAAGGCGACCAAATCTTGGAAGTGAACGGCCACAGCTTGGCGGCCGCCAGCCAGGAGAAGCGGCTGCTCTGCTCAAGACCACCATGGGCCGAATCTGCTTGCGCGTCGGGCGCCTGCGCCGGGCACCGTCGCAACGTGCCACCCAGGTGCCTGTCTCACGCTCGGACTCGTGAGTGCCCCGTCTTTTTTTTTTATCACCCTTCTCACTAACTGATCACTTGGATTGCTGTGGTGAAACAAATGTCAATGATTAACAAAATATGTATGGCCTCAAAAGTGAGAATGAGAAAAAAATTGCAGTTTTGCCTGCAGGGCCAAGCAATGAATGTGATAGGCAGGGAATCGTAGTGTTATGTGAAGTAGGAATAGCAGCTAACTTTTTTGGATCTTATCTCGTGTAACTCTACAAAACGCTGATGTAAGAGAATAGTGACCTCTCCTGGGAGTCGAGCTGTTTCACACAGTCTCTTTGCACCTGAGACCTGGACAGATAGAAGAACATACAAGCCGTCTACTGATGCCTGCTGAGATAGCGTGCATGCCAGTGATCACGCCCGCGCCCTTAGAATCGAAGTTGATCATTGCTGCTCAAGCGACATCATCAGCTCCCTCACTATACCCAGATGAATTACAGTATACTCTCAGTAAACGGGACTCTGCTTATCGGAACTGCTGCTTAAATGGAACAAATGCTTCTGACAAAATTGGTTTCGTTCTTGCATTGTGCACCCCTCTTCATCTCTCAGTAAACGGAACTTCTGTTAAACGAAACACACTTTATTGGTCCTTTCAGGTTCCGCTTAATGAGAGTGCACGGTACTTGCATGCATCTTTAATTCTTGGAGTGTGTTTCTGAAGCATGGAATTCGACATACTGATGAGCTTTGAAGCAAAAGCAAGGAGCAACAACTTCATGCCAAGCATGTTTAGCTTGTATTGTCCAGATTTCTCACACCGCCCCCTGTCCCCCATGCTAGAGTGACACCTTGTGTCAAGAGACAAAACTTCAACTGCCCTGCCAACAAGGCTAAATTATCCTGGTCTACAAACACTGGTACTTCTTTCATCACCCTATATTACATAAACTGTGATGTCCTAAGATGCCAATGTCTAAAGACTGCTTCATCTTGAGCCTTTAGTGGACTGGATTATGGTAGATCCTGCTCCTTGGTTGAAGGGCCACTCACCAGGTTTGATAATTTTGAGCTGACAAGCGCAATGCGTAGATGAGGCGTTCATGATCACGTCTGCCGAAATTTGGAACGCTACGCGTCGCGGAAATGGGTCAAATTTTAAGATGAACGCTGCTCCCCCTCCCCTCTGCCGGCATACGCCTAGAGAATGAGGGCATGATGTGGATGTATGAATGACCCTACGTTCTTGGCAATGCAGTAACGTTGGTCATCTACGTAGACGACTCTGCTCTGGCGTTGTCAGCAGTTTACCACGGGACATGGCAAAAATTATTTAACACAAGATGCGTAGTTTATGTATTTGTTGCTTTAAGAGATTAATAAAACTCGAAATAAATAATGAGACGCAATAAAAAATTGTGCGCGTTTTTCTTTCATTTTTACCGTGAAATGCTACGAGATGCGGGGCTAATGTGCCAGCGTTTCAAATGCGTTCGTGTCCCCGCGGTCAGCGCATTGAGCAGACGACCACCGTGGAACGCCCCTACGTGTTCGCGCACTCATTGTTCTCATCTATGCTACCGCGTCTAAGCCAGCGTTTCCAAACCCTTCTGCAGAAACAGGCAGAAGACCACAAAATAACGCTAGTCAACAAAGCAACGCCGCTCGCCTGCTCGGCGGTTAGACTTGTTTGGGCACGTCATGAGCACGTCACCTCATGGTCGGATGCTGGAGAGGGTGGGGAAGAGATTTGGCTTGCGAAGGCTGCGCGGAGGAGCGGCAAGGGTTTCGAGCTCGCCTCCTCTCATCCTCGTTTCGCGCCGCTTCAAGAAACTTGTTTTTTCCGCTCGGGATGAACCGATTCGAAAAATTTTTGTGGCAAAATGTTTCTCATCGGACACCCAACAACTTCCACCGTCTAACTTAAATTCGGTATAGGGCCTGGTAAGTGGCCCTTTAAATTCCAGCAGCAACTAAAGAGGCAGCAAACCAAATTAAGCACAATGCGTAGATGAGGCGTTCATGATCACGTCTGCCGAAATTTGGAATGCTACGCGTCGCGTAAGGTATCATATGCATTGCTGAGATGTGTTGGGGAAGTAATGTCTTGAGTCTGTTCTTCAAAGTGGATCCAGTCGAACCCGGCTACAATGAACACTGCTTCAACGAAATTTCCGCTACAACGAAAAATTCATGGTTATCCATCAGCAGTTGATAGGAGTCAGTGCATAAATATTGTTGCCACAACGAACACTTTTTCTTCTGCCGTCCCGCTTCAACGAAATTTCACTATGCGATTTCACGCTTAGATATTTATTGCTATAAAGGCAAAAGTCATCGCTCTACAATACCCTGCGTCTATCTCGGCATTGTCGGATACACTTTGACAGGCAGGACAGCTGCTGGTGTAAACCTGTTAATGCTACTGTTTGGTTCGTTCATAAAAGCTATTGTGGGTGCTTGTTTCAGCGTGCTTTTCACAATGGCCTCGCTATGCATGGTTGAGAATCGCATTCGTGACTGCTTCTGGAAAAGAATAGGAAGCAGAGGACACTTTTTGAACTTTGAGAATAAACGTTCCTTTGTTTTGCTAGCTCAGATCAGCTATATTTTTGGATTTCACTACTACGAAATTTTTCCTTCAACGAAACTTTTTTTTCCGCGCCCCATCAGTTTCGTTGTAGCGGGGTTTGACTATGTTGCTTTTCACTCATGCATGGGCTGCCATTAAAAATTGAATCCAAAATGTACTTCAAAAGCGTTGAGGTACTGCTTGTTGCACGTTGAATTGCCTCATGAGTAACACTGGAACTCTGTTGAAGCATCTGTGCTTACCGATTGTTGTTCGTCATTGACTGAAATGTATGTTTATTTCTTTTTGCGGCATAGGAACCTCAAGGTAAGCAGCTAATGTGCATTGGCTTTTGTTTCAACTCATCACTTTCTTAACATTATGTGCTGGTACTTGCTGGCTTCGGTTCATATTGTTACCAAACTTTGTGAAAAGGAATAAATCATTGAGCTCGGCATTCAGTGCATAAAATTCAAAGAGTTGTGTTGCACTTTCCATTAAGTGTGAAAGACCATTAACAGTATTAAGCAAATTTTCAAAGGGGCTGTCAGCATTTTGTTTAAACAGTTGTCAAAAAATAAGAAAACTGTACAAAAGACTTGGGCATCAAGTTCAAAACTCTGTTAGTTGGAAATGAGCACTGTTCCGCAGTTCTGTAAACTAAGCCTGTTAGAAACGTATAAAACAGACGGAATGGAGGTACTAGCAAATCGAAGCCATTCTTACTAGGCTTGTGTGAATATTCAAGAGCTTCGTATATTTGAATGAATACACTCAAACCTCATTACGTATAAGGTAATGGGATATAATGAAATAATGGATACAACAAAGTAAATGAAATTCCCCTTGAAAGCTGCATTGAGAACTGTGCATTTTAAACCTCGTTGTAACGAAGTAAAATTGACCGGTAAATTGATATAATGAACTAAATTAGTCTATCAAATAGTCAATAAAAAAAAACTACCATCGTGTGTGAAGTATAGCGTTTTTTGTGGAGTTTCACGCTCGTTCGTCGCGGCTCTTTCAAAGCTCCCGCGCCGACCTTACAGCCCGCCCCTCGCGGCCGAGAGAGCAGTCCTCCTCACAGGGCGGCCAGCGGGTCACATGACCAAGAAGCGGTACCGCAGTTCAAAGCAATTTCCCTCTAATGACTGCAACGACTGCAATTCCGCTGCTCCCATGGGTGCTACCCTCTGCACCGAGAAAGGAGGGCTCTCAGCGACAGCTTTTTTTTTTTCTGTCTCTCTCTCTCCCCGCACGCGGTCTTGAGAGGAGAAGGGTCTCTACGTGGTGGTGGTTGATGTAGCTAGATGAGGAAAAAACGCCTAATTTTTGCAGCCCTTGAGGGAGCACGGTGCTGCATCCTACGTGCAGAGACAGAAAAGGGAGAAGCGTGGCACAGGCGCGTCGCAGATCGGCATTTGAGGAGAGCGCAAACAATCCGCCGCAGTCTTTTCTTTCCTTTTCTTCTTTTCCGTCTTCGCACGCAGTGTTGAGAGGTGCCACCGCAAGGATTAGGACATGGTGCTGAGAGCATTTTCGGAGCGCGGTATGTTCGAATTAATCGCCGCAAGTGCTTGTGCGTGCGAATTACAGGGCGTTTTCGCCCTATTGAAATACACATAGCTTTGACAGGAACTCAGCGCTAGTTCGAATTACCCGAAAGTTCGAATTAATGAGATGCGACTGAGTTTATTTTTCGTGGCACCAGTGGTCGCATAGCGGTACATTAGGCCGCGAAGCAGTTTCCTTCTTTGCATGCTTATAGGTGTGCGCCCATCTAAGCATACATTGCCACCAACTGTTATAATTGATTAACGAAATAGTGGATATAATTAAATAATTATGGCTCCCTTTCAGTCTCGTTATATTGGGGTTTGAGTGTATTACTCCGTTCAAATTCGCTTTTAAAGTTCTAGATAAGTTCAAAGTAATTGAAATGAACAAGTATATCAATCCGCATGCAACTTTTTGTAAAGGGGGCTTCGCTGCAGTAGAGGAGTGCTAAGCCGTGAAAGCATCAAGTGTATATTAGTTTTTATGTACTCTTTTGTAAAGGTATTTTCCCTGCAATCATGATATGCTACACTGCGAAAACACTTATCTAGGAAAAGTCCGCACTGCTGCAAAGCCGTACTGAAGGTTAAATGCACAAGTTACATCCTCATCGATTCATCATTTTTTAAATTAAAAAGTTTGTTATACCGGCTTATATGCTTTAGCCATAGTAAATTTCAAAATGTAACTTGTTTTATTGGTTGTGACCTGCATTCTACTGTAAGCCATATTCTGCTACTATTACTTCTTTTGAACGAAAAATAATGGCATTTGCACAGGCTTTGTTTCAATGTTCAAAGAAATATTGTCCAGGTTAGTTGAGTTATGACAAATATGCCGGGTTTTTTTTATAATATTGTTATGGGTAGGATGCAGGATCGAAGGAGTAAATACGGATGTATTTACTAATAGTTAAGCGAACAGCACTGCTGATGCAATCAGCTCGTGGCAGTCTATCCTCTGTCATCCTCCTCATCATTTGTTTGGCCATGATGCCGCTGGCACATACATAACCCCCACAGGCGAAGCATAACATAACCCCCGCAGGCCAAGCACCGTCCCTATGCTTTAAAGGTCATTTTCAGAAGCATTGGTGTATTGTAGGCTTTGAGCTGTGTGATGTGAACATTACTAGATGAAGCGTACGACAACAGGCAAGTGAGGCCAATCTCTCAGGTCTCATGTGTTACCTCATGAAGTACTTGGTAAGGTCCCGTGTAACGAGACAACATTTTTTCAGATAGGCCCACCCGATGATGAGGGGACTGTAGTAGCACAAGGGTACTGGGAGCGAAATGTACGTCTCGATGGGAGGTATCGTACTGACGTCGTTGGTTGCTCTGCGACGTCCATCAGCCGAGCACTAACGGGCATGAGCAGTTTGTGCGATCGCCTTATGGGCATACTTGCTGGTGGATGAGGTAGGGGCTGGGATGACTGGGCGCAGTGGTAAAGTCGGCTCTTCTCTATGCAGTAGGTAGAAAGGTGAAAGGCCTGTTATGTCGTGACATGATGAATTATACAAAAAGTTGTGCATACGGTACGGCGAAATCTTAGTTTTGGGGATCTGGCAACGCACACATAGCAAGCATATCTGAGCAAGTATGGTTAAAGCATTTCGTAAGGCCGTTGGTTTGAGGCTGGTAAGCAGTGGTCAGTTTATGTTGCATGCAATAAAGAACATGGGGTCTCAGCTATGGCTTGGGATAGAAATGTACGGCCATATTCTGTGAGCAGTTGTCTTGGGGCACCGTGAACCTATATAACGTCTCATAACAGAAGTCAGCAATGTCGTTTGCGCAGCTTGTTAGCAGAGCTTTCGTAATAGCGTAATCTGTAGCCACGGCTATCCATTTGTTTCCCAATGTCGATGCGGGAAAAGAACCAGGTAGGTCTAACGCAACACGGTAAAGTGGTTTCGTGGGTATGTCTATTGGTTGAAGATGGCCAGTGGGTAGTCGCAATGACACAACTACGGGGTACGACGTTGACACAACTCACACGTAGCGACATATCAGTGTGCCGTGTGAGCAAGGCTTGGCTAGAAAAAACTGTGCAGTATGCGATCATATGTGGGAGATACAAGAGGGTGTCCAGCTGTGGACTTATCGTGAAGTTCAGTGAGAACACTGCGCCATAAATGCTGAGGCACGACAATAAGAAGGTCAAGCCCATTGGTGTGAAAATTGCAGCAGCATGGGACGCCCTCTTGCAGCACGAAGTGACAGATGGAGGCATTGTTTGGGGAGACTCGATGCAGCTGATGATTTCGAGCAGCACTGGATCTCGTTTCTGTTCTTTCCCGATGTCAGCAAATTCAGACACAGAAAAAAATTGAGTGTACCGTGTTCGAGTCGGTGTCATCAAGATCATCAACAGGGTAAGGGGGAGAGGATATCGGCATCCAGATGCAGGCGGCCAGATTTGTAGACCATTGAGTAGGAAAATTCTTGCAGGTGCAAAGCCCAGTGACAAAGCCACCCCCGAGGGATGTTTAAGAATGACAGAATGTGTGATATACACTATTCGGATTCAATTTGAAATTATTCGACCAATGTCACTATTTGCACAAGCGTGGCCCTTACACACAGTACTATTAACCTATAATATGAGAGTTACGAGCTTCGCAGAAGCCTAATCTTACACTAGCTTTATCTAAGCTGTGATATAATATATACATATCATGGTTATCCACCCAGATACAGAGCTACATAATATCCTCTTTTGGTACAGTGTTACGGATATGTAAGCATAATGCTTAAGCCTTTTTCTTTTTTTTTTTTTTTTTCATACATTGATTCTTACCAGCGTCCATGAAAGCATTCAACACTTTAAAGCAAGGGTCTCAAACGGCGTGCTTACCTTTCGATTGCGGCCCGCAGCCTCACACAGAATAAGGTTTTATGACTTGGCATGTGTTTTTTTGCCAATTGCAATTGATAGCACTTTCACCTAAGATTCTACAAAGGTAGGACTGGCCTCAAGCAATTTTTATTTATTTTTTTTGTGGGAACCGCATGCGGTAACTATAAGTATAAATGTCACCGTAAACGAAAATGCATTTTCGAATCGGCATCCAAATTTGAGTTATTGTTGAAAGTGGTATAGATATGTTTTTCAAAACCTGACGTCAGATTCTCCACGGAAAATATTGGATTTAGGCTAATCGGTCTTTTAAATGGCAACGCTAGATAATTTTGTTCAAGCTATCCACCTCAAGTTTTCACCACCTTCACTGTCTCGGTCCTTGCGGAACTAAATTTCGCCAATGATGCTCGCTAGACGAGGTGACTTTGTAACCCCTACCTTAGAGGGACACTATAGAAGAAAACGACTTTACTCATATTAATGCATTACCCTTTCCCTATTCGAAAATCGCCACTCACACCGTGAGAAGAGAATCAGTAAGCCAGAAAACGTGCATAGACAAAATGTAGGGTGGCAAAGCTATCTTAAAGTTTTTGCATGAGTCACCATGATGTCATAGCATTTTGACGGCGTCTACAAGGACCTAACTCATTTCTAATCAGTGAAAATTAATTATCCAGCGAGGTAGCCAGAGACTAAACATATCAAGTTTCACGAAATTTCGTCGAGACAATGTCGACAAGTTACGTCACGTTCACTTTGAAGTCCATGACAGTCACTCGAGGAGATTTGTGCACGAAATTTAAGAATGACACTTTAACCTTGATTTTCTTTGCTAGTGATAAACGTATGATGGTGAAACTGATCTAATTAGCATTTTCAGAGGGTTATTTATCAATACAAGCCAATTTATCACTTCACTTTACTGTCGCTCTAAACCTAATCTTTGCCTCCTATACCCATTAGTGCTCGGTTGCCTGACTTGATTACGGTAATATGTTAGGTGTTTTTTTTTTTCATTTTATTTTTACATGGTTTCTAGTTGGGTGTGCAAGCTATATGAAGGGGTGGGTTATATGCAAGATAATCTGGTTCATAAGGAAGCTAGTTCAGCCCCAGGGCAGTCCTCATGGGGGCAAATACAGTTACAGGTGGAATCTATTAGAGCAAACACTTCTTGTGACAATCCGAGAAATGTTCTGGTTATGCTTAACTTCCACATAGTGAACTCTGCAGTGCTCGTGTATTTGTACAAAACCCTTAGATCGAACGGCAATTTCACTTACAAAGTTTAGCCGTTCACTTTTATAGGAGATGTTTGTAACAGGCCTCACATCACCTGTGGTAATTTATTAAACAGTTCTCCTGCAGCCATTTTCACTTTTATTTGTGAAGTGATTATTGCGTCGTGACATTGTGGTTCAGAAGATAGTCACATTGGGGCAGTCCGTTATAACACTGACAATGCCCGCTTTATATCACTTGGTAGGCTCTTATACTGTCTCTGCGAGGTTAATGCTGCTGCATTGTAGATGGTTGAGTGTTAAAATCTTTGCATAGTTATGTGTAGGAATACACATATACAGTGCCATGCACTTTAACCTGTTCCGTACCATGAAAAAGAAGAACGTTGTACCAAATTTACCTGAGAATTCCTTTCACTCAATTTGTAGAACTTATCTTTCTGAATAAAACTGCACCATTCTTTCAATTCAACAGGGTTTTTCCATTTTACCGATTCCATAAAAAGGATAGCTTGAAGATGGCTTCACCACATGGCGATACAATCACAGATAGCAATAAAATGAAGGCCGAGAATCAAAAAGCACGACATGAATAAGTATGGCCATTTAGCGTAAATAAACACAATTATGATGAGTGTTGTAGTCAATGGCTCCATCTGTGACCAATTTTTGTTGGTGAGTATAGTACTCATAAGTCATTTTGGTGCAAAATTTCATCACTATATACATCCAGGAGAGGGAAAGAATGAAGGATACACTAAAAGAAATTACATCATCATCGTCATCATCCTGACTACGTCCACTGCAGGACAAAGGCCTCTTTCATGTTCCGCCAGTTAACCCGGTCCTGTGCTTGCTGCTGCCAATTTATACCCGCAAACTTCTTAATCTCATCTGCCCACCTAACCTTCTGTCTCCCCCTAACCCGCTTGCCTTCTGTGGGAATCCAGTTAGTTACCCTTAACGACCAGCGGTTATCCTGTCTACGTGCTACATGCCCGGCCCATGTCCATTCCTTATTGATTTCAGCTATGATATCCTTAACCCCCGTTTGTTCCCTAATCCACTCTGCTCTCTTGTTGTCTCTTAAGGTTACACCTACCATTTTTCTTTCCATTGCTCGTCGCGTCGTCCTCAATTTAAGCTGAACCCTCTTTGTAAGCCTCGGTGTTTCTGCTCCGTAAGTAAGTACCGGGACGATGCAGCTGTTATATACCTTCATTTTGAGGGTTAGTGGCAGATTACCATTCATGAATTGAGAATGCTTGTCGAATGTGATCCACCCGATCCTTATTCTTCTAGTTACTTCAATCTCGTGGTTCGGCTCCGCGGTTATTACCTGCCCTAAGTAGACATAGTCTTTCACAACTTTAAGTGCACTATTACCTATCTCGAAGCGCTGCTCTTTTCCGAGGTTGTTGTACATTACTTTCGTTTTCTGCAGATTCATTTTAAGACCCATCTTTCTGCTCTCCTTGTCTAACTCCGTAATCATGAGTTGCAATTCGTCCCCTGAGTTACTCAGCCATGCAATGTCATCGGCGAAGTGCAGGTTACTAAGGTACTCTCCATTAACTCTTATCCCTCACTGTTCCCATTCTAGGCTTCTGAAAATCTCCTGTAAGCACGCGGTAAATAGCATTGGGGAGATTGTGTGCCCCTGCCTTACACCCTTCTTGATTGGTATTCTGTTGCTTTCTTTATGAAGCACTATGGTAGCTGTTGATCCCCTGTAGATTTCTTCTAGGATGTTTATATATACTTCATCGACACCCTGATTCCGCAGTGTCTGCATGACGGCTTATATTTCTACTGAATCAAACGCCTTCTCGTTATCTATGAAGGCTATGTATAGTGGTTGGTTATATTCTGAGCATTTCTCTATTACCTGATTGATAGTATGAATGTGGTCGATTGTTGAGTAGCCTGTTCAAAATCCTGCTTGTTCCTTTGGTTGATTGAATTCTAATGTTTTCTTTACTCTGTTAGCAATTACCTTTGTAAATAGCTTGTATACTACAGAGAGCAAGCTAATTGGCCTGTAATTCTTCAAGTCCTTGTCATCTCCTTTCTTATGTATTAAGATGATGTTAGCGTTCTTCCAAGACTCTGGTACTCTTCCTGTCAGGAGACACCTCGTAAACAGGAGGGCTAGTTTTTCTAACACAATCTGTCCTCCGTCTTTCAGCAGATCTGATGTTACCTGATCCTCACCTGCAGCTTTGCCTCTTTGCATGCTCTCCAAAGCTTTTCTGACTTCTCCTGTCATTACTGGTGGGGTGTCATCTGGGTTACTGCTAGTTCTTATAGTATTAAAGATGAAGCTTCAGTTGGAAGCTTCTATGAAGACGTGGAATCGGCAATGAGTAAGGTAAAAACACAGTATACAGTACTGATGGGAGACTTTAATGCAAAGGTAGGGAAGAAGCAGGCTGGAGACCAGGCAGTAGGAGATCATGGCATAGGTACTAGAAACGCCAGGGGAGAGCTACTAGTAGAATTTGCAGAACGCAATAATTTACGGATTTTGAATACCTTCTACCGAAAACGAGAAAACCGCAAGTGGACATGAAGGAGCCCTAATGGCAAAAATAAGAACGAAATAGACGTTATAATGAGTGCACACCCAGGCATCGTGCAGGATGTGGAAGTGGTTGGCAAGGTACGATGCAGTGACCATAGAATGGTACGGTCTCGAATTCGCCTAGACTTGAGAAAGGAACGACAGAAACTGATACGTAAGAAGCCAATCAATGAGCTAGCACTGAGAGGGAAAGTACAGGAATTCAGAGTCTCGCTTCAGAACAGGGACTCGGCTATTAGTGAGGAAACCAACCTTAGCATAGATACAATGAATGATTATCTGACGAGCATCATTACGGAGTGTGCAGTGGAAGTTGGAGGCAGGGTAGTTAGACAGGACACTGGCAAGCTTTCCCAGGAAACGAAGAATCTCATTAAGAAGCGTCAAATCATGAAAGTCTCTAGTACAACAGACAAAATAGAACTCGCAGAGCTTTCTAAGTTGATTAATAGGCGTAAGGTATCCGATGTAAGAAGGTATAACATGGAGAGAATTCAACACGCTCTGAAAAACGGAGGAAGTGTCGAAGCAGTGAAGAGGAAACTTGGGATAGGCAAAAATCGGATGTATGCACTAAGGGAGAAAGAAGGCAAAATAACTAACAATATGAATAGGATAGTTAAAATAGCAGAGGAGTTTTACAGAGATCTGTACAGTAGCCGGGACAACAACGACTTTAAAAGAAATTACTAGTTATATTAGGTCAATGCTTGAGAACAGCTATAACATAGCTATTTCACACAGCAGCCTTTAATAACCAATAAATTAAGGTAAATTCTGGGAGCATGTGAACCAAACACAATAATGCAGCATGTGGCAGGGAATTCACAATTGAAGTTTCAAGTTAGCTAGACACTTGCTCGCACTTCTCCGGACAGATAGATCTAAATAAACTACAGCAGATACCCAGAAGACGTGACCATTGGCTGATTTGAACAGTGACCCTCATAGTCATTGCGGCTGCTGTGGTATGCCACAATGTGCACACGCCGCAGCAGATTGTTGTGCAGTCAAGTGAGCTGCATGCAATGTTTATAAATTGGCTGCATGCAGGTTCAAAGAAAACTCAGAAATTTTTCCTGTTCGTCCCTCCCCCATCTCCTGTGTAGCTTTCAGTGCGCTCTCTGGGGCAAAGGAATAGGGAGAGCTCTTAGAGCATCTGACTAATCCTTCTAACTTTGCTTGCTCTTCACGCATTCTAAAAATTTTTGTTGCAGTCAATTCATCAGAAGTTAGCTTCGATAGTGAAGTCATTTTATGATTACTTGGAGAAGCGTTGCTGGGCTCCTTTAATGCACATGTTTTGTTTTCCCCATTTTGCACGCAGCACTGCTAACGGACCCATGACTGTGACCTTGGAACGAGGCTCAGAAGGCCTAGGCTTCAGTATTGTCGGAGGTGCGGGGTCTCCGCACGGCGACCTGCCCATCTACGTAAAGACAGTGTTTAAAGAAGGGGCCGCGGCTCGCGACGGCCGCTTGCGCCGCGGACACGCCATTTTGTCGGTGAACGGACACTCGCTGGAAGGACTGTCACACCAGCAAGCCGTCGAACTTCTCCGTGACGCCCGTGGAACCGTTGAACTCGTCGTCCTCGACACGTCGGTCTTGGAGACGGCAGCTCCAAGCCCCACGCATAGTCCGACGACTACAACGCCACCGGCGTCACTGTTCGCCGTGACTGATCAATCGTCGTGATGACGGTGAAGACGTGGTGTGCCGTTCGGTGAAGTGCGTGCAGCAACGTTGAGGTGTCACCTTCGTGCGCGTTGTGGAAGCAGTGTTATCCTCCGGCAAGGCCACGTGAGGCCTTTCCTCGTGCAAGACAAAAAAAGACTGATGTGAAACCATAGTCACTGCCCACCCAATGCACTTGGGAAATTTTTTTCTCCTTGCAAAAACAGGCACGCCCGCGGTGCACACGTTTTCAAGGGTACAGCTCGCTTTGTTTTCCATCTCTGTTTTGATCTTAACACTCCTACAAACACAATCCATGCAGCTGTGCAAGCGTGCCTTTATCCAGATGAACGGGGGGAAAAAAAGACAGTACGTCTCTTTAATTTTGCGTATGCAACTGAAGTGAGTTCGTGAATTTCTTGTTTTTTATTTTTTTCCTCCGGGCAGGTTCCCGGATCATGTGGAAGCAACGGTTTTGCAGGTGCCATTGAAGTTGTGTCGTTGCCTGGTGTGTTTTTATTTTTCTTTTGATCTTCACCAGTCTCACTGTAGGTACCTCGCACCTTCTTTTAGTGTCTTGTTACTGTCATTTTTAGTTGGGAACGTTATCACTCGTACTATCACGTCGTCTAAAAACTGGTGCCGAGGTAGAAGTCGAGTACCGCGGAGTATTTGTTGCGTTGTTCAATGGTGTTCAAAGACATGTTTTTTTTTCTTGTTGAAGGCCATGGCATCTCTTCTGCTACTTAGACGCTCTCGTATTTTTCTCACCTGCTTCTTCAGAGTCTCAAATGGATGCACGACGGTTGTGCAAACAGCCTCGACAGAAGCCGACTGATACAACGAGAACAAATGTGCTCCAAGTGGTCTGACCCGCTTTAAAGGATGAGCAGAGGTGGAACACAAAGAGGTGTTTTGAGGCTTTCCGACAGATAACTAGCGTAACCAAGAGATGTAAGCATCAAGACATGCAAGGTGCTTTCCCATGCACGCATGGTGATTGCTTCTTTCTTCTTTGTCACCAAAACACGGTGTAGCGTAGTTGTTTTTGTTTTTTTTTTTTCTTTCTAATTTTATCGGAGATGCTACATGGGACCATTGAAGTCAGGTTCGGTCAATCCCTCCATCACCGGTGAATACGTTGGCAGTTTCGCGGCATTTTCGTAGCGAGCAGGTGTACCTGCTCAGACGACGCAACCAAACTTCTCGGATCATGTTGTTGTTTGCATCCTCCCCATTTTTGAGATGGTTTAAGTCGTCTTCGCAAGGGAAGTACTGCACAAAGGGGTTATGGGAACGACTTTTCTCGAGCACTTTGAGAAGGG
This sequence comes from Rhipicephalus microplus, assembly GCF_013339725.1. Taxonomy (NCBI): domain Eukaryota; kingdom Metazoa; phylum Arthropoda; class Arachnida; order Ixodida; family Ixodidae; genus Rhipicephalus; species Rhipicephalus microplus. The sequence continues at coordinate 59,216,405 of NC_051175.1, forward strand.
GGGGTGCCCTGCGGAGAGCGTTGCGGTAGTTGTAACGCTGTCAATGCGATTGTTCGGGCGACCCTTCTTGCTGTTCTGCACTCAATGGGACCAAAAACCAAGTTGAACACGTGAAAAACACTCCACACAAACACACAGACAACACTCGGAGAGTGCACTCTACACTGGTGGCACACTGGAGTCAGGGAGAGCAACAGCCGAAAGGGGCGCCAGATTCTGCATCCTCAGTTCAACTAGTGGGCTGGGTTGGTGTACTGAATTAACGCCTTACTAGCAAAATAAATCTCTCGTCTCTATCGCATTGATGCCAGTTGGCAAATGGTAACCAATGCCAGAATCAGACATAGTTGTACTCATGGCGTGGATAGCTCGAAAGAGGATTTGCGGTTAATGTCACAGAAGCGATTTTCGCTTCTTGAAAAGCAGTCAAGGACCAAATACTATTTACGAATTGCATATCGTGTCTGCGGCTCAAGAATACCAGTGAAGAATCTACACGGAAACTTTTGACGTGAACGCTTTTTTCTTCTCTGCAAAAGCGAGCTTGGTTTAATGTTACTGGTGTTGACAAAACTTTGTGCGCTGCTGTTTAGAACCACAGAACCAAACATGCAGATATGTAACTCATCATTAAAAAAAAATCTTGTGTAGAATTCTGTATGGCCTAATCATGAACAGCTTAAACGAGTTTCTATTGTCATCTGTACCACCGCCTTTACAGTTTTTATGATTAAAGCATCGTTGGGGCATCAAGTCTGCTGAATGTCCTTTTGTTTCTGGCAAAAAGATGGCGAATGTTCAAACATAAATGCTGTGACATGTCTTGACAACCAAAGAAGAAAAATATCTGGAGGTAAACTGCATGTCCTCGCCTTTTTAGCGTTTGTCGTTGCAGAGTTGTTACCTTAGAAATTGAAAACTGCAGCACTGAATATTATCTGATTACTGTGCTGCCTCGCCTCAATTTTTCCAATTTCTCAGACAGACTGTGATTTTTCGTAGCGTGTCGGAAGTTTCGCTGAGTTGACGTCTGTCTTGCGGTGCTTATCATTAGGAGTAAACGTTGTAGAGTTGAGTCCTTGAAGGAACGTAACACTCTGGTAGAAGTTACGTCCACTACTACTTCCTTTAAAGAAATTTTAATATTTCATGAGAAGAGCATCGCCTCTTGATAACAGCCCTCATCTAATGTCTACTGCCAAGGTTTTAGGATGTTTTCTTTCATTGTGCCAACTGTTGGCTTTACACGTGGCACGAATAAGTCGGTCTCACTTTTTTTTAATCTTTCCAGTGAATCCATGGAGTGTGTCTTAATGCAGGCTACATTCACTGAATGGGCAGTTTTTGTTTTAGTCATTTGCTTATATTCAAAGCACAAACTTTTACAGTTGGTGTAATTTTTATAAAGGCCTGTCCTGAACGGTGTACTCTGGATAGCATCTGGTTTACGTACCGTTGAATTTCATTGTGGCGAGTGCGACACATACACCTGCAACTGTCATGGATGCAGTATATACATCTATGAAAGATTGCGCTGTCAGTGCAGAAAACCATACAGGTGACACACTTTGCCAAGGTTTTGAAACGCCACACGCGCCCAAGCCACACTTCTGAGCAAGAACGATCGAACCCAATCAGGTGTGTTCAAATGATAGGATTTCCTCTAGTCAAGTTCCAACTGCTAATCAAATTGTTTGATGGGTTCAATCGAAGCAGGAATAAAAAATGTCCAGACGAGGCCAGTGGCTCATTTCGCAGTATTGGCCAGATTCTGACACTCACGCAGTTTGTACGGGCCGAACGTAAAGTATCTCTCATACCAGATTTTAATGCGCTCCAAATTTTATCGCAAAGATGTGTTGCACCGCCTAATAGGATGAAGCTTCATAGTTTACTGTCAAACAACCGACAACAAAATTAGTATTATACTAAACCGCTTTTCATCGTTGTCTATCAACTGTAACATGATGCACTCATCGCGTCTTATATTCTTTCTATAACCATTGCGCTGCAGTCGCCAACAAAGCAAAGGCTCTAGCCTAGGTTAGCCATTTTACCAGTTTGTCTTGCGATTCACGTTTTTCGAGAGCAGCGCGACTTTCTTAGTTAAAATTTCGTGAAATAATTTTAGCTTTTGAAAGAGTTTTCGTGATTATAATCCGGAAAGCGACACATCACTGTTGTACCGCACAAAACTTGCTGCTGCTTTTTTACGATGCGCTTGGTTAAGATAATAGCTCTGACTGTAGGTATTTCACTAACACTAAGAAATGATTTTTTATTTTGTATCCAACTATAAGGCTATATAATTTGCTGACTAATTTTTGTGTAAAAAAATAAATAAATAAAACATGTTTGCTATAAATAGGTGAATATAGGAAGCATTAAGAAATTGTAAGTTTGTTAATCAGGATACTCAATGAATCCAAATACATAATTTTTATTTAACCGTTTTCATTTGGAGGAATGGTATGAATGCTGTTGGCAAAGTGAAGTATCAGGCTAGTTAGTAAAGCAGTTCATTAATAATGCTGTTGAAAAGTTTCGAGCATTACTCCACACCTAGTCATTGCGTTTTAACACTGTACTCGTTGACTTTTTTCTAAACACAAACACAATTTCCAAGGCTCATGTGCTAGGAATGAGCGGTCACACATTACACGTGAACATACGTATAGACAAGTATTTCCAAAACCAACAGTGCCACAGCACAATCAAATTCTGCACCAGTCACCAGCAAACTGGGTGGGCTACACTAGCGCAACGATACTGTGTTGAAAATTTGCGCTTGGTATAAGAAGAAAGGAGGCAAAGCTTTTGGGAAAAAAAGCCTGTCCGCTTAACTTTTTTTTTTTCTGTCGCTGAAGACTGCTTCGAGGGCATCTTTTCAGGCGCTTCTCGAAGGACGCACATTACCTTGCTGCACTTTTTAGAGTTACCTCGTTTCCGTCGCCACTAATCGAGTATATCGACGTGCTTCAAGCACCGAGAGCGTACATGCCAACGACATTGTAGATAGCATCACATTTCTTTTGTGCTCTTTCGTGCTCTCACGCTCAGCCAACCGACACATCCTGGTGCATTAGCACGTGTATTGTGTGTGGAAGGTGAGCGTGCTTTTAAGTGTCATGTTATCCTGTTGCCAGATTTCGGGTTGAGGCATGTGCTGTTATTGTGTGTTTGGCCCTGCCCGTCAGGCGGATGTCTATTGGCTTTTCAGTGCCAGCTCGTTCAGTTATGCACTGGCATGGGAGTACTACCTCGGCTTGGTGCAGTGTTGCCAGCATGGGCTTATGGGTTATTCGTGGCTGGAGAAACGGTTGGATTAGCACAGGCACAAAATGCAGTTAAAAATAACATTGCGTTTGCTTGGAGAAGCTTAAAACAAATCCACTGCAAAGCAGCAATTCATAATTTTACGAGTGTAGCTGAACCCGTGTACGTTTTTTATGTGCTTTTATTTGCATAAGTGCTTTTTTATTAGGGGATAAAAAAAGAGCCTTAGTTTCTATACAGAAAAATTTAGCATCTTGACTGTGTTGATGATGGGCTTACTGGACTTAACAGTGTTTGCACATACTTTTCAGTTTTATTTACATATGGTGCCGTCTCTTGGCAAGATATTGCAGGTGTAGGTACAGAAGTTTCTTGCAATTCAGACATTGCGCAGTATAAATCAGCATACATAGTAACACCGTAACGTTAAAAGGTGTGAATGGGCAAACAAATGAAAAGGTTTTTATTATACACCTAAAGTTGCCACATTGCAAGCCTGCCCACTTTTCAGTGAAGTGGGCAGGCTTGCAATGATTACTAGTAAACATCCTTGATTACTAGTAAACAATTGTGCAGTACGTGGCACACGAAATGTGTAATGCAGTTTAAACTCTCAACCATTTGTAGGCTGCTTGCCCTGTATGTTGTTTTATTGTATACTAACGAACTTATAATGTCCACCTGTGCATCCAGCTGACAGTGGCATTGTACAGAATCAGACAAAGGCAAAAAGCATGAAAAACAATTTATTTTTCACGATTGGCTCCCAAATGCACGAGATGCAATGTCATGGGTGATACGACTTAGTCAAACAAAATGGTTTACAATTTCTATCAACTCTATAAATGGCGTATCGCCACTTTTACCAGTGGAATGAGTGGCCTTTATTCAGTGCCGTGCTTGCAAATTAGTTCCCATTTTATTGCCTGCTGCGCTTGTGTTCATTCTAAGCGTTACTCCAGCCAAGATCGAGGTAGACATGTGGGAGCTGTTGATTCGATGCTGGAAGCAAGTGTTTAATGAAAATTGTTTTATGAAGACTTGAAATAAAATGTCATGGTGTGGCAGTGGTGTCTCTTGGTGGCTCTCTGCTAGAAATCACTCACTGTAGATGTACATGAACATAATAACAACTGATCATCAAGTGCAAACATACGCTTACGCAGGATTCTCCATTGAAGGTGCACTGGTACGAAACTCGAATATTTTCGGCGGCTTGCTGCTCCAAATAAAAACACTTGGCGAGGAGAAGCCTACAGTGTTGTAGTGTTTAAGAAGTCAATGGACTGAATATATTTTTAATGCCACTACCTCACAAAAGCACCTGCTGTTTCAGTACCGAGGAGGTGGCTTCGCAGCGACGTGTCAACACATGTCTGACATCAGGTGGACTGCAACTCACGCTATAGCTTCAGCTCAAATGAGCAATTCGTAAACACAGAGGGGGGGGGGGGGGGGGCAGGCTGAAGTCTAATAGTAATGTCCTTAGGGCTCGTGTGGCTATGCTTCGTACCCTCTCCTCCAATCCATACATGAAAAAAAAAAAAAACAGTTCAGGTGCTGAGGGAAGGGGAATCTGTGATTTGTGGTCACTCGCTCGCGGTTTGCTTAATTACTACTGTTGTAATGTCAGCTGACGCCAAGAGCGCATGCGTGAATGTCAGGGACATGACATCATACTGGAGTTGCCTACTTAAATGACTAACTCAATAATGTGTTCATTCTCGTTTCGCCGTCTGTTACTTCAGTGGCTGGTGATTAACCGCCACGGCCAGGGAAAGGCATGGCGACGCATGCAGGGCCACTTATTTTTGACGAAGGGGACGACAAGTAGGAAGCATATCAGGTGCGATTAGAAGCTTTCTTAGATGCCCATGGAATTGTCGATCCGAAGAAGCCTCGGGCTCTGCTGGTTAGCGCCCTGAGTACCAAGACTGTAGACGTTCTGGCAGGCCGTTGTGCGCCTGAAAAGATTCAGGATCTGACATACGAAGCAGCAGTTCAAAAATTGACTGAGTACTTTGCGCTGAAATGCAACGAGATAGCGGAGTCGTATCGAGTTTTTCACAAGAAATCAGCAAGCTGACGAGTCAACGATTGATTTCATTGTCGAGTTGCGAAAGATGGCTCAACTGTGCAATTTTGGCCAGGCGCTAGATAGAATGATGCATGACATACTTGCCGCAGTTGTAATCTGCTGACACGGTCCTCACTATCGCTGCGGGGAGCGGCGATAGCAGCCGAGATGGCGGCGTGCAACGTACAACAGATGGGAAATGGACAAATGAGCGACAGTGTCAACGCACTGCTAAAAAAGCAAGAGGGGCAGTTCTTCAGGAGGCCGCAGCCAAGGCGGATGGCACAGTCCAGCAACAAGAACCAGTGGCCTTTGCTGCGGCAGTGACCACCACAAGACCACCAAGTGTAGGTTCCGCCGCGCTGAGTGTTTCCGTTGTCGGAGGCGGGGGCACCTGGCCTCTATGTGCAAATCCAACCAACACCAAGAAAACGTAGCTCACTGTGAGGAACCATCCTGGGACAACGAGGACTACGAAAAGTTTCTACTGCACCTCCGTGAGTCATGGACATCTCTGATCGGGCCATTATGGCAAACGTTACAGTGGAAAGGCGTACTGGTGAAGATGCAAGTAGACACGGTGTTAATAGTAACGTGGCCAACGCATATCCAGCACCGTCACCGTTGGCCCAAGCTTGTCAAGTCGTAGTTCCAATTGACTTGCTTCCTCGGAAAACTGCCTGTGAAAGGACAGCTGCAAGTTCCGGTGACCTACGCTGGGAAAACCGTCAACGCGACACTAGTGATCCAACGTTACTGGTTCAAGTAACGTTGTAGTGATCCTCGGTTGCTTTGGCCCAAACTTGTGTGGGCAAGATGCGTATTTATAATTGCTGGTCCCGACGATAGTTATAGCGCGAGAACAAAACTACGACACAGAGACAAGCAGGACACGAATCGTGCTACCCGCAAAAGTTGCAAAAGAGTGACTTTTTTTTTTTATTCAATCAACCACTACATCATACGCGCCACTGGTGGCGTGGTCGACGCTCATGTGTGAATTAAAGTTCAAAACTACCATCTAACTTTCGATCACATATGCATCGCGCTTCTGTCACACACCATACCAGTTCCAACTAGCCTTGCAGAAACGCGATTCCGGCTGTCACGGAAGACGCCCAGACACTCACGTCTGAATTAGACGCCAGCACATCAAACGTGAAGCGCGTTTCGGTCAACGACGCGGTTCCGAATGACATGGCAGCCACGCGCACATTTACGTGCGAAATAGACGCCAGTTCAGCCGGCCCATCTGACGTGAAGTGCCTCCTTGTCGGCAACTAATACGACGATCCACGTCGTATTAGTTGTCTTGCTGCTGTCTGTGCTGAAGGCGTCGCGGAGGCACTTCACGTTGACAGTCGGAACCTCTTCGCTCATTGAAACCATCACCGTGCTATCGCCATCTTATCGAAACCCACTCGCTCGCGCCCTTGTTACAATGTACTAGTCTACCCTCGCCGCACGGTAGCGATCCATCCAAGGCACCGAATAGGCGAGGGTGCTTCCGCACGATGGAACAGCCGTAAACACTTCTCTGTGTTTCCGTGACTCCGCGACGACGACAGTCGGCGTGTCTTCGGGAGATCAAACGACCACGAAGCGGGCAATCTTGGGGAAGTTAACAATGCCCTCTCCGAGGCTTCCGCGGAGACTCGCTCACTGGATTTCGTGCCGACCGGTTGTGCCCTCGCGATCTCCGACGACAGCGCAGCTCTGACCTACTGGACTTGCCCTACGCCATCTCCTGACGCCGACAAGAGCTCTCGTCGAGTGGTGCCCCGTCCTCGGACTCCTGCGACGGTGTCCATTTCTTATCTTCTGTTTACTTTCGTCGCTCGCTGTCCCTGCGCCTCGCTCTCTCCTTCCTCTCTCTCTATATACCTTTTAATCCTATCCTTTTAATCCCTCCTTACCCCAATCCCTTGTGAGCTACTGCTGAGGTGTCGCACACTGATGCAGACAGTTACGGGGTTCACTTTCTCTTCTTTTCCCTTTAACAAACACATAAGAAAAAAGAGGTTTCCGCGGAGTCTGAATAGGCAGCTCGAGCACCCAATGGAAGTCTTTTCATCGCTACTCTATTGTGTATCCCCGACCCCGCCCCTCGTTACCATAGATTACGGCAGGGCTGCACCACTTAGCTGGAGAGGGACAATGGCATAGCGGGGAGCATGGCTGAAAATGAGGTGCAAGTGTGCAAGTTTAGTCGGTGTCGCTGCGTCACCAGCGCGCGCGTCACCAGCACATCAGCTCCAGAGGTGGTGGTGGTGGTAGTGGTTAGAAGATGAGCAAAGGCACCTAATTTCTGCAACCTGTTCGGGAGCACGGCGCAGTGCCTGCAGCTCCAGAGGGGAACCAGTAGCGCGCGAGCAATCCCGACGCTGGTACTGGCGTCCTCCTCGCACTCTTTTTTTCCCTCTTTCGTGCGATGCGGGACCAGCAATTCCCAATACGCGGGCGGGACATAATTCAAGCATTCCAGCTGGCCGGAGGCCCACTGCTCAACGTAGACGTCAACGACGGTAAGCTACCAAATACTGACGAAATTTTCATTGCTGCTGCACTGAAAGAAGCATATGTAGATCTGTTTGCGCCAGGGCTAGGACTAATTAAGGGTTATCGGGTCCATTTACAGTTGCGTGCAGGGAGTCGTACCGCGATTCTGTAAGGCCCGCTCTGTACCATACACGATACGAGAGTGTGCAAATGAAATAATCGCAAGGTTGGTTAAAACGGGCATTTTGACACAGGTCACCAGCGCCTATTGTTCTCGTCGTCAAGAAAGGCGGATCCCTCCTCCTATGTGGTGATTTTAGAACGACCGTGAACACAGCATGCCACACCGAGCAATACCCGTTGCCGAAGATAAGACATAATATATTTGCGAATCTCGGAGGAGGGAAGTATTCAGTACAATAGATTTGAAGGATGCATACAACCAGCTACGCGACAAAAAAAAAAGTTGTTGGTGGCATGCAACCGCCTACCGTTTGGGGTTTTGTCAGCTACGGCGGTTTTTCAGAAGCGAATGGAAACGATACTGCAAGGTCTGCCAGGTATACAGTGTCTATTTTTATGAAAGGGAACACGGGAAAGCGTGGCCCGCACGCTCCGGCGGCTGCTGGCAGCGCGTTCAAGCGGGAGCGAGAGCAACCACATTAAGGCCCCTGTATTTTTCAAAGGTAGCGCAAACCGTTGTACAAAAAGCGGAGGAGAATTAAATCCCCGCCCTCTACGTCTCTCCTCACTCCGGCGAGCGTTTCTGCTACCCTATTGGACCAGGCGCGACACGTGACCAATGAACCCTGTTGACCCCTCGGGTCCGCCGGGCAGCGACGCCATGAGTGAGCGCACTGCATATCGCTCCCACGTGTGTTGCCTTTAGCAAGGCGGCCTCGGATGCAGCGCAATGCCGACCTGCTGTGCCGTTGGCTGCTCCAGCAGCATTGCAAAAGGCGACAAGCTTTTTGTGGTTCCACGAGGGAAAAATGATGAGGAGCGGGGAGCGGTACGGCTGCATCGCATCGGCAGGAAAAACTTCGATTGTCACCGAGGGACCCTTTGCGAGGTAAGCACTCACTACAGAACTTCTTCGCGTAGACATGCCTCCGGAAGGCTTTCAGATACAGCTCATCCTTGGTTCAGGTTCATGTTAAACAAAAGCAGCTCTAAGTTTCCGTCGACGCTTTCTCACACGATTTCAACCACGATGACAGCTCGATCGTTTTTAGCTTGCTCGAATATTCGAATACGGCCACAACATAATTACTGTTGAATGTTTGGCGTTCGCGATTTGCTTTCTAAATGGAACCATTTGTAGCGGAAGCAATTATGCTTCTCCAGAGATCAACCACGTCTTTGATCGTTTTTTTTTCGCTCGATTTGATTACCTGTAGGCAAAATTTCGGCGTTTATTGTTTTATTGTGGTTTATTGTGTTCTCAGTTTGTATTCTTTCATACTTATCTCACTTTTGCGCACTTCCATGACCGAATTTCGTGCATGCGTGTACAGCTAATATGAGAGAGTGCATGGTAAATATAATGTTGTATAGTTGTTTATTTGTGAAATGCATAGATACTTTCGTTCAAATTTCGAACATACTTGCGAAGTTGTACACTTTCGATTAACAAAGAGAAAGGTACCTACTAAATGCAAGAAAATCATCTGGCTTTTGTGGCTGTTTGCATTTTTAACGTAAGAAGCAAAATATTTTGCTTCGGCAATATCACATCAGCCAAACTGCAAAAATGCGATAGAGGATGTCGGTATTTTTCAGAAACACTTCACGATGGATCAGTATGAGCCAGCAATTCTGGCACAAACTGGGATCAAGAAACTCAAGCCAAATGCAATTCCTTCTATATTTGCGCATCGGCCTCTTCCGAAAGAGCGCAAGCCACCCCGCAAAAGGGGGAATGAAACGGTTCCTGGTGAGGCCCCTTTGTAGTTTCTATTCCTCTCTTGTGTTGTGAATGCGATTATGTTTTGGGGTTTATATGACAATACAGTGTGTTTGGATCGCTGGCAGATAGCATAGTTGCTGCATTTATCTTTATGACCTGTGAACCTGATTAATTCGGCATCCAATTCTGTCTTACTGTGGCAGCAAACATCCCCACCCCTACACTGTACTTGCTCAACTCTTGCTTACAGCTGTATCCTTGGATGAGCCAGAAACGTCAGTGGGGAGGGCCCCGGACGCTGAACCAGTGGGCAGTTTATTTTGTGAGTTGACTGCGCTGTGATGACAAATGTTCGCGCCTTTAGACTGTGTACTTACGCAATTCATGCTTACAGCTGCCTCTTCGGACAATACAGCAACGTCAATAGACCGCGACCCTGAACCAGTGGGCAGCCCATTTTGTGAGTTAACTGCACTGTGATGGCAAATGTTCACGCCTCTAGCCTCTGTATTTACAATTCATGCTTACAGCTGTCGTCACTCTACTGGAATGTTTTGCAGCGTTCATGATCATTCGATGCTTCCCGCATTTTATTTGCGCACTCAATCAAATCTACCTTCATCCCACTAAACGTTTGTGGTATTTTATGGATGAATCGTTTACACACGTCCCATTATGGAAGCAGGCATGCATGTCCCAAATTTCAGTAGGGCTCTGTTGTTCCTGAACAAACTTGAGCTCTAAGAGCACTCATATTACCTTTTCAACGTAAGGCCTCTAGGGGCCTTACTTCAACGCGCCGCGCGACAAAACGAAACTGTCCGGCGACGCGCTCCGCGTGAGTCGCTCCTTCATGGCGGCTGAGAGTGGCGGGCGAGGAGGAAACGGCGCGGAGAAGGGAGTTTGCGCTACCTTTGAAAAATACAGGGGCCTTAAACCACATAACCTTTTCGCGTCATCTCGCGGCGAGAAAAACAACCATTCGTTGCTTATATGGACCCAGCGGCAAATTGCGATTCCTCCCCCTTCAAGGCGATTAGCGAGAGCCGGTGATCGCCATGAAGGGGGAGGGGCTGCAATCTCGCCATTCTTTATCAGCAACGAATTGTTGTTTTGCTTGCCGCGAGATGACGTGAAAAGAGAATTTGGTTGCTTTCGCTCCCGCTTGAACGCGCTGCCAGCGGCTGCTGGAGCGCGCAGGCCACGCGGCGCCGTATTCTTTTTCATAAAAATTGACACTGTACATGTCTACTGATCTGGTGGTCACAAGAAAAAGAGAGTAAATGGTGACACACTGCGCGATGTGTTCCAGTGGAGTGCAGATTTCATCTGCACGAGGTGGAATTCCTAAGGCACCGAATTAGCGCCTATGATCTGAGGCCAAAGACTGAGAATATCGACGTGCTGTTACGAATGCCTCGACCTACGTGTCACTGAACTGCGTGCACTACTAGGCCTGGTTACGTATCACAACGCACTTTTGGACAACTTGGCCACCGTACTTCCACCGCTGCAAGAGTTGCTAAGAAAGAGCACGTTGTGGCAATAGGAAGCTAAGCAAGAGGATGCCTTTGAGGCAGTGAAGTGGTTGATAAAACAGATGCAGGTTTTGACGCACTATGACCCAAGCAAAGCACTTATCTTGGATAAGGATGCGTCCTCATCGGGCATTGGGGTGGTCTTGTATCACAGTGAATGGCGTGAACCAACCAATCGGATTTCACTCTTGCACCCTCTCTTCAGCCAAGCGAAATTATGCATGCCTAGATTGAGCGCGAAGCTTTAGCGGTGGTGTACGGTGGGACGAAGTTGCGCGAATATTTGCTGGGAAGCAAATTGACATTGGTAACGGATAATAAACCGCTGATGCGCCTTTTTAGGTCCCGATAAGGCAATACCACCTTTGGCAGCGGCACGAATACAGCTTCAATTGGGCTCTTTTACTTGGTGGTTATGTACTCCATTCAGCCGAACCGGGGAATGACGTGATTATGGCCGATGCATTGAGTCGTGCGCCCGCGCAAATGCCACACGATGACAAACAGTGAAGTCAATGTTGAAAGACAAATGAGAGTATCTGTTCTTCACAAACCATTTAGACACCATATGGACTGGTGTCGCGCGAACTGGCCGAATTAACAGCACGGGATGTTATATGCTCAAGCTGGTTATGCGTTACATTCGCGAAGGCTGGCCAAGGAAATTCTCAATACAAGAAGCATTGCAGCCTTTGTTCGAGAAGAAAGATGAGCTGACGTGCAGCCATGGTCTTGCCTATTGGGGCCATCGGGCCGTGATACCCGCCGCAGATCGGAAATCAATGTTACAGCTGCTGCACGATACGCATCAAGGCATGACATCGATGAAAAATGTCTCGGGCACTTTTCTGGTTCCCGAGATGTCGCTAAGATTGTGCACGCATATGCAGTGTGCCAGCAAAACAGTAGCATGCCACGCGCAGAAGAGCTGGTTCCGTGGCCGGGCACCTTTGCGCGATGGTCGAGAATCCACGTTGACTTTGCTGGACCATGCAGTGGAAGGGCAAATGCTGTCGAATGCAGTAGATTCTCATACAAAATGAATCGGCAGGTTTGGGCTGCCATGAACAGTCGTTTTTGACAACGGGCCCCAGTTCGCAAGCAGGAAGTTCCACCAATTCATGAAAGACAATGGCGTTGTATACCTATGGACCCCTCCATATCACCCGCAATCCACTGGGCTAAAACGCTAAGGGTTGCGAAAAAACGTGCACGGGACTCTAGAAAAGCGCACCTGGCCCACTGGTTACTGCGTTATCGACGCACCCCACTCCGAAACGGAAAGACACCAGGCTTCATGCTTCTTGGTTTTGAACCACGTTCCCTGTTGGAAAATATTGTGTCACGACCTTTTTCGACCACAGGCTCACTTCTCCGCAGACCTTCGGCCGGAGAATCCGTATGGTGTAAGAACTATGGGGCAAATGCCAGCTGGAGACCCACAGTGATACAGACTACCAGGGGTGACCGCCTAAGCACGGTCAAAACGGAGGGCAGGGAGTTATGTGTCATGAAGATAAGCTAAGATACCGCTTGGAGGGGCAGCCTCTAACGCCGTCGGACGGGAAAGTGTCGGCACCGACCAACGTCGAAGAGCACGAGACAGGACCTGCTATCACTGGAGTCCCGTAAAAGCATGACACGTGTGCTGAAAATGATGAACCCCCGGACAATCCACTTCGCAGATCAACCCGACGTTTCAAGGCACCAGACCATTTCTAGATGTCCCCTTAAGGGAGAATTGTTGTGATGTCGGCTGACGCCAAGAGCGCATGCGTGAATGTCCATGACGTGACGTCGCACTGGAGTTTAGCTCCTTCGTCCTTATGACAAGGGAGATGCGGTCCGTGTCACTCGGCAACCCTTACGCAAACGAGGGTAATCAGAGCATTTTAGAAAGGACGTTCGAGGATCTCCCTTAGCAGCGGAAGGAGGTACTCTCGTTCCAAGTATCGGCAGATCAGAAAAAAATTCGAGCACTCAACTGCCTCAGTGACAACAATAAATACATTTTGGCAATATTGAACATTCTTTTGTTGCAGTACTCATTCATAACGTGTGCAGTGGGGAATTCGCAAGGCACTGACTAGTGGGACCATCTCTCTCTGAGTGCGAAGCGCGAGTGTGTGCACGAGCTGTAGACGCTGAACTGCTCGAGCATTTCTGTCCGTACCGGCTGCCTGCCTACTACCTGGCGTCGCGATTAAACTCCCTTGCAAAGTGGTGGAAGTGTGCTGGGTACGCAAATCTGGAACTTCGAAGCCGGAAGCTGCCCACTGCATCAGCAATGCCTGATCAGACGACCGAGCAAGGCACTCCCTGCAGAGCACGTCCCAATCTCAACTGGTCATCGTACCTACCACCTTGCGCCAACGGGATCTCCCTTCTTCAGCGACACCGAGGACCAAGATGTGGAAGACTGGTTGCAGCTGTTTGAAAAGGTGAGCGCCGCCAACAAGTGGGACGACCCCTCGAAATTGGAGTACGTCCCATTTTATCTCAAAGACGTCGCCAGCCTGTGGTTCACAAACCACCGTACTGAATTTACCACTTGTGCCGCTTTCAAAACCACCCTTGCAGCTGTGTTCAATTGCCCCGCAGTGCGCAAGCTGCGTGCTGAACAGCGCCTACGCGGACGAGCACAAAGGCAGGGCGAAAACTTCACTAGCTACATTGAAGATGTTATCGATTTATGCCAGCGCTTTAACCCTGAGATGACCGAACAAGACAAGATCAGGCATATCTTGAAAGGAATAGACGATGATGCCTTTCAAATGTTGCTGGCAAGGGGCCCAAGTACCGTATCCGAACTTGTGACCTTGTGCCAGAGCTTGGAAGCAATTCGCAAGCAACGTGCATCGATTCGGAGGTCAACGACAGCAGACGACTCTCTCGCTTCCCTGGCCGTCCGTGGTGACAGCACCCTGCTGGAGCAGGTAAAAGAATATGTACGTGAAGAGGTCGCACGACAGCTTTCGTGTCTCTCGTATCTGCCGACCACCGAAGCACCAACGAACCGCCTAACGCTGACAATCAGACAGGATATTCAGGAGCATGTCTCCGAGGCGTTGCCATTACCTACGCCTGCCTCTCCATCAGCACCTGTTGCCGCGCCACTGACTTATGCGGTCGTCGCGGCAAGCCTCCGCCTCGTCTGCCATTGTATACGCCACAACCTGTGCGACCTTCCACCGCGCCGTTTCCAGCTACACAGCAGCACGCTGGAAATCCTTGGCGCCTTGCTGACAACCGGCCGATATGTTACTTTTGCGGGATTCCAGGTCACGTTGCGCGTCTATGTCGTCGGCGCTTCGCAGCTAATACACCAAGATACCCTGACTACTCGTTTCGGCCTCCATGCCACGCGCCTCACGAGCCACCTGAAGTTCACGAACGCGATGCGCAAGCTGCTTCCGGCACCCGAACCTCCGCTTCTCGACGTTCTACTTCCCGCTCGCCTTCCCCTTCAACAAGTCGTCGTTCTAGTCACCTATGCGTCGACGACCTCCATTGAGACGGAAAACTAACTGCCGCAGCTCCGGAGGCACGAGCTGCATCATCGTCTAATCGTTTAAGTCCTCGCCTGTCTCCCGCCAATCTTATCGATGTAATCGTCGAAGGTGTACGAACACTTGCCCTCATCGATACCGGTGCCGCGATATCTGTGATTAGTCAAAGACTCTGCCACTCTCTTCGTAAAGGGACGATGCTTTCTCACGTAGTTTCTCTTAGCACTGCGAGCGTCCAACAAATTGAGCCCGTCGCGGCATGTACGGCAAAAGTGGTTATTCGAGACGTGTTGTACATCATTGAATTTAACGTGTTGGCTTCATGTTCCCACGATGTCATCCTAGGATGGGATTTTTTATCACGTCATCACGCCGTTGTGGACTGTGCTCGGGCCGAAGTGGAGCTGTTACCGTTTTGTGATGCGCCTTTTGTTGATGCGGCCGTATCTAGTGTGGCTAACCTTGTCATCGTGACGGACATAGACCTTCCTCCTTTCAGCGCCCAGTTTGTCCCTGCCTGCTGCACTTCACTTTCTGACGCTACCGTCCTATTCACGCCATCTGACATCTTCGGTAGGCGCCACCACACATCGCTGCAATTCGCCGTTCTTGCGCTTTCTCAAGACACTACCGGAATATTTATTTTCAATCCGAACTCGTGCCCCCTCAGTTTGCGCCGCAACGAGACGCTCGGCCACATTCAGCTTATCGATGAAGGTACTATCGTGCCTGCCGATTTCTTCGACACTAAGCCGAATATGGAGCTGAACGCGTTGGTTCCTCACTTTGCCTCGAACAGCGTGTCGTCCGATGCATTTCACCGTTCTATTGACAGCCATCTCGCCCCGGCTCAACGAGAGCAGCTTGTTACCCTGTTGCACGAATTCAGGCGTTCGTTTGACTTTCCCCAAGCGGTGCTAGGAAGAACGAACACCGTTGTGCACACAATTGACACAGGGAAGATTACACCTTTGCGCCAGCGCCCCTATCGTGTGTCCCCGGTGGAGCGTCGCGTAATTACAGAACAAGTAGACGACATGCTACAGCGTGGAGTCATTAAGCCTTCTTGTAGTCCTTGGTCTTTACCAGTTGTACTCGTAAAAAAAAAAGATGGTTTGATCCGGTTCTGCGTAGACTACAGGCGCCTAAACAACATTACGAGGAAAGATGTTTACCCTCTTCCCCGCAAAGACGACGCCCTCGACTGCCTCCAAGGTGAAGAATTCTTTCCCTCGCTTGACCTTCGCTCAGGTTATTGGCGGTCCCAATGGCTGAGTCTGATCGTCCAAAAACGGCATTCGTCACACTGGATGGTCTATGAATTTACCGTAATGCCATTCGGACTCTGCAATGCGCCCGCCACATTCGAGCGAATGATGGACAGCATTTTACGCGGTCTCAAATGGCACATATGCTTGTGCTATCTTGATGACGTTGTGGTCTTTTCACCCGATTTCACTTCGCATCTCACTCGTCTGCGTAAAATTCTACAGTGCCTTACAAACGCCTGGCTTCAGTTTAATCTGAAGAAATGTCACTTCGGGGCTAAACAACTCACCATACTTGGTCATGTTGTCTCGAAAGCCGGCATCCTTCCCGACCCTGACAAGCTTCGTGCTGTTGCCGAATTTCCTACGCCGACTACAGTTAAAGAACTACGGAGCTTAGTGGGCCTGTGCTCATATTTTCGTCGGTTTGTCCGGAACTTTGCTTCCATCATCGCTCCGCTCACCAAACTCCTTGCTGGCCTTGCATATATTTCGAATTGGACATCAGCCTGTGACGAATCCTTCGCAACACTGCGCCAACTCCTTACCTCACCACCCGTACTGCGTCATTACGATCCTACTGCGCTGACCTAACGGATGCGAGTGACGTCGGCCTTGGTGCAATATACTCGCGCAACGCAAACCAGGTTTTACGGAGTATGTGGTCGCCTATGCCAGCCGCGCCCTCACTAAGGCAGAAGCCAACTATTCTGTTAAGGAAAAAGAGCGCCTGGCGATTGTGTGGGTGTTAAACAAGTTTCGCCCCTATTTGTACGGCCAAACTTTTGATGTGGTAACTGACCATCACGCACTCCGTTGGTTGGCTTCACTGCGGACGTTGGGCACTACGCCTCCAGGAGTTCGACATACGCGTGGTCTACCGATCGGGGCGAAATCTGACGCAGATGCGCTTTCACGATCACCCGTGAAATCTGATGATACTGGAAATATCAGCCCTTGACCTTCCCCCCTCTGCCGTCAGCGTCACAGACATGTCATTCGAACAGCGGAAAGACCCTTGGATTATCTCGCTCTTGAATATGCTTTCTGACCATCAACTTCCGGTTACCCAGCGTGCTCTTCGGCGCCAAGCAACGCATTTTGCCATATGGGATGGCCTGTTATGCCGTCGCAACTATCAAGTGGTGGGTCGTAAATGGCTGCTGGTCGTACCCAGCCATATGCGGTCTGATATCTGCGAATATTTTCATGCTGAGCCGCAACACGCACACGCCGGTGCGCTAAAGACATATGAACGGATCCGCCAACGTTACTACTGGCGGGGTATGTACAGGTTTGTACGAAAACACATTCGCTCATGTTCCCTGTGTCAGCAGCGCAAGACATTCCCTCATTCACCCGGTCAACTGCAGCCTTTACCATGTCCTGCACGCCCATTTGACCGTGTTGGGATGGAACTATACGGCCCGCTACCGTGCTCTGTTGGTGGTAATCAATGAGTGATTGTGGCTGCCGACCATCTGACAAGGTACGCCGAAACTGCAGCGCTACCTTCGGCTGGTGCTCGTGACGTTGTAACCTTCATCTTGCATCGGTTTGTTCTTCGTCATGGTGCACCACGGGAGCTCCTGAGTGACAGGGGCCGCGTATTTTTGTCCGCAGTTCTGCAGCAGCTCTTACATTCATGCCGTACGGTACACCGCACATCAACAGCCTACCACCCTCAGACGAACGGCCTAACGGAACGTTTCAATAGAACCCTCGGAGACATGCTCGCTATGTATATTGATTCCGACCACTCCAATTGGGACGTTGGCCTTCCTTTCGTGACGTATGCCTACAATACGGCGATTCAATCAACAACTGGCTTTTCTCCATTTTTTTCTTTTATATGGTCGTGACTCATGAAGCACACTCGACACAATTCTGCCATACAATCCTGATGCCTCCGAGTTCAGCCCAGTTTCTGAAATGGCCGAACATGCCGAAGAGTGTCGTCAGCTTGCACGGTCCTTCACAGCAGATAATCAAGCCCACCAAAAAGATCGCCACGACCGTGATCTTGTTCAGGACACATTCCCCGTCGGTTCTCTCGTGTGGCTCCGACTGCCTTTCCACTCTCCTGGACCGACTCCCAAGTTTGCACTGAAGTATACAGGCCCTTACCACGTAATACAGCACCCTTCTTCTGTCACCTATGTGATTGAACCGCTCAAGCCGTCCACGGACAAGCGCCGCCTTGGTCGTGAGATGGTACACGTCAGTCGCCTCAAGCCCTGCTACGACCCTCCTGTTCTCTCGTCACCTTGAGTCGCCGGGATGGCTCGTCTTCGTCGCCAGGGTATTGTAGTGGGGAATTCGTAAGGCACTGACTAGTGGGACTATCTCTCTCTGAGTGCAAAGCGCGAGTGTGTGCACGAGCTGTAGACGCTGAACTGCTCGAGCATTTCTGTCCGTACCGGCTGCCTGCCTACTACCTGGCATCGCTATTAAACTCCCTTGCACGTGTGTTTCTTTGGCGCGGTGTGGAAGGCATCGTCCATGCGTGCGGTTTTTGTTGTCACCGTGTTTGCGTGTGCCCGGGAAAGGAATGACTGGCAGCGCTGCATCATTTTCACCTGCTTCGACCACTGCAGGAATGGGTAATGGGACCAGACCTAATTCAAGGGCAACTTGGGATGCGCTCACGGGGGAAGGAAACACAAGAACTTTGGTACGCGGGCTACAAAACCAACCGTAGTCGCCGAGCACCATTCCTCCGTGCCGAGCACAGTGCAATTGTAAACAAGCATAATGTTAGGCACAATGTGGCCAGCGTCACTGCCAGCATAGCTACAATTAGCTAATGTGTTTCCATTTGAAATATTTTCAAGGCTTTGTTGCATTCAGACGTACTTAATATTGTGTTTTTGTAAAAACCGCATAACGAAGATTCACAAAAAATCACCTAGAGATGAAATTGGGATACTTCTGTGATACTCAAACAGTGCCGGCAAAGCCCCCTCGCGGCAACTATTGTAACCTGGTCATTGCTGTGTGACACTGATACAACTCCATCTGCGTCCAACTACCTAGCGGAGCTTGACTTTGATGAAGTTTGTTTAACAGAGTTCGGTGGTAGCCGTGAGACAGGGGTATAAATTCAATAAACCTGTGTTCATTCTTGTTTCGCCGTTTGTTACTTCACTACAATGAATGAATTGTCGTCCAGCGACAATGATTTCGGTGATTTAGGTTCTGCAGGACGCATAGTCTCATACTTCGCAAAATCGGTGAACCGTGTTCCTAACTGCGACTGCGTTGACTTACCGGGTTTATAGGGAGTTTTAGAATACCGTTTGCAAGCGCTGCGGGCGTTGCGGGCGAAGCGGGCGCGATAAGAGATTTAGAATAGCGTTTGCCCTGCTGCGAACCGCAACGCACGATCGCAGTGACACTGTAGCCTCGAAACCAGCGCTTGCGGTTCACATGCGGGCCGCCATCACCGCACGCAATTCCGAATTTTCTGCGCGCGGTCCGCGAACGTGAACGCCGACTCGCGTTACGACGCATGCGCAGTAGCAGCGACCGCACCGCAAGGGCTCGCGGTGCGCTATTCTAAAATTCCCTAATATACATTGCGGCGAGTCTGGCTTGCAGATGTTGGGTAACAAGAACGCCAGGCCTAGGCGGAAGGCGCAGCACAGTCACAGCGAAAGCTAGAAGAGCGGCCTCATTAGGTAACAACTGCAAGAACACTAGCTTGATACCCACCACGGCATTAATAATAAAAATGTTTGGGTAGAAGGCCTGCATTCGCTGTGCCATTTTTCGTCATTCTTCTAAGAAGCGTGGTACCCGCTAAACTATTGCGTGTAATTTTGGGCCAATTGTTCATGTAGTGGCTGAAGACGATGAGCAATTATGCCTGGAGTGGATATGCGCCACAGGTACTAGGGGAACAAGAGGAAGCTTTTGTAATGGATTGGCGCATTGGACAGCCCACTCGCTACGCTAGTCGCATTGTGGGACGACTGGTTGTATTTTTCCACTCTCCTGGACTGACTCCCAAGTTTGCACCGAAGTATACAGGCCCTTACCGCGTCATACAACACCCTTCTTCTGTCACCTATGTGATTGAACCGCTCAAGCCGTCCACGGACAAGCGCCGCCTTGGTCGTGAGACGGTCCACGTCAGTCACCTCAAGCCCTGCTACGACCCACCTGTTCTCTCGTCACCTTGAGTCGCCAGGATGGCTCGTTTTCGTCGCCAGGGTATTGTAGTGGGGAATTCGCAAGGCACTGACTAGTGGGACCATCTCTCTCTGAGTGCGAAGCGCGAGTGTGTGCACGAGCTGTAGACGCTGAACTGCTCGAGCATTTCTGTCCGTACCGGCTGCCTGCCTACTACCTGGCATCGCTATTAAACTCCCTTGCACGTGTGTTTCTTTGGCGCGGTGTGGAAGGCATCGTCCATGCGTGCGGTTTTTGTTGTCACCGTGTTTGCGTGTGCCCGGGAAAGGAATGACTGACAGCGCTGCATCATTTTCACCTGCTTGGACGACTGCAGGAATGGGTAATGGGACCAGACATAATTCAAGGGCAACTTGGGATGCGCTCACGAGGGAAGGAAACACAAGAACTTTGGTACACGGGCTACAAAACCAACTAGTCGCCGAGCACCATTCCTCCGTGCCGAGCACAGTGCAATTGTAAACAAACATAACGTTAGGCACAATGTGGCCAGCGTCACTGCCAGCATTGCTACAATTAGATAATGTGTTTCCATTTGAGATATTTTAAGCCTTTGTTGCATTCAGACGTACTTAATATTGTGTTTTCTTAAAAACCGCATAACGAAGATTCACAAAAAAGCACCTAGAGGTAAAATTGGGATACTTCTGTGATACTCAAACAGTGCCGGCTCAGCCCTCTCGCGGCAACTATTGTAACCTGGTCATTGCTCTGTGACACTGATACAACTCCATCTCCGTCCAACTACCTAGCGGAGCTTGACGTTGATGGAGTTTGTTTAACAGAGTTTGGTGTGGCCGTGAGACAGCGGTACAACCTCAATAAACCTGTGTTCATTCTTATTTCGTCATTTGTTACTTCACTACAATGAATGAATTGTCGTCCAGCGACAATGATTTCTGCGATTTAGGTTCTGCAGGACGCATAGTCTCATACTTCACAAAATAGGTGAATCGTGTTCCTAACTGCGACTGCGTTGACTTACCGGGTTAATAGGGAGTTTTAGAATACCGTTTGCAAGCGCAGTGGGCGTTGCGGGCGAAGCGGACGCGATATGAGTTTTAGAATAGCGTTTGCCCTGCTGCGAATCGCAACGCACGATCGCAGCGACACTGTAGCCTCGAAACCAGCGCTTGCGGGCCACATGCGGGCCGCCATCACCGCACGCAATTTCGAATTTTCTGCGTGCGGTCCGCGAACGCGAACGCCGACTCGCGTTACGACGCATGCGCAGTAGCAGCGACCGCACCGCAAGGGCTCGCGGTGCGCTATTCTAAAATTCCCTAATATCCATTGCGGCGAGTATGGCTTGCAGATGTTGGGTAACAAGAACGCCAGGCCTAGGCGGAAGGCGCAGCACAGTCACAGCGAAAGCTAGAAGAGCGGCCTCATTAGGTAACAACTGAAAGAACACTTGCTTGATACCCACCACGGCATTAATAATCAAAATGTTTGGGTAGAAGGCCAGCATTCGCTGTGCCATTTTTCGTCATTCTTCTAAGAAGCGTGGTATCCGCTAAACTATTGCGTGTAATTTTGTGCCAATTGTTCATGTAGTGGCTGACGACGATGAGCAATTATGCCTGGAGTGGGTATGCGCCACAGGTAATAGGGGAACAAGAACAAGCTTTTGTAATGGGTTGGCGCATTGGACAGCCCACTCGCTACGCTAGTCGCATTGTGGAATGACTGGTTGTATTTTTGCTGTTTTAAAACGCTTTATAAGTCGTATTAACACGATTGCTTTCCCGACATCAAGCCTGCCTACGGCAAGTTCGCCAACAAGCACCAGCGCATCTAAGTGGTAGAATACTGGTCTAGCACCCAGCGGACCCGGGTTTCGAGCCCCACTGTGTCCTTAATGCTAGATTTCGCGTGATGTGGTTACGGACACCGGCGGTGGTGGTCAACTGCGCATGACCCAAATTGGGATCTCATAACAGCGTTCACTGTGAAACACCTAATAAAGTGAAAAATTTTATACGTGGTGTCTGTCTCCGATGTGTGTAGAGTGTTGATATTGTATATCGTGGAAACTAGAAGTGGCCCTTTTGGGGTTTAAAGGACCCTTGACACCAAAAATGGAACGTCAAGATGTTTGCGTTGTTTGAGTTTCCTGTATACGGGGGGCACTTCTTACCGATTGTTTGTGCAGGGCGTTAGCTTTAGGATAATTTACTCTGGCTTTGAAACGTGGGCGCTCATTTGAGTTGGCAGACCGAGGCTCCATGTGACGTTCCACGAGTTCGCGAGCATTGTCGACGTCAGAGAACATTTGCGGGGCGCGCACAATATCCCGGCTGGCACCCGGCGAGGAATTTCGTTCAACCCACTCGCTCTCTTGCCGGCCTGCTCTCATGGTGGTTTTGGCTGCTTACGTCAGGAATGTTTGAAATGCGAATACATTTCTTAGTCGGGCTTACGCTGCAAGAATGGTCGGGCTATGTCAGGCGTCCGTCGGGATCTGTCCACCGACTTCTCAACAGCTGCGGGCGCGCGCGTCTCTAGCATCCGAAGCTTCCACCATGTCACGCTTTGGCGTTGGCAGCTGTCGACCACAGTTGCGGGCGCGCGCACTTTTTAACAGTGCACGCTAGCTCTGGAATGCGTACCGCATTTAGATAGAATGATGTATGTATGTATGTATGTATGTATGTATGTATGTATGTATGTATGTATGTATGTATGTATGTATGTATGTATGTATGTATGTATGTATGTATGTATGTATGTATGTATGTATGTATGTATGTATGTATGTACGTATGTATGTGCGTATGTGTGTATGTATGTATGTATGTATGTATGGATGGATGGATGGATGGATGGATGGATGGATGGATGGACGAATGGACGGACGGATAGATAGATGGATGGATGGCTCCGGCTGTGCCCTGTAGATCGAGCGCGGCTTACGCCACCTATCCATAAAGTATTATCAGTATTTGTTGAAGGATTGAATTTCACTCGTGCCTTGAATGTAGCGACCAATCGGTTAGACTCTTTTTGGTTATGTCTACCCGTTTAAAGTACATTTTGACTTCAATGTCCCTAAACCCCAACGCTTTCGAAAATTTCTCGCGCCCTTATCGAGGATTATAGTATGGAGCCCTTTACAGAACATTATCAGCCGTTTACAGAACAGTATCAGCCATGGTTCAGCCCTTTCTCCCTTCTCTCCACACGCACTACATAACGTCTGTGCCTTCGTATTTGGCTCGATACGTCTTGGTCCGCAATACTCCAGTTCTGGCCTCGGACTGCAGAAAACTACCCCGAGCATTATTGTAGATCTTTGCTTTTGCAATTTTCTGCTTGAAACTTCGGTAGGTTTCCAGTGATGCTTTCGTAAGCATTCCCATTTTCCACATTTCCCTCCCTGTTTCCTTCACCTTCTTCTTAACCGATGTTTCCTTTTGGCTTTGTATTCTGCTGTTGTCTAAATACTTGCTTGAAAATTTTCGAGTTCGCTTCCTCCATTTAGTATCAACATTTTTTATGTACAAGTAGCTGAAAACTTTCCTAGCCCAACACTCTTCTCTAATATTTTTCAATCACTCCTCAAATTCTATCTTGCTGCTAGTTTCCCTGCATTCGAACGATATAATGATGTCCATTTCTCGCAACAGAAAAACACCACTATTGGCTGCATGGTGTACGAAAAAAAAAAAAGACATTATTCTTTTAACGCTGGGTTCTCACGTGCGAACGTTGTTATGGATGCTACGCAATGCATTCGCATTTCCTCACGATTCCCTTCAGAGAGGTGGGGTTATTATTATTTTTTTTCCTGAAGGGACACACTCAATGCACATCGTTTCGTTCTTCACCGAAACTTCTACCTGTGCGCACAGACACATGTGCTCCCCCGCTCTGGGGCGCTGGTTTCTTAGTATTTAGGCGGGTGTTTCAAACTGACCCAAAGTTGTTCTCAGTTAAGGGGGCCAGCAATATTTATACGATGCGTAAAGACATTTACGATTCAATTTCGGGATTACCAGATAAGTGGCAGAGAAAATGTTGCAAACGCAACTTTTGCTGGCAGGAGTCCTTTTCAAGGGAAGCCAGCGTACGTTTCACCGCATAGCACTGATCCCGTGCCCGTCCCCTCCACACAGGCTGAGCCCGAAAGAAGATAAGCTTCGCAACGGACACGAAATTAAAAAGGGAGCAATGACTTCGTAAAAGCTTGCTTTCGGTCCCTTCCTTACTGGGCCGTGAGGTGAGCAGCTATTGGCAGTGGCGTAGATCCCTACACAGAAATGACAGCGGGGGACACATCTCGCTGTGGCGGGCATTTTTTTTTTACAAATTAAGTATCGCTTTTAACAAAAAAAATTAAACCGCACTTGAGATAAATCGTAAAAAAAGATGTTCTCCCGATGAATGTGAAGGTCCCAGCAGGAATCGAACCGCAGCATTCTGCGTGGCAACCGTTGGTGGCAACCTACACTCTACAACAATTTCCAGAGGAACTGCGCAGTTACCCCGAAAATGCCTCTTTGCTCCTGCCAAAGACGAAATGTGCGCAGAAGATTGCACATAGCATGGTGAGGAGGAGCGCTTTCCTCCTTGTGGAGTAAAGCGTCCGTTTTAAATGTGAAGCCTTTCTTGGCGAACTTTGGTGATTTTGACCGTATCTATCTATGTATCTAGCCGCTTACGTTTGGGTGCTCTCGTTGTCACCCCCTTTACTTGGCTTGAACCAAAATTAGTATGGGAGGTTGGACGAATATGACGCGCTGGTCAAGACACGAATAATGTCACAATCCCGTCGCATACGTCGTCAAACACTTCCCGCTAGACAGTGGTACATACTTACGGGCGGGTATGTGCTGCTCGTATGCGGGTATATGTGCCACAGCTGATTGACACATAGTATCTACCCAGAATCGTCGAGAGCACACATGGGCAGTTCTAACGTGTGAGCGTTAAGACATAGACATCGGTAGCGTCAACCCGACGAATGCAAAGAATAAATGACAGGGTCCGGATGGAATCGAACCCAAGCATTCTGCGTGGCAATGAAGCATTTTACCCCAGAGCTACACCAGGTCTCGGAACTGCTTTTCAAATATGCGCTTACCTTCGTGAAACGTCAATAGTGGTTGCAGTACTGCCTACCCAAATTTTATAAACATTCCATATGTACTCCTTTGATACAGCCGTCATGTCGGGTTAACGTAAATTGTGGTTAGTTGCCCGCGCTAAAGTCGATTTATCCAGCGGTGTCCAGGGCTAGCATCCTCGCGAGCATCAGCGCTTCGTATCAGCTTCTGGTGTTGCTAACACGCATGTTCCAGTTGGCATCGTTGCGCAAGTGCTAACAACTGGTTATATTGCCACGACATAGTGCCTGCATTCAAACAACGCGCCCATCACCACGCGCACAGGGACATACATGAGCGCCGTCTAGTGTTGCGCAGAGACGATGATGATAGCACGAGAACCCAGCTGGCCCCTGCTGATGTGCGCCACGCGCTTGGGACTCTTCTTGAAGAAGTAGAAGAAGAAGACATCTTGGCGTTCTGCTGTAACGTGCTACGACCATAGTCCCTTTGAGTTGTGGGCACAGGTTCGCCCTTTAATAAATACGTTTTGTTATACCCATAATTCTGCCGTGAACAGCTATCGTTTTTTCTTAAACTGTCAGAACTCCTGACTTTCTCTGAACAAGCGGAACGGAAGACGTCACCCCCCGGGATGGGGGACCATCCATCCAACGAGACAGCGGGCCCTAGCCGTTTGCATAAGGATGGACCGAATGTGGGGGACCGCGTTGGCGCATCTGCTCCTTGTGATGATTCTACCGAGAGCTCATCAGTGGAAGAGATGGAATCGGAAGCCGACTTCAGGACATTCCATACCCGCCGGTTGAAAAGGAAGCTTCGCAGGACGTCATCAACGGCGGAGCCACAACCGGCGCTAGACAAAGGCAAGCGATGTTTCACCATCTCGTATGTACCCATGTCTACATCAGACAACCTGAACTCACTAAACAGGCAGTCATTGACTAATTATTTCGAGCGAGTTGGACCTGCTCAAGTGAATGAAATTCGCATACATAGCAGGAAAAACATATTGTCAGTTGATGTGACAAACAAAACCATTCTTGACAAACTGAAGGCCGTCACGCAGCTCGGAAGTATTTCAGTTCGCGCGTTTCTCGCTCACGGGAAAGGAACAACGACTGGCGTGATAAATGACGTCGACGCTGACATCACAGACGCTGACCTGCAGAATCTTGTGACATCGACAGTCAAAATCGTGACCATACGCCGCTTCGGGCAGTCTCGCTGCATCAAACTAGTATTTGATTCTGAGACTCTGCCCCCTAGCGTGAAGGTTGGATACGTGAGACATCCCGTGCGCCCTTACGTGCCACGGCCTTTGCAGTGTCACAAGTGCTGCAAGTTGGGACACGTCAGCGCAGTGTGCAAAAGTGAGACAACTTGCCAGTGGTGCGGCGGGTCTCATAAGGTGGAAAACTGCGATACTGCTGTTCCATTGAAATGCCCAAACTGCTCTGGTGCACATGAAGCAACGTCGAAGGAGTGCCCGAAGATCAAAGAAGAAATTCGCGTCCTGCGGAAGATGGTCAGAGGCAACTCGACACACAGAGAGGCAGTCACGTCCATCCGCCGACACAGACGTCGTCCAAAACGTAGGCACCAGCGAAAGCATAGTGGACATAGGAGTGATGCATCACCATCAGCAACAGAAGAACATACGCGTACGCATTATCAGGCCGCTACACCCATGTTGTATGCACCACGTCCCAGGGATGCAAAAAGTGGACCAACGCCCGCGTTGCACGCTGATGCTTCAGATACTGAGTGGCCTTCGCTACCGACTGGAGCAATAAAAAAGACCACATCATGGGCTGCAACTTCAAAGAGGGCGGAAAATGATAGGCAAGACACTGAGAAGAGCCAAACTATGCTGAAGCATCTATTAAAGTCTATTTGTGTGATTCTCAACGAGCTACACACACCAGGAGCGAAAACAGCAGTGCAGATCCTCAACGTGCTGGAACCGCTACTGCTGACCCTTCCATAAACAATATGGCGAATTTCTTCCATGAACGTGTGCGCACCTCTGCCATAATGCAGTGGAACGCACGGGGTTTGCGAAGCCGATTGTCTGACTTTCGACAACGGATGTTTAAATACAAATTTCCGTTGGTTGTAACATGTGAGCCGAATATAATGTCGTCGTTTCGTCTTTCCGGATACGTCACTTTGTGGTCACGTGATGATCGAAATGCGAGCAAAGTAATTATATGCGTACGTCAAGATTTAACGTACGTGAGACATGCCGTGGCTCCTCATGCTTCTAACGACTATATTTGCCTATCTATAAAGCACAAGCGACGTTCAATATCAATTATTGGTGGATACATTCCTCCTAGAAGCCACGTGGACTGTCCCCATCTCTTGTCTGTTCTCCAAGCTTGCCCTGGACCACATGTATTAGTTGGGGATTTTAATGCACATCATCCCATGTGGGGTTCTGCCTCAATGAACACCCGCGGCAGGGACATTGCCGATTTTGTGCTCAATCAAGGCCTTATGTCCATTAACGATGGCTCACCTACTTACCTCCGTGGCGCATCGTACAGCAGCTGTCTAGACGTATGTTTTGTGAGCAGAAGTCTCTTGCCTACCACCTGTTGGTTTGTAGACGTTGAAACACATGGAAGTGACCATCTCCCTACATTTATACAGCTAAAAGGTTTCCATCGTTCGTCTCCCCGGCCTGTGAAAAGCGTAGACTGGCCAGGATTCCAAGCTTCTGTAAATGCTCAGTGCGGGAACATTCAATCTATATCTGAAATAGAAAGCCTAATTGCATCAGCCTTAACAACGCATACGAAACTTGTGAATGTGTCGCTACCAAGATCACAACTTGATGCACAATATGAATACCTTCGTGCAATTCGTCGCCGGGCAGAGAGAAAATACAGGAGGACGAAATCACCAGCTGACCTATCTACAGCACGCCAAGCACAACGGCATGTATTGCGACACCTCGATAAGCTCGATAGGCAACGGTGGAGGATATTTTGTAGCTGTCTTGACCACAGAAAACCCCTGTCTCGAATATGGCAAACTGTCCGAAGCCTTCAGACGCCCACTCAACAGTTGTTCCCTTTCCGATCTTTGGCTCTAAAGCAAGGTTGACCTGAAGTAGAGGTTGCAGAAGATTACTGCCACTTACTCGTAGGTATGTCCTCCTCATCGATATCACCTTCGTATTTAGCCTCACCGCCATCCAGCGACGATCGCCTCGACTTGCCACTCACAATGCACGAACTCGACGCTGCGATTTCTACGTCCCGACGGTCGTCCGCACCAGGGCCTGACGGAATTACTTATTCGGCTCTAAATCACCTCAGCCAGGAAGCAAGGCAGGCTCTCTTGTCGTTCTACAACTCTACGTGGGAAACAGCGACAGTACCAGAGAGTTGGAAGTGCAGCCGCATAGTGGCCTTACTGAAACCAGGCAAGTGTTCACATGAGTTGTCTTCTTATAGACCCATTGCCCTAGCCAGTTGCATCGGTAAAGTGATGGAACGCACGGTGCTGGCAAGATTGGAATGGCTGCTGGAGAATAATGTCGGCTTACCAGATTTTATAAATGGCTTCCGTAGAGGTCGATCATCTATAGATGGTGTTGTAGATCTAGTTTCTTCTGTTGAAAAGGAAAGACAACGTCGCAGATTGGTAGGGGCCATTTTCTTTGATATAAAGGGCGCATACGATAGCGTCTACCATGAGGCCATTCTTGACGCACTTGAAGATATCGGCGTAGGTGGCCGACTACACGCATGGATAGGGAGCTATCTCAGAGGACGTACCATTTTTATGTCGACATCCGACGGTGACACGGCCAGGCACCTCGTAAACCATGGAGTTCCGCAAGGCGCCGTCCTGAGCCCCATGCTTTTTAACATAACACTCATTGGCCTTGAAGCTGAGCTTCCCGACGTTGTCAGAATCAGTGCGTATGCGGACGACATATGCATATGGGCATCTGGAGCAACGCGACCACAACTGCGAGCAAGGCTACAACAAGGCACATCAATAACATCTAAGTACTTACGTCGTCAGGGCCTGGAACTTTCAATAGCAAAATGTGCTGCATTGGCATTTACGAAGAAATCAATGTCGCGGTACCCAATCTTCGCTCACGGAGCAGTGATTCCCGTGGTTAAGCACCACCGCTATTTAGGGGTCATCATTGATCGCAACCTGTTCTGGTCAAAGCATGTGACTGTGCTGAGAAACAAACTAATCAGTTTTGTGTATGTTTTTCGTGTTATAGCAGGACTGAGATGGGGCCCTTCGGAGAAAAGTCTTTTGCAGTTATACAAGTCATTGTTTGTGGGCTATATAAGGTACAGCTCACCTGTGCTTTCCAGCATGCGGGCAACGTGCCTTCGTACTTTAGAGAGCTTTCAGGCACGAGCACTGAGAATATGCCTTGGCCTGCCACGGTGCACACCTACCTCTGGCACTATAGAGGAGTCACGCACCTACCCTATACAGGTTTACACGTCCTGTGAGCCTCTTCGAGTGCACCTTCGTCTGCTGACCCGACATGCACAGCACCCGTTATCTTCGCTACAAGTGGACCGACCAGGCTGTACCTATTCGCGATGCCTCGATACGCATAGGCACACGATCCCGTCAGGCTTTGCACCTGCCGTAATCCCTGCAGTGCCTCCATGGACATTGACTAAACCGCTGGTGTGCCTTCACATACGTGGAATTTCGTATAAGTCCCATGTTTCTTATATTGCTCTCAAGCAACTCACCTTGGCACATTTAGATGACCGATACAGCGACTCTGTGCACATTTACACCGATGGATTCGTAACTTCATCCGCCTCAGCTGCAGCCTTCGTGATCCCTCAACTCGGTATTTCCCGACAGTACAAATTAGATCATAGGTCATCTTCGACAGCTGCAGAACTTGTTGCTATACAAGAAGCCATAAAATTTGTGAACGACCAAGCACCGCGTAAATGGACGATTCTGTCTGATTCAAAATCAGCGCTTCAAGCTATCCATTCTTGCTTAAGAAGAGGCCAATTTTACGAGTTAACATTAGGAATGGTCCAAGCATTTGACCTAACACACAGGGGCGGTCACTTGATTACACTCCAATGGATTCCTGGACACTGCGGCCTGATTGGCAACGAAACAGCAGATAGCGAAGCAAGAGCGGCAATATACAACGCTCCTATGTACGTCAAAGTACCCTACTCGCGAGGTGATGTCAACACATTGTTGAGATCACTCCTGCGCGAATGCGCTGCCACTTACTGGTTGCTACCAGATCACCGGAACAAGCGCCTGCGGGAAACAGACCCCAGTATGACTTTTCGTCTTCCAGATAAAATCAGCCGAAGACATGCTAATATACTGCACCGAATTCGCCTGGGCGTCGCCTTCACTCGTCACTACACCCACCTAATCGGCCGTGCGGACAGCCCAAATTGTGAACGCTGCCAAGTGCGCGAAACGATAGCTCACATATTTTGTGACTGTGCATTATACGTGGCACAAAGAGAAATGCTAACTGCAACGTTGGCAAGCATTGGACGAACACCATTAAGTAAAGCCACATATTGTCAGCAATGAACGACCAAACAGTGTCAAAAACTGCTACAAAGGCTGTTCTAGACTTTATAAAAAGCACTGGACTAGAAACTAGACTGTAGGGTACTATACTAAGTGGCTACTGTACATACGCACCACCTCTTCTTGTCCCCATCATCACCCTTTATTCCTCTTTCTTTCCCCTTTTCCTTATCCCCTGTGTAGAGTAGCAGGCTAGAGCGAACTAGCTCAGGCCGACCTCTCTGCCTTCTAATAAATTCTCACCCACACACATTATACCCCGAGTCCTTCAACATCGTTACATTTCTGGTGGAGGTGCTGGGTAATTAATCAAAGCCCTACGAACGCAAGACAGCGTAGCCCCGAACACCAGCCAGTTGATCCTGCGGAGCCGACACCTGTGCATCAGAGGACCAGTCGCCGTCTTCGAGGTGATTCACCAGAATTCAGTCCACTCCACTTTACGCCAAGGGGAACTCAGTCAATGGACGCCGCCACCATGACAAGTCATGTAACACCAGCCCAAGTGGTGATAAATCAGCCTCACCAGCCACCAGTATTTCATGGCGACTCGTATGAAGACGTAGAAGATTGGCTGAACCTCTTTGAGAGAGTGGCACGTTTGAACGGTTGGGACGAGAGAGAGAAGCTCCGCCGCGTATACTTTGCTTTGGAGGACTTCGCAAAGACGTGGTATGAGAACCATGAAACCTCCTTTACGACCTGGGATGAATTTCGGCGACAAGCTCTGGTGACTTATGCCAGCGCGGATCGCAAAGAAAAGGCGCAGGCTGCGCTCGAATCCAGGAACCAACTCACCAACGAAAGTGTCGCAATGTATATCGAGGACATGATCCGCCTGTTCAAGCGCGCAGATTCCCATATGACCGAAGACAACAAGCTACGCCACCTCATGCGTGGGATGAAGCAAGAGCTATTCGCTGTTCTCGTCCGCAACCCACCACGAACAGTTGCGGAGTTTCATACGGAAGCGAAAGCCATTGAGAAAACGCTAGAACAGCGGGCTCGACAGTACAATCGAGACATAAACTATGCACTTGCCAATGTCTTCTCTGGACGCCAGCGAAGTGACATGGACGCTTTGCGAGAACTCATCAGGTTGGTGAACAGGGAAGAGCTCAGCAAGTTGCAAGCACCTCACACTACAGCAACACTGTCTGTCGTCGATGTTGTACGAGATGAACTGAGGCAGATGATACGTGAGCCGGAGCGTGCGCCACAGCCGATCCAACGCATCCCAACGTACTCTGAAGTACTCAGACAACCCGCGGCGCACACCAATGCAGCAGTTACGATGGCCTCTCCTTGCCCACAAACGGTACGCAGCGCACCTCGTCCACTGGAACCGACGGCTACCTACCTGCCACGAGCCCGTGGTGTAGCTCGCTACGTGGATCAAAGGCCCCGGAAAAGTGACATCTGGCGTGACCATGAGCTCAGGCCTTTGTGTTTCCATTGTGGGGAAGCAGGTCACCTGTATAGGTTCTGCCCTTACCGACAGGCAGGATTAAGGGGCTTTCCGTTGTACGCACCATGCCCTCGAAACGGTGAACGGCCAACGGAGATCGAAGAGTACTTGTCCGCGCGCCAGAGCCCACTCACTCCACGCCAACACCAGCCAAGATCGCCGTCGCCCAGGCGTTACCGATCACCCAGCCCACGTGCTTCTTCCGCACGGTCTGGGCACCGTTCTACAAGCCCACACCAGGAAAACTGAAGCAAGCGACCTGTGGAGGTGAGGCCGCTGATAACGACAGTTGCGAAGATCCTCCATTACGGTTTCAAGGTGACGATGCTATGTTTACAGAGGATAAGCGCAGCAGTGCGAAGATTACTTCAGATTTGCGGTTGAAAATAGACGGATACGAGCTAAATACTTTAGTTGACACCGGCGCTGATTATTCGGTAATGAGTCACAAATTGGCAAAGAAACTAAAAAGGTTGTGACAAAATGGAGTGGGGCACAGATACGCACGGCAGGTGGCCACACTATTACGCCGCTCGGCAGATGCACCTCAAGGCTCGAAATAAGAGGCTTTACTTACGTTGCTGACTTCATCGTGCTGCCGGACTGTTCAAGGGAGCTTATACTAGGAATGGATTTTCTGCAAGCCCATGGAGCCATAATTAATCTGCGCAGGTCCAGTGTAACGTTTTCGACCGAACAAGCTATGTCGGTGGAGGAATCGGAAAAGCGACGTCTTACTGCTCTGCGCGTTGTTGATGATGACGTCACAGTGCCACCACGCTGTAGTGTAATGGTGCTTGTTGAAAATAAGGCATTTTGTGACCACGAAGGAATAGCGGATGGAAACGTAGAGCTCTTTTTAAACAAAGGCAAAGGAATTTGCGTGACGAGGGGTGTTGTTCACTTAACGAATGGCCGCTCAGTTGTCCTCCTTACGAATTTTGGGAATGAACGTCAGCACATCGCGCAACGTATGGCTATCGCCTATTTCCATGAATTCTGCATGGCGACTGAACTATGCAGTTTAGCGACAACGCCAACCACTCCACAAGAGACCTGCAACGTCGACTCACCGGTTAACATCAACCACAGGCTCCCAGAATATCAACAGAAACGATTGTTCACCCTTATAAAAGAGTTTTCGGGCTGCTTTTCAACGTCCTCTAAGGTGCGACGCACGGCTATTGCAAAACACAGGATTATAACAGAAGAAGCCACGAGACCGATTTACCAACACCCATATCGAGTATCGCAAAAGCAAAAGAGACGTCGTTAAGAAACAAGTGGAGGAGATGCTTTCAGATGACGTGATCCAGCCTTCCAGCAGTCCATGGGCGTCTCCCGTAGTGCTTGTTAAAAAGAAAGATAACAGCCTTCGATTCTGCGTCGACTATCGGAAACTGAACAGCGTAACGAAACGGGATGTATACCCTCTGCCGCGTATCGATGATACACTCGATCGACTACGGAGTGCGAAATACTTCTCCTCCCTTGATCTCAAGAGCGGTTATTGGCAAATTGAGGTGGATGAGCGCGACCGTGAAAAGACGGCGTTCATAACCCCAGACGGACTCTACGAATTTAAAGCGCTTCCATTCGGCCTGTGCACAGCGCCAGCTACGTTTCATAGATTGATGGACACTGTCCTCGCGAGACTGAAATGGCAGTCCTGCTTGGTGTACTTGGATGACGTTGTCGTATTTTCCGCTACATTCGACAAACATCTAGAGCGACTCCGCACAGTATTGGAAGCCATTCGTTCAGCAGACTTTACCATCAAGCCAGAAAAATGCCACTTCGCTTTTGAAGAGCTTCGATTCCTCGGACACGTCGTCAGCTCCGACGGCGTTCGGCCAGATCCCGAAAAGACAGCTGCCATCGCGAAGTTCCTGACACCCAAAGACAAGAAGTCAGTACGTCGCTTCCTGGGTTTATGCGCGTACTATCGGCAATTTGTGGAAAATTTTTCGAACATTGCTGAACCACTTACTAATCTGACAAAATACGAGGTGCCCTTTAGGTGGGAAAGTGAACAACAGGAAGCATTTGATGAGTTAAGAACACGCCTGCAAGCATCTCCAATCCTCGCTCACTTCGATGATACTGCCGAAACTGAAGCTCACACTGATGCGAGTAACGTCGGCCTCGGAGCCATTCTAGTCCAGCGGCAAAACGGCCAAGAAAAAGTGCTAGCGTATGCCAGCCGCAAGCTTTCGAAAAGAGTGTCTCGCGGTAGTTTGGGCCATAAGTAAATTTCGGCCGTACCTCTACGGTAGACCATTCCGAGGAGTAAGTGACCACCATTGCCTGTGTTGGCTGGCGAATCTTAAGGATACCTCTGGCCGACTAGCAAGATGGAGCCTTAGGCTACAAGAGTACGATGTTACTGTGGTATACAAATCTGGGAAAAAGCACAGCGATGCCGACTGCCTGTCACGCGCACCAGTGGAGGCGAGTGAGCCGGAGGAAGAAGACTTCCCGTTTCTAGGCGTCGTCCGGGCATCAGAAATCGCTGAACAACAACAAAATGACCCCGATTTGCTGCCGCTTATACAGCGTCTCCAAGGACTCAACGTTAAAGTCCCGCGCACTTTATCCAGAGGGCTCCCTTCGTTCTGTCTTCGGGAAGGGGTCCTTTACAAGAGGAACTTCAAGCCTCATGGTGACAAGTTTTTACTCGTTGTACCTGCACCTTTACGAAACGAGATTCTGCACGCATGTCATGATGAGCCAACATCTGGGTACATGGGTGTCAGCCGTACATTCGCCAGAATTCACCTAAAATACTACTGGCCAAAACTGTTATCATCACTTCAGCGCTATGTGAAAACTTGCCGTGAGTGTCAAAGACGCAAAACTCCATCCGTGAAACCTGCAGGCCTCCTCCAGCCAATAGAACCACCGCATGCCCCATTCCAACAAGTCGGTATGGATCTCCTAGGCCCGTTTCCGACATCGACTGCACACAAGAAGTGGATAGTCGTAGCCATGGACTATCTCACTCGCTACGCTGAGACTGACTCGCTGTACACTGCAACAACTCTTGAAGTTGCCAAGTTCTTCATCAACAACATAGTCCTCAGACATGGTGCACCCAGCGTGGTAATTACAGATCTTGGCCCAGCTTTTACTGCAGACCTAATGAAATGTCTGATGCGAATGACCCATACAGACCAGAGAAGAACTACAGCATACCATCCTCAAACAAATGGCCTAACGGAGCGCTTGAACAGAACTCTGACTGATATGTTTTCAATGTATATATCGACGTCGAACATAAACTGTGGGATGAAATATTGCCCTACATCACGTTCGCATATAATACAGCCGTTCAAAAAAACAACGCGAGTGACACCATTTCAACTTGTATTCGGCCGAAGAGTCACCACTCCACTGGATGCTATGTTACCACTGAATGATGAAAGCAGCAATCCACCTGGCCTAGACGACTTCCTGCAAAGAGCCGAGGAAGCACGACAGATGGCGAGATACAGAATACGCCGCCAACAGCGTATCGACTCCTATCGGTACAATCAGCGTCGTACCGAAGCGCATTTTCAACCAGGTGACAAAGTATGGATATGGACCCCAGTGCGTCGCCGTGGACTTTCTGAAAAACTTTTTAGCCGATATACTTCGGGCCTTACGAAGTACTCCATCGTGTAAGCGATGTAACTTACCAAGTCAGATCCGCTATACACGGGAGCTCAAAACGCCGCAACCCTACAGAGGTTGTACATGTAGTCCGGATGAAGCCGTACTATGAAAGATCACCGGAAGACCAGTGACGCCTACCACGAATCTATTCATTCCCTGACGCATCGGGACGATGCGTATGAGGAGGGGGATTATGCCACGACATAGTGCCTGCATTCAAACAACGCGCCCATCACCACGCGCACAGGGACATACATGCGCGCCGTCTAGTGTTGCGCAGAGACGATGATGATAGCACGAGAACCCAGCTGGCCCCGGCTGATGTGCGCCACGCGCTTGGGACTATTCTGGAAGAAGTAGAAGAAGAAGACATCTTGGTGTTCTGCTGTAACGTGCTACGACCATAGTCCCTTTGAGTTGTGGGCACAGGTTCGCCCTTTAATAAATACGTTTTATTATACCCCGAGTCCTTCAACATCGTTACAATATGAACATCTGCAACTCTTCAACATATGCGTGCAATATTCCTACATATATTTAGCATCATTTCATGACGCGTCGTTCAATAAAATATTGCAACACGGTCACCTTTCCTCCGCATGCTTCGCATAACGTCAATTCCCAGGTACGCGGGATCTGCAGATTTTTTTTGAAGTAATTGAAGGAATCTTCGCGCCGTGTGCAAACGACCCATCAGTGCCTACGCAAGCCTGTTTCCTTTCAGACGGAGCCGTAGGGTGGTATGGTGTAGTGGTTAGTGTACGCGCATGCTGACAGAGTGGTCGTGAGTTCGAATCCCGTGTGTTTGCTGCAAATGTTCCAACATTTGTTTCTGAATTTGTTTCTTTCACATCGATTGTAGTACATCTAATCAAATGCCTGCATGCACTTCGAAAGGCTGGCTAAGTGAACTGAAACCTAACAATTTTTCTGCCCAAAATGACTGTCGCTCCTTTGAGAAGTAACCGCGAGAGTTCGTTTAATCCTTCGCAGTTACTCCCAAAAGGGTGCAATGTGAGTGGCAGGTTAATTATACCCCTGTCACACGGGCACCCGTGAAGACCACCGTTTAACTCCCTCGTCTTTACGACAACGAAGATGCGGTTGGTGTCACACGGCCATTCTTACGCAAACGAAGGTGAACGGAGCATTCCGCAAAGGACGTTCAACGATCTCCCTTCGCAGCGAAACGAGGTACTCTCGTCCTCAGCAGTCTAGAGGTCAGAAAAAAATTTCGAGCACTAAGTGGCGGCAGTGAAAGAATAATACATTTTAGCAATATTAAACGTTCTTTCGTTGTAGTACTCATTCACAACGCGTGTTTGTTTACAATATTTACGCCCGCCAGAGTTCACTTACTCTCAACACCGATGCCCTACACACCGTGCCTCGCGAGTCTGGCCGGCCGGCGCCAGCCGATCAACGTCATTACCAGCGCAATATCGCACCACTTCCTCACGTCGTCCGCTATGTCACTCATGGCTGAAGAACACAAAATGTGCGCTCACGAGGCAAGGAAGCATAAGAACTTTCGTACCGGGCATGTACACAGGCAACAAAACAACTAAAAGTACAATGTGGCCAGCGTCACTAGCAGCATTGCTACATTTAGCAAATGCGTATTTATTTGAAATTATTTTTAATGGTTTGTTAGTCGCATGCCTACTTTATAGTGCTTTTTTGTAAAAACCGCATAACGAGGATTCACAAAAAAATCAATAGGAATCAAATTAGAATACTTTTCCGAAAATCAAACAGCGCCAGCTGAGCCCCCTCGCGGCAACTGTTACAACCTTGTCATTGCCGTCACTATGCCGTGTGACACTGCCACAACTCTTTCTCCGTCGAACCCCCTAGGGGAGATTTACGTTGACGGTGTTCAACGGAGTTTGGTGGCGGCCGTGTGACAGGGGTATTACTCCTCTAAAGGAGGCGTTTACTTCTTAGAGTGTAGTATTGTGCCACAGAGCTACGCCAGATCTCGGAATTGCTTTTGAAATAGAACGTAATGTTTGCGAAACGTCAATTGGGGATGTAGTGTTGGCTATTCAATATTATAAACATTAAATATGTACTACGATGTAACTGCCAAGTCAGGTTAAAAACGTAGCTAAGCTCATCTAACTGTAAGTGATTAAAAGTTTACATCAACCAAGGAATGGTGCAAACAGACATCAGTAACTTTGATTCGAGAGCATTAAGAAAAGTCTGTGCACTTCCGCGAAGTTAATGACGACCAGTGGACGAAGTTATAAGACCTAATGTCTATGATGTCTGCGTTGAAGTCGCCGAGTAATATAAAGGATGGACACGCACGGACGTGTGAACGGACGGACAGGTGGACGGCGTGGGGGATAATGTAATGGGCTGTCGTATAGTTGATTAGACATAAGTTTGGTTGTTTACACATATATTATAATAATAATTGTGGGGGTTTAACGTCCCAAGACCACGATATATCATGAGAACACCGCAGTGGAGGGCTCTGGAAATTTCCGCCACCCGGGGTTCTTTAACGGGCGCCTAAATATAAGCACACAGGCCTCAAGCATTTTCGCCTCCATCGAAAGTGCTGCCGCCGCAGCCGGGATTCGATCCCGCGACCTGCGGTTTAGTAGCCGAGTGCCTTAGCCATTATGGCGGGTATGTTTACACACGTTTCAGTTTTTTGTAGTGCAGGTGTTCAGTTTCGGGTTGGCGTCTGGTGATGCGTCCATTGCATAGTTAGATGCTATCCACTGAAGTACATTTATGTAGCAGTGTCTAGGGCTACTACCCTCGTGAGCATCAGCGCTTCATATCAAATTACCACTTCTGATGTTGCTAATATACATGTTGATGTTGGCGTCGTTACACAACTGTAAACAATTGGTTATATAAAACATATGCGACTTTTTAACGCATGTCTCTGTGTGAATTTGTACATACATTTAGCGCGACCTCGTCATGTCATGCCACGTCAATAAAATAAAGTACAGCACAATCACCTTCCGCCTGCATGCTTCGCATAACGTGGATTCCCAAAGTACGTGGACGCGGCAGAGTTTTCTTTTTTTTTATTATTTGTCAAGGTTCTGTTGCATTTCGAAGAAGTTTATTTTCACCAAGTTTCGTCGGAAATGCTGACACTTTAAGTTGGTCAATGCTTCGTCCGATTTCCAAGATATTCACTTTTGACCAAATTCCTTACCAAACATGTAAGCCTACAGCATTTGGAAATATCGTCATTATTATTTAATCAAGGTTTTGTCGAATTTCGAAGAAATTACCTTGTGGCCAAATTCCTCACCAAAATGATAAGCCTTTAGAAATCTCGTCTTTTTTTTATTTGCCAAAGCTCCGTCGCACTTCGAAGAAGTTAATTTTTGACCGAACTTTTCACCGAAATGCTACAAAAACCTATAACCTTTCTAATCTTGCGTTTTCTTATTGGGCCAAAGTTCCGTCCTACTTCGAAAAAAAATCATCATTGACTGAAATTCTTACGAGAAGAAATGTAGAAGAAATTCAATTCTTACCTGATTTTTTACTGAAGTGCGGAGTCTATAGCCTTAAGAAATCCTGTTTTTTTGCAATGTTTCATCGCATTTCGTATCAATAAATTAACTTTTGACCAAATTTCTAACCAAGATTATTTCGACAGACTCGTGATTTTTGATCTGTCAAGGTTCCATCGCATTTCGAAGAAACCTAGCTTCAGACATACCACAGCTGCAGATAAGCACTGATATATTTGATGACTTGTCGATCCAGTGTCACTTGCCTTCCTCTGAGTTTTCGCTGTTCGCAATGGTCCTTTGCGTCCCGTCGGAACTATGCCGTGTTTACGCGATTTCTCCAAGGTTGGTCGCATTTCGAAGAAATTTATTTTGATCGAATTTCTGACCATAATGATAAGACTGTAGGCTCTGTAGATACCATGTTTTTTCGAATTATCAAGGCTTAGTCCCATTTGCAAGACACTAATTTAGACAGGATACTTCACTAATATACGGTTAGCCAACCGGTGAATCGCTCAAATATTTTGCCAGCTCTGCGGTGAATACCTTGCTTGTAATCGCTCCACATACGGGTACGATCTAAATGGATAGAAAGTAAGAGTAATTAAATCCACTAAATTCTGAAATGCGCCGGGATTCGAACCCGGTACCTTCACCACTCGAAGATGATGCTCAAGCATTTCGCCACTGCAGCTGCCAAACCTCCGTGCACTTATATATTTATTGTTAGGTTGTAAACGGCTATAGTTAGAGGATGCGTTGCCCCAATCAACGAAACATTCGAAATAGAAAAGTCCGAAATGTTTGATATCCGCATCAAAATGACCAGCCAAGAAAGTGGCGGCCCTACCCACCATGGTAAGTCCCAAGTTTTTTCTGACGTCACACTTTCAACGTGGAAGCTACATCTCTCTCTTTTCGCCCCTAAACCATTA
The DNA here is from genome assembly GCF_013339725.1 of Rhipicephalus microplus. Taxonomy (NCBI): domain Eukaryota; kingdom Metazoa; phylum Arthropoda; class Arachnida; order Ixodida; family Ixodidae; genus Rhipicephalus; species Rhipicephalus microplus. Next base: position 59,256,884 of record NC_051175.1, read on the forward strand.
GCAACGGCCCGAAAAAATTTTCAGGGTCTGTGTTGTAAGGAAGCCAACTCCTTGTAACAGCTCCTCTAGAAGGTAGTCGCGAGTAGTATATGGAATGGGAATGTCTTCTCCCGATTGGTCTTGCTTCAGAAGCTGTAAATGACGTTAAAAGTGACGTCAAGCAACTGTTGGGCGTTATCGCGGGTGATAAGGGCCTCAACTTTCAGACCGTTTTTCTAGGTGTACTGGGGTGAAGCAAATGCCTCGGAGGTAAATTTAGCTAGAGGGTTTAGGAATTTTCTTGGAAAATAGTGCACCGAATTTATTGGGGTTTATTGCAATCAAGAGGAAACGTCAATATTTTATCCAGCAAGCTTCAGCCGAGGTGGCCTTTCTTTTTTTTTTCCAGAGGTTGCCATACGTTTCAACACTCTGAAAATCTTTTATATGTTTACAGGTACGTCACTCAAAAAAAAAGATGTAAAGCTACTAATATTTTATGGCGATTTCAGGGCGTAAAATCATGATACGTTTATCAGGTGCGCTTGGTGGAAGGCTCTGAAAATTTCAAGTGGAGGGGTCTGGCGATGCACTGACATCACACAGTACGCCTACATGCGAACGCCGTGACCTGGATCGAATCCGCAACCGTGAGGCCACGGGTTGAGCAACGGTAACTGATATAGCTACGCGGCAGTGGTGTAGCCCGGGGGTGGCACACCGGGCCCGTGCCCTCCCCGCAACTATTTTCGCCATGGCATACAGAGCGAGAAAAATGACCACTTTAAGTTAAGGTGGTGGCTCCACAAAATCAAAAGGTGCCCCCCCCCCCCCCTTGAAAAAAAGTATCCGTCTACGCCACTGCAACGCAGTGGAAAAAAAACAGGTTGGAACTGTCTTAACTAGATGCAATGATCAAATCTGCCTTTTTGTGGTGTAACGCCTCGGTATGACACTTGCTTCGGAAGTTCTCAGAGCAGCTGCAGCAGCAACTGGTTCAACCTGAATCTAGGTGAAATTTTCACGCGCATTAATGCACACAGGATTCTTAAGCACTAGCTGAGTGTTCTAGGTCGACTGACCAAAAATATTTGTTTGTCGACCTGTTTCTAATGTCTGTAGAGTGTGATGCCCTCGACAAAAATAAATGAAGAAAATAAGCTCATTACAACAAAGGCTTTTAGTTGGACCAGCTCGCTCAGTAGCCGAATGCGTTGCCCATAAAGAGCAACGTTAGAGAAACCACGCATTTAAGTCAAGGGTCTAAAACATTCGGCTAAACACGGAATAAAGTTTGCTGACTCTGCTCAATAATAATCGCATTATTTTATCGCCTATTGGAATTATCAATGCTTCGTTCATGTATGAGTGATATAAATATGGTACCCAGTATAAGAACTGTGCACGGGCCGAATTTCGCAGCCCAGCTGGGCTTGCTGATTACGTCGAAGGCCAGCCGGAGCCCGATGCTCGAGGGGTTCGAGCCCGCCCGGTCTGACAATCACAAACAAAAGCTGGCCTTACATTATGAAGGTTTGCTGCTGAGACAATATATATATATATATATATATATATATATATATATATATATATATATATATATATATATATATATATATATATATATATATATATATATATATATATATATATATATATATATATATATATGCAAGGAAAGGCAGGGAGGTTAACCAGACCCACATCCGGTTTGCTACCTGTACTGGGGAAGGAATTAAGGGGAGCAAAGAGGTTGCAAAGAGATAAGAAGGTACACACAATCACGAGCACACTCGGGGGAGCACACTCAGTCGTCAGGTGGTCGCTCGGGTTTGTTGTCTTCAAGTGAAGTAGGAGTGTTTTAGTCGCTTTCTGCGCGATCGAGGCAGACGCCCAAGGTCCCAGAATCTTCTGCACACACAGTGGTCTAGAGTCAAAACCGTCCTGAGCTGGCATCACTGCGTGTCGTAGCAAGCGCAGCTGCACAGGGCGTGTTCAATGGTCTCTTTATCTCTGCATGAGTCGCATAGAGAGGTACCTGCCATACCAATGCGAAATGAGTACACCATTGTGAATGCAACACCCAACCAATGACGGCATAACAGTGTCGCATCGGGGCGGGAAAGTTGTGATGGTAGCTGTATCTTGAGCGAAGGATCCAGTTCATATAAGTGACACCTTTGGAAGCTGGTAGACGACCAGAACGTGCGTGCAAGATCTCGAGCCAGCAAGTAAAGTTGTCTTGCTGCATCAGTCCTTGATAAAGGAATCGGGACCACACGGGTTCCTTCATGGGCTGGGCGGGCTGCATCATGGGCTAATTGATTTCCAGTATTACCAATATGTCCAGGCAGCCATTGATAAATGATATCATGTCCTCGTGCTAGAGCTTCACGATGGCAATGTCTTATTTCATGTACCAATTGTTCATGATTCCTCTTACGCATGGCAAACGGCAAACTCTGAAGTGCTGCCTTCGAATCACAGAATATGACCCATTTTACTGGACGCCCTTGAACGAAATATTGTAAAGCGGCTCTTATAGCAGCAAGCTCTGATGCCGTAGACGTAGTCATATGCGACAACTTCAATATGATTGTTATTGCCGCAGCCGGAATTACAGCGGCACCTGATGAGCTGCTGGACGAGACAGACCCGTCAGTGTATATCTGCGTTCGGTCCAAGTACAACTGATATAATAATAACAGTGTTGCTTGCTTCAATGCTACTCTGGAATGATTGCTTTTCTTTTTGATACCCGGAATTTCTAGACGTACTTGCGACTGGTCGAGGCACCACAAGAGACATGCGATTCTCGTAGCTGGCGTATATCCTGATGGAATGCTGTTTAGGTGCTTGGCTATGACATCTGAAAACGTAGCACGTACACTGTAAGTAAAAACTACCCGAGTTTGGGGTTATTGCGGCTCATAACCTCTGAAAACTCTCTCACCTTTAATGTTACTACCTCGAGTTGGAGTAAAATATGGTACATGACATAGTTTTACCTCCATTTCTGAGGGAGGAAATAAGAGGATGTCAAAATCTAGTTTTACCACGTAGGGAGTTTTCTATCACGTGATTTTTAACCTGCGTTTCAGAGTTTATTACCATGTGACTTCAAGGTGCAGCTGCTTTGGCGGCTTTTGCCCCATACCCCCCTATAGTGACGCTCTCAGTGAATCCTGAAGGTACGCGAGGACCCAGATTTTTTTTTTTTTGCATCGTCGTGCCTCATGACTGACCTCGAGTCAACGCACTTTCACTGGAACTGGGGGCAGCATAAGCACAATAAGCGAGGACAGCATTTTGTGAACGAAAACAAAAAGAGAGAGAGGGCTCTCAAAAAAAAAAAACCTGCTGTGGAAAGTTGTCCTGCATATTTTCGCAAATTGTTGGCTTTTGCTTGGAGACAGACGGTGCAAGAAGCTCGGAATCTGTGTGTCTGGTAGAGCTGATGGATGCCGCATGTTTCCTACATCATCGAGCGACCGTGCGCTTTTGAGCGCCTCCGAACCTGCACGTCGTGGATACTTCACTTTCGTGCCGAATCGCGAAGATCGGCCAGCGGTAACAAAATCAATCTGGTGTCATTGTCCGTGGTTGCTTCCTGGAGAAGCGATAAACAAAACTCTTCACTCTGTCGTCGGTACCGAGCCGCGGCCGCCGGTGACCAGTGGGAGTGTGTCGCCGGGGCAGGTAAATGAAGCATCGCATATACATGATTCCACAGAGGACGATGCCTGTTGGAGTAAAGTGCAGCCCATATTGTCCGCCCCATGCGCCAACTGTTCTCAAACATGTAGCACGAAGGCGAGCACCGATACGAGCCAGACGGAACCAACTAGCGGCTGCCGGTGAGCACGAAAAAAACCGAGACGGGCCGTCTCTTTCGTTGGAAGTACATATGTACATCGCACCGTCCCCGTAAGACTCCGCAGATAGCGGACACGTGTTCATTTGTGCCTGAAATGACGACGAAATTCGCACAGGATGTGTATTCTGCGATTGCCAGCTATACTTCATCGAATAGCCGTGCTCCTCGAAAAGGCCTAGCACGCCGTCGGTAAGCAGCTTGTATGGAGGCGTGCACCACTCTTCTACGCCCGTTGTCATGAATACGTGCTGCTACTGTGTTTGTGCACCGTTGCTCAATGAAAATCATTGAGCTGCCATAGTTTGTGTATGCTTAGGTACATTTTATGGACGTGCGCATCGGCAGTGCTAACACGTGTGGGGCCAAGAGCTCGGTGTGCCAAGTAATTATTAAATAATCGAAAAGGTGAGATCGGGCAGATTTATAATAAGAGGTCGGTGTGACATTTATCTTCCTGCAGCCCACCTCAAGTTTACGCTTGCTCCTTTAACCGTTGTTGTTAATCGATGCAAAAAAAGAGCTCTCCTTCCGGTAGCACACGACCGGTCAAAAAGTGGTGCCTATATATACCAAGTTGTCAAAGTACATGACGATAGTTATAGCGCGAGAACAAAACGATGGCAAAGAGACAAGAAGGACATGAAGGTCTCTGTGTCATCTTTTTGTTCTTGCGCTATAACTATCGTCATGCCATACCAACTAGCCCAAGCTGCCACACTTCTAAGTCATAGTACAGTCGAGTAACGCGGGCAGTCTGTTCGAGTGGTATATTATATTGCATTTGTTGTGTGTGCGTGTTTGTTTGTATGTGAATAAATGTGTCATCAATTCTGCCAATCATTCGATATTTAATAAATTTCTCGACTGTAGGCGAATGCACCTGTTGACTTTTATTTTTGTACCACCGGAAATAACTCCCAGAAGTCACCTCAAAAACCTTGTGAAGGTAGTAAAAGTTTACTCTCTTCATACTCACTCAAAACCTCATTGGGGTAAATATTTACTACCCTTCCTACGTTCAAAAACTCAGTTAGCACGAGAGTAAATTTTTACTTCGATAGTAGGCGTTAAAAAAAACAGGAAAGGTAGTGCGCTAGAGGACAAGTGGTTTACCCAGCTTTTGAGGTTATTTCATGTCATTTTCGTTTAGTGTGTAGTCTTTCGAAGGGTAGAATGGCCAAGTGGTCGTCGGGGACACGGCTAGCATGTCGAATGAGCGCTCTGAGGCAATCCACAACTCTATATGTCCTGACCGGATGGTCTTTGGCAAGCACGATTGTGGTATAAGTAGAATCGCATCGGGGCAGTCCTAGGCAGCTACGCAATGCCTGACCCTGCAAACTCTCCAATGAATGAGTATTAGATTTGCAAGTGTTAGTCAGTACCGGCAAGCTGTAGCGCAATAGACCCAGAAATAGGGCCCTGTACAGCTGTAGCATGGTGTCACACAGGTCCCGTTAATTAGGGAGGCGATCGCCGGGCTAATTCCAAGGGCCGAAGTATCGGCCACCCGAACCGCACCACGAAAGCGTGGACAATTTAGAAGTGGTCCTTTTTGGCGCGCCAGCGGACGCCGGCTGTGGCCCAAAGAACAAGTCAGAGCCGAGAGTTGATAAACAAACAAAATTATATTCTCAATAATGGCAGATCGAAAACAACACCCAAGAATGCACACTCCACAATAGTTGCATACAATATGTCACCAATCAAACAACGTACTACACAGTACAATCAGCCACACTCGAAACAACGGACACAGACAACAATACGCACTACAATGCAGTCGCATGCATTGAACAACCAAGACACTTAAAGACTTAAGAGACAGGAAACCTATTCAGTCCAAAGTTCTTGGAACAAAAGTCTGGATGATACTCTTCCGAGAATCACTCACTCAAAGTCCAGGGTTGTTGTCGTTCCGATGCCCCTGAAGTTTCTCTTCCAGGAAACCTCGCGTCTTCAGTTGGCCTCTCTCCAAGCTTCAAACTTCTTCGCCGGAAACACGTCGGCTTCACACACGCAGCTGTTGCCACGCGTCCTCGCTCGATAGCGGTAGACACACGCTCTTGCCTGTAGCTCGAGCCTTCACCTCTCAGGTGGAAATCCTCTTCTTCTTCTCCTGCTTTGTCTCTGCGGACAAAACCTTCGCCGACTACACGGCGGAATGCCTACGCGCTCTGGCGCTAACTTCCGTCTTCTCCTTCGAAGTTTCTCTTCCAGGAAACCTCACTTCTCCCGCCTTGTCCCTACGGACAAAACCTTCGCCGACTACACGGCGGGATACCCTACGCGCTCTGGCGCTAACTTCCGTCTTCTCCTCCGAAGTTTTTCTTCCAGTCTCACGTTTTCTCCTGCTTTGTCCCTACGGACAAAACCTTCGCCGACTACACAGCGGGATACCCTACGTGCTCTGGCGCTAACTTCCGTCTTCTCCTCCAAAGTTTCTCTTCCAGGAAACCTCACGTCTTCTCCTGCTCTCTCGTCTCGGCCGCTCGATTAAATACCTTCCGCGCGAGATTCCAGAAAGTTCTCGTCATTTCGTCGGCGCGATACGCATCGAAGACTGGGGAGAGGGCGAGACGGTTCGAATGCCCTCCACGTCAGATGACTCAACTCGGTATGACCACGCCCCTTTCCATCTAGAAAGATCGAGTACTTGCTCGGCTGCCGTTGTGGGGTGAGGAGGTTCGTCGGCGAAGCCACGCTTCCGCGGGGAGAGGGAGCGTGCCCGGAGAGCTTGTTTTCTTTTTTCTTTTTCTTTTATCGTTGACCTCGCGGCGTCACTCCGGCGTTTCGTCGCGAGGAGTTGGCGGCGCGCTCTTTTTGAGCGCTCGTTCTGTGACACATGAAGGCCACAGAAGTTCCCCATGCTTTCCCGCACATAAATTTCATTGTATGCACAATAGATAGCAGTCTCTTCTTCAAGTACGCATAATTCGGGCTCCACGAAAGACAATTGTCGATTATTATGCCCAGGAAACGATGCGTTTGTGCATACTTGACACTCATGCCCATTGATGTAGACAGGGTATGGCGCCATTGGTTTGCGTGTAAACGCAATCAACGCGCACTTCACAGTTGATATAGTCAGGCCTTGTTTCTGAAGGTAGGCTGTTGTAAGGGTTGCTGTATTCGTGCACGCAAGTGAGGGCGAGTAACTGCAGCACTCCAAAGGCAAATATCATCGGCGTAGATGGATAGGCACACCGACTTTGGCAGAACCTCCACCAGACCGATGAGGGCAACATTGAACAAGGTGGGGCTTAAAACACCTCCCTGAGGTACTCCGCAGTACGTATAATGTTCAGTAGTTCTACCCTCATCGGGGTGTCCTTCTTCAGGAGGTTTGTGAGTGGGCGTGCAATGATGGCGAAGTCCTTAACAAACCGTCGAAAGTAGAAGCACAAGCCCACAAAACTGCGAACGTCCTTTGTTGACTTCGGAACAGGAAAGTCCGTGACGGCGTGAATTTCCTCGGAATCCGGGCAGACTCCTGTGGCATCGACGATGTGGCCAAGTACGGTTATTTGACGACGAGCAAAGTGGCATTTTGACGAGTTCAGTTGAAGTCCGGCTCGACGATAAACTTCAAGAATTGCCGATAAACGCTTGAGATGGGAGTTAAATGTGGGCGGGAAAACGATAACGTCGTCTAAATAACATAAGCAGGTTGACCATTTAAACCCTTGGAGCAATGAGTCCATCATTCTTTCGAACGTGGCCGGCGCATTACAGAGACCAAAGGCAATAACTTTGAAGTGATAAAGCCCGTCAGGAGTGACGAATGCGGTCTTCTCACGGTCCATCTCGTCCACAGCGATCTGCCAATAGCCAGATCAAAGGTCGATAGTGGAAAAATACGTAGCACCGTAAAGGCAGTCTAAGGCATCGTCGATTCTAGGCAACGGGTAAACATCTTTCTTTGTAATTTTGTTGACATGCCTATAATCTACACAAAAGCGCCATGTTCCATCCTTATTTCTGATCAGGACGACAGGAGAAGCCCAGGGGCTACAAGAGGGCTCGATTATGTCTTTTGCAAGCATCTTTTCGACTTCCTGTTGTATGACTGCGCTCGGACGCAGAAACACGGTATGGACGTCGGTGAATGGGTCTCGCGTCACCTGTATTGATGCGATGAGTAACAACACTCGTTCGGCTTAAAGCCGTGCTGGCGAATTTGAAAATGTCACTATAGGACTCCAGGACGTGACGAAGCGCTTCCGCTTGATCAGGAGCGAGGTCTGATGGTACCATGTGGTCAACGTCGACGCCCAATGAACGTGATAGAGTTGGTTCATGGTCTGAGGTGCAACAATCATCCACTCTGAAGGGTTCAACCATATGGTCTTGTAGAGCAGTAATTTCGGCCAGGGAGATACCTTGTGGAAGAATTTGGGCAGTGAGGGCAAAATTGACAATAGGAAGGCATGTGCGGTTTTCAACGATTGTCAAAATGGTGTGCGGAACAGCGACGCCATGCGTAAGCATCGCGGCATGAATTGCGACCACCATGTAATCGCCGTCAGATACAGGTGGTGTAGAGAAGAGGTCGATATGTGTGACGCAGTTAGGCGGAAGGCGTGCGAAATCAATGCAGCAAAGGCGACTTTGGGGTGGGTTGGTCAGATCAGAAAGTAGAGGCATTTCAAAATCAAGACAGCCGGCTGAACAATCTATAAGGGCCGAGTGAGCGGTTAGAAAATCCATGCCTAGAATTACTTCATGAGGGCAATTTTCTATAACGGTGAAAAGAACAGCAGTGCTTCTATCGGCGATAGTCACACGGGCAGAGCACATGCCAATAATCGTGGCAGTTCCCCCGTCGGCGACTCGAACGGCTCGGTTCAAGGCGGGTGTGATAACTTTCTTTAGGCGGCGACGAAGAGTAGCACTCATGATGGACGCATGCGCGCCGGTATCGATCAACGCGCGCACAGGTACATTGTCTAAAGTAACGTTCAACAGATTCCGTGTGGTCGGTAATGTTACACGAGGATTTCTTGCAGAGGTCGTCGTCAATGCAGCTTCACCTCCAGAAGCTGCACTGCCTAGTTTTCTGGTCGGGGGCGCTGCGAATAGGTCGGAGAGGCAGGACGGCGTTGTGGGGGCGAACGAGATTGACGGCGAGCAGGGGATGGTGAGCGGGCGTAGCGAGGTCTCGTCAGAGATGCGGCAAAATTAGAGGATGTGGTCGGCATAGGGGAATCAAAATCAAATGTCGATGACGACTGGTGGACAGAAGTGGCCTGGGTAGGAGGCCCATAGTGTGCCGGCGGAGCCCAGCGATTGCGGCAGTGGCGAACAATATGACCGACACGTCAGCAGTTGAATCATATGGGCTTGTCGTCCAGTGTACGCCATTCGGACAAACTGCGCTGTCGAGAGTAGTTGGAACCAAATCGAGGAGCGGAGGGACGACGATAAAAAGGCTCGGCAGAGTATAGACTGGTTGAATGGGGTGTAGGCTGACGTTTGATAATTCTTGACGAAGGACGGCTTGTATCAGTGAGTGTCACGGACGGCCATTTTTGGCGACACCGCGTCACGGCAATTAACGGGCGCCGTACTCCCCGACTGACCGTGAGAACGGTGGCGCATAAAAGGAAGCCGAGAAGTGCAAAATAGGGTGCTCTTCTTAGAACGTCGCCGCTGACGGTTAATCCTTTTGTAACTGTGGCGGCGTCTGCAAGGTCGTAGAAGGCCGCGGTATACCCCGAACAAAGATTAGACTACAAGACGCACCGGCTGAGAGCCAAACGTTTGACCGTTCCCACGGGGAAAAGCGTGGGAAACGCTCTGGTGGCCAAGCCGTATGACAACAACCCGACAGGTTGCCACTCTCGCTAGTTGAGGGGCCTCTCCCAATTAAAAAGCGGTGGGGTCAAAATATTTTTGGGGCGGAGTTTCCCATCAATTAAACGCGCATGATTGGACCCAGGTAGAGGTCTCTTGTCCCCAAGGAAGAGAGCGAGGAGACACGAGGGGGATTTAAGCGCAGGATTTTGCCCTGCTAGGCAGACTAGTCGCTGACCAAGATGGTGTAGAAACAGATCAACAAGCATCTTTTCTAGAAGTTTTTAGTGTGGCTCTGTATCGGCTGGCCACCTAAACTTAGCCGTTCGTCTAGTTGTGACGCGAGATTAACGTCTGCAACGTAGACATCGGGACTTCGCCTCGAGTTAGCTCAACCTGCTCGAAGTCACCTGCAAGCACTAGCCTCCCGGAGCCACCAGCGTTGCAACACCGCCGACATCGCAGTCGTGCCAGAACTCTCTTCGACTTCTCGCATCCGATCGTCGGGGACACAACGCTGCCGGTCATCACACGTATGCCTTTACCTGTTTATATCTTCGAACTTTCTCCTCCGTCGTTCTATTCTTGTTAGTTTGTGTAGTTTGTAATAGTTCTCTCTCGTAAGCTGATTTATTGTTTCTGTTATATATTTCTTTAGTTGTATCAAGTGTCGATGTATTTTGTTAGTTGTATTGAAGTGTTGTATTAGATCCCGTGTGCTGCAATATCACTAGAGTAAAGTTTGTTTTGTTTTCTCACGTCTCTGATCTCTTCACTGTCCCGGCTTTCGTACGGAACGAACCAACCTGCTGTCATCCCCGTCGCCGACTTCGCGCTGGCGACGCTAGAGTGGCAGCTTGTAAGAAAACTGGCGTCCGCGAGACAGGACGTTCCGTACAAGGGTAAGACAGTGAGGGGTGAACGAGAACCATGCGGACAGCGTGGTGATAGAGCCGCACAGTTGAAGCGGTTGCATCCTGCAATGATTGCGCTGTTTTTATAGTGGCATTATAGTGACAGTTGCAGTATGGAGTGTATAGATTTTGATAAGTGGATCACGTACGGTAAACAGTCAGGCCTCGAGGGCGCCGAACTGAGACAATGGATTAAGGAGCAGCAGGAACAGGCGTTAGCCAGAGAAGAGCGGGCACTGGCCCGGGAGGAAAAGGAAAAAGAAAGAGAGAGAGAATGCGAAGAAAAGGAGAGAGAAGCGGCAAGGGAAGCGGCAAGGGAAGCCGGAGAACGGGAAGTACAGTTACTGCAATTAAGATTCGCCTCAGTGAGAGTAGCAGGGTGAGCCGATCCAGCAGTGAGCACGGAGATGCCGGCGAGGAACTGTCATTTGAGCGAGACACATGGTGTCAAGGGCGACTCACGGTTCTGCCTTGCGAGGCAAATGAAGCTGTTGCGCAACTCAGTCAGCAGAACGCAAACAACTACGAGGTAGTTAAGGCAGAGATGTTCCGGACGTTCGGAACTTCGGTCTGGACAAAAGAAGAGCAGCTCAGATAAGAGTCTGAAAGAAAGCGCGAAACAGAAAGACAACAGTCTGAAAGCGAGGCGCGTCGGAAAGCGCTGGACGTTAAAGTGTGGCAGGAAGCGTTAGAACCAGAGATCGCGCCAGAAAAGGGCCCGCGTATTCTAGAATGCATCAAGGTAGAGTATGCCGAGAACGAGGCCTTGGCCGGCCTGGAGGTAGAGACGATGTCGAAAGACGCTCCTTGCGTGGATGAGGAGAGTGCCAGCAGCCCTAATGGGCCCAGTAAGATGCTGGAAACCTCCTTCGTGCCTCAAGAGTACGTTTCGACATCATCAAATGTAGGCATGATTAGCACAGTGGCGAATCAGAGCGAGGACGCGACACTTCAGGAATGCAGCGATGCCGTCGGAGAGGGCCCAGTTAATGGCTTCATCAATGTTGACAAAGCTAATTTGGCCCGACAGTCCGTCGTGACGTAGAGTTCAAAAAGCGCCATCGGGAGGGAAGACCTAGCACCAGCTCCAACGAGCTTCCCAACTTCTGAGGTCCTGAAGGGACATGATGATGACATCGAGAGAAAGAGGGCAATCAAACATCGCCGAAAACGAAAGAAGCGGAAGCGCACCGCACTGTGTAAGCCTAGGGCAGAGCCCACTCCGTCCCGACAGAGACGAAAGGCTAGGCCGTTAATTCGTTTCAAGAAATGTCAATGGTGGCGTTCATGGAGGCACAAGTGCGAGCCAGGTGTAGAGGGGGAAAGGGAGGTGCGTCACCCGAGCGAAACGCGCGGTTCATTTCGACGACTTCGAGAAAGCGGCCTTGCCCGAAGGTTCAAAGTCGAAAAGGCACAACGGCTAAGTACTGCGTGGGGGCGACCACAAAGACACTATTACCCAGGCTTCCCCCCTGTTTCTGGCGTCCCTTTCAAATTCCTGAGGGGAACAGGCCGAAGTGGAAAATGAGGTGTGACGGCAGTGCACTGCTTAGAGTTTGTGCATTTTGTAGTCTCTGGCGTGTTCGAAAGCCGCCGGGAACGCGACCCCATCGTGTGCGATTCAAGCGAATCTAATTGAGAAAAGGGGGGTGGTCAGTTTGAAGAATTGTTGCACGTGCGTGCTAAGTATGGTTACTTAGTGGCTTTGCAGAGGCAGACTTCAGTCATAATTTTTGCAAGTTACGTGATGCGGTGCAAATTGTTCAGAAGGGAAACCGCCGAGCCAAAGGCTGAAAGTTAGCATCGAGTTAGTTTAATCATGAGTGCGAAAATTTGCATAAGGTAAAAACCGAGAAAATGTGTCATTTTTCAAGAAAATGTGTTTTTTTCAAAGGTTTAGTGTGGCATCGTATGCCTCCACTGCCATGGGGATGTGGCATGAATGAGCATTTGAGGAAGATGTTAGCATAAACCGAATGATTTCGTAAATTGATTAAGATTGGCGTGACCCGGTACAGTTGTCGTTGCGCCCATTGAGAATTGAGGTCTATGAGCATGTTATTTTTTTTCCTTTCGTCGGTTGTTTTCTGTTTGTATGTGCGTATTTCATTGTATAAGAAGTTTATTTTGAGTTATTTTCTTTTTGCTTGGTGCATCGGTTATTTTTACTTGCTGTAATGCACATTGAAGGATTGCACTACAGTAGAGGAGCGCACCTGTTCCGTTTTGTTTCGTAGTATACATTCGTGCAGTGTATTCTGTATTGATGGCTGCCGTACACGGCTGTTTTTTTTTTCTTGTTTGTATGGCGCATTGATATTGTTGCGTGTAACTGAAGCTGGTACTCTAACAAGGGTTTGTATTTCCTTTTGTTGTTACTTCGATGCACTCTGCCTATTTATGTTGTGTATGAGAGGGACAGCCCTCATGTCGCCCTCGTTGGTGGTGTTTTGTTCCTTGTTGTCGAAAAATTCCCCTCCGTGTGAACAAATGTTATGAATAACATTCTGAAAGTGGGGGGCAATGTCACGGACGGCCATTTTTGGCGACACCGCGTCACGGCAATTAACGGGCGCCGTACTCCCCGACTGACCGTGAGAACAGTGGCGCATGAAAGGGAGCCGAGAAGTGCAAAATGGGGTGCTCTTCTTAGAACGTCGCCGCCGACAGTTAATACTTTTGTAACTGTGGCGGCGTCTGCAAGGTCGTAGAAGGCCGCAGTATACCCCGAACAAGGATTAGACTACAAGACGCACCGGCTGAGAGCCAAACGTTTGACCGTTCAAATGGGGAAAAGCGTGGGAAATGCTCTGGTGGCCAAGCCGTATGACAACAACCCGACAGCTTGTCACTCTCGCTAGTTGAGGGCCCTCTCCCAATTAAAAAGGTGTGGGGTCAAAATATGTTTGGGGCGGAGTTTCCCATCCAATAAACGCGCTTGATTGGACCCAAGTAGATGTCTCTTGTCCCCAAGGAAGAGAGCGACGATTTAAGCGCAGGATTTTGCCCTGCTAGGCAGACTAGTCGCTGACCAAGATGGTGTAGAAACAGATCAACAAGCATCTTTTCTAGAAGCTTTTAGTGTGGCTCTGTATCGGCTGGCCACCTAAACTTAGCCGTTCGTCTAGTTGTGACGCGAGATTAACGTCTGCAACGTAGACATCGGGACTTCGCCTCGAGTTAGCTCAACCTGCTCGAAGTCACCTGCAAGCACTAGCCTCCCGGAGCCACCAGCGTTGCAACACCGCCGACATCGCAGTCGTGCCAGAACTCTCTTCAACATCTCGCATCCGATCGTCGGGGACACAACGCTGCCGGTCATCACACGTATGCCTTCACCTGTTTATATCTTCGAACTTTCTCCTCCATCGTTCTATTCTTGTTAGTTTGTGTAGTTTGTAATAGTTCTCTCTCGTAAGCTGATTTATTGTTTCTGTTATATATTTCTTTAGTTGTATCAAGTGTCGATGTATTTTGTTAGTTGTATTGAAGTGTTGTATTAGATCCCGTGTGCTGCAATATCACTAGAGTAAAGTTTGTTTTGTTTTCTCACGTCTATGATATCTTCACTGTCCCTGCTTTCGTACGGAACGAACCAACCTGCTGTCATTCCCGTCGCCGACTTCGCGCTGGCGACGCTAGAGTGGCAGCTTGTAACAGTGAGATAGTAGTCGGTGAAGGATCAGGCGTTGGAAATGGAGTAGCTACTGGTTGGGCTGCCTCGACCTCGCGACGAATGATGCGCGTGAGGTTGTCACGTCGGGGAACTGGGCGGACGGCGTCATCACAAGAGGAAGTAGCAGCTGTGTTCGGCATGCGCGTGATGCCGTGGGTGACGCGGCGGGCTATAGCCTGTTCTAGACGGCGGCATTCTTTGAGGATCGTGTCGATGCTCGTGACATTATTAAAAACCAGCAGGCTGAAGGCATCGTCAGCAATCCCTTTGAGGACGTGATTAACTTTTTCTTCTTCTGACATGCACTGGTCGACCTTGCTACAAAGCGCCAAGACGTCAAGAATGTATGAGACGTACGATTCAGTAGACGTCTGGGCGCGAGTGGCGAGAGTCTTCTTGGCAGTGAGCTGACGACCAGATGAATCGCCGAAAATATCCCAGCTTGTGATTTCGGCTGCGTTGGTTTCGAACCATATCCGCGGTGTGCCGTCGAGGTAGAACACAACATTGGCGTGCATGAGCGTGAAATCCCAGCGGTGAGTAGCACTGACTCGCTCGTACCGGTGCAGCCAGGAGTCAACGTTGATGTTACCGTCAGTGGTGAAAGTTCCAGGATCCCGCAGGGGTGGCAGGGTGACGTGGGTTGTCGACTCGGATAGAGAGACCGGTGGGGATGAGGCACTGGCAGTTGAAGTAGCCGAAGAGTCCCCGGTGTTGCGACCGCTGCGCGTCTCCATCGAGGTACGGGAGTCGTCCACCTCCACCAATAATGTTTTGGGTAACTTATTTAATAAATTAAATACGATGCACCGTGCTCGGCGAACAAGATGGCGACTGGTCATCAACAACCAGCCACCAACGTCGTCTTTCTCATTCTTGCAGCCAGGCTGTGCCGGCTGTTGTGTATCAATATTATGGGTTTGGCACAGAAACACCTAAATGTACAAAAAGATTGGTTGAGCCTCTTTCACCAACCCCGAGTACCATATGCACACATATAGGTAGGTATAGGCAGCTACCTACCTGCATGTAAACAGTACTACACTTATACCTACCTACCTACCTACCTACCTACCTACCTACCTACCTACCTACCTACCTACCTACCTACCTACCTACCTACCTACCTACCTACCTACCTACCTACCTACCTACCTATATGCATGCATGAAAGCAGTTATAGGTAGGTACTACCTACCTCGCTACCTATACCTACCTACGTGCATTGTTGCGACCGGGGTTTGCAGGCACCAAAGGTCCGGGATGAAGTTGTCGAGGCAGGAGGAAGAGAGACTTGATGAGGGTTTATTTACATTACTATATACAACGTGAGCTCTAGTACATGACGAGCTCTTTCTTACATGGCGAGCTCTCGAATCTGGCGTTCCTCTACATGGCGCTCCTTCGAATGAGCCGGGTGGCGCATTATAAAGGGTATCCCCAGATCCCTAGATCAGGGAACACGTGCAGATGTTACTATCCAATCACAGATCACACACAGCCGGCGAGGGTGAAGAGCATGCACGGCCCACGTGAACGTCCAATATCGAGCCGTGATCACTGCAATCGAAGGTGGCGCCAGCGGGGCCCTTCCTCGTCGTGTTTGTGCCGCTGGTCGAGGGGTCCCAAACTCCTGACAGCCTACATCAAACGGTCCGCAGAACCGCTCGCCTAATTAGCGGGGCCGATTTGCGGCGGTCGCTTCCAAGGAAGATGCTGTAGTTGTCCTCTCTCGAACGGCTTACGGCCTCGTGGCGACACGACGTCTCACCCTCCGTCTAGGAGGGACAATGCCTGGCGGACATAGGCAGCCGGCCGGTCGGCTACTTGATTGAAGATCCAAAGAGCGCCGCTCTCTCGTCAGCTTCGGCGCCAGTCACAACAGCATGCATCTTTTTCTCGGGGCTAAGCAATGGGGTAGGTAGGCACCCACTTACCCAACATCTGACCTACCCATACATACATACATACATACATACATACATACATACATACATACATACATACATACATACATACATACATACATACATACATACATACATACATACATACATACATACAGTCGAGTGCATAATTTTAGAGACCACGGGACCGCGTGCCGAGGCGCGTCGCTGCGCCTTCTGGCAGCTGCACGGCTCTCTCCGGGAGCGCGTACTGCGCACGCTCGTCCCATATCACCCGGCAGCCTGCCCTTTCGCTCGTTTCAACGGCGCGCATCTCGAAATGATGCAGACGGTGCAAGGTGTCACTTCTGTAGTCGCCGTGAAGACAATGAAAAAAGCCGAGCGCTAATGTGACGACAGCACATAATTTGCGGGTTTCGGCCTGCTGCACATAGTGCACGTTACTCCTAGGCGATCCGCGGCGTGATCACATTTTGAATGTCGAGTTAGGCAATCAATAAGCTCAGCCAGCAGTGTTGCCTTTTGCGCTCTCATTCGCCGAACTAACGCACGTAGTAAATACTCGGTTTAAATATCATGTGTCTATGAACATGCATGAAACCAACAAACGTCCAACAGCTGCAGAAAAGAGCCGAGGAAGAAAGGTGAAAACAAACTCGGTTTATTAAAGATACGTCCTTTATTAAGGCCGCTGCGGTGGTGCAGTGGTTTCGATGCTCGGCTGCTGACCCGAAAGACGCATCTTCAAGTCTGGTCGCGCATGCCGTATTTCGATAGAGGGGAGATACTTGAAACTTGTATACTGAGTGCACGTTAAAGAACCCCGAATGAGCAAACATTCCCAAGATGTTACTTTGGTGGAGCTCTTTGTCATATCTATATAATATAGTTTATTTCTTTCTCTATATCGTGGTTCTGTCACGTCGAGAGCCCGCTCTTATTATTGGTAGGAGTCGAGCCTCGACCCAAGATTTTCTAGGATTCGAATTTCAGATATTCATGTGTTGTCTTCTACTACTCGAACCATAAACCTCGATTGAATACAACCCATTAATTAAATGCATTATAGTTGATTAAAACAAGTAAGTGCAAATTAATGCGGATTGAGACGTGCAAGAGATGTCATAGGCTTTCACTTTCGAGTCTTTTCATATTTGGGCGTATCTGGGAATGTTTTTTCCGGAAACCAGAGAAAATCACGAAGGTTGAAAGGGGCGTCACCGCTTTCAGTATTTCAATAGAACTCTACCCAAGACATTGCACGGAACATTCTAGAGCGCGAAGTAGTCGGGAATTGAGACTGCCTCCATTAACATCCTTCGCTCGAGCATCAGCGTGTATTCTGGTATTCTGGTCACGTTGTTTTGTAAAATACTGCAGTGAATTGAATTACAGGCGAGCACATTTCAGTTCGAAGTGCTCAAATGTTCGAGGCCCCACAAGGAAACAAAAGTAATTCCTTAAGCTGTTCGACCAAATACCTTGCAAGGCGGCACACCGCTCCTTTTGTACACAATACTCACTGCGTGGAAACGCGATTCTTTATTATAACTCTCTCAGAAAAATTGGGCTCTCAGAAGGTTCACGCGTGCTTGCGACGCAGGCGCAGTACCATTTTGTCATTTTTGTCAATTCTTTGCCTTATTTTGTGGTCTTTCGGGCTTGGTGACGATAAGAAATTATCTCGTACAGCAAATGTTGAATGGCAGCATATCGTGGCACAGCCCAGCTATTAGACAGCTATTGGACAGTGCCATTATCGAAAGAGAATAAGATCGGGGGTTTCAAGTCCCCCCACATTCGTCTTCAAAAATGTCACCATGAGTACCGGCTGATAGAAGGAGACGCATCGTAGAGTTAAGCATCCAAGGCTTTTCTCAGCGGGTCATCTGCCGGCTCCTTCAAAGGTCAAGAAATGCGGTGAGTCGTGCCATCCAAGCGTACCGACAAACTGGGGGATCAGTGACAGAGACCATGCTGGAAGGTCAAGATGCACAGGTGACGACGTGGACAGGCTAATTATCGCCGCCGTAGTAGCTGATCCCCATATAACAGAGAAAGGCATGAAAGATGCATTGCTTCTCAACGCGTCCCTCTGTACTATCCGTAGAAGGTTGGCAGAAGCAGGGCGTGCCAACTGCATCATGGCCCAGAAGCCCCACATCACGGACAGGCAAAAATCCATGCGACCGCAGTTTGGGCGTTCTGTGCAGGCATGGGGATCAGAAGAGTGGGGAAAATTCGTGTTAAGCGATAAATCAACGTTTTCAAGTCGCTGGGATCAGGAACGGTGAGTATGGCGTCCAATGAAGTCGAGGTAACATTTGCGATTTGTCTTCTACAATAATGTCATCCTTGTACTATTTACCATTGAATGTGTAGAAAAAGTAGTGCAAAGGGTAAGTAACCGCAGCTGGTAAAAATTAATGGCAGGTCACCCACTACAGTGCGCCTTAATTTCGTTGTGGTTAAGGCAAGTGAAGCCCAGCACTTTATTGTCTTCGAACCTGCTGTAGAACGTTGCTTAGCTTTGATTCTCTTTAAACTGTGTTACTTCTTATCGTGAGCAGCTCGCAAAACTTAAGCACCTTAGCCAATGTTTGTATATTGTACCTCACTACCTTAGGAAAATACAGTTGAGTTTGCGAGGCCTTCTGGAACGCACTGGGGGTGCCTTATGAACATGTCGAATGTTTCGCACCATCTTGGCGATCTCGCATAATTAAAATTTCATTATATGGATCTCCAAGTAATACGAAATTATTCGGGGATAAAGTGACTATGTGCCATTGCCGTTCTTATAAACCCGTGTAACCAATCCAGCATTTCCTTCCTCGCCAGGTATTCACCACAGTACACGCAGTCGGTCTTTGCCAGTGGCCGATGCTCTCTGAGTGTCTGGGCCACCATGACCAGGGAAGGACTTGTACCACTGATTCTTATCGATGGGAACCTTTCAGCCTCCTCGTACTCCATTATAATAGAGAGAGAATTGCTTCCTTATGTCTTGAATCGGCCGTTCAAGGATGGTTGTTTCGTGTACCAGCATGACAGGAGCCCGATTCACACTGCTCGCAGTGTGAAATCTTTGCTTGAGGACCTTGCTGTTCGCACATTGGAATGGCCACCTGTAGGAGTGGACCTGAACCCCATTGAAAACGTCTGGGGTCTCGTGAAACGCCGACTTGCGGCGCGGAATCTTGGAAGTTCGACGAAGGGGACCCCATTCGCGGCCATACAGGAGGAGTGGGAAGCACTTCGTTCACGCCCCGAGATCGTGGCCACGCTTTACAATTCGATGCCATCTCGTGTGGCGCAAGTGATTGCCGCCGATAAAATACTGAAAGTAGTGATTGTTCCTGGATTGCAGTTATAGCTATCGTTTACGTTTTTTTTTTTGCTTATAAGAATAAACTGTTTATTTATCGCGTTTCCTGGCTATTCATTCTGAACGCGCGATATTCAGTGGTTTACTGCATACAACTGCACGCGCGATATTCGCACCAAGAAATGGAGCTGGCATAACGTCTCCGAGACAGAGCACAAAATTCATCACTGCAAGATGAGCATATCACGCAACTCCGTTTGAGAAAAGCTGAGAAGCTGCATGTTTTCCGCGCTGCATCAAGGAAGAAAGCGTATTGCATGGCGCACTCAAGCCATGCTATTACATTGGAGGCATTTTCGCCGCTATATTATCGCTCGGGAGTACCGGTGCTTGCACTGCGACTGCATAAGTGGCACCTTGCGCCGTCCGCATCGTTTTGAGATGCGCGCCGTTGAAACGAGCGAAAGGGCAGGCTGCCGGGTGATATGGTGGTGGTAGTGGTTAGAAGATGAGAAAAGGCACCTAAATTCTGCAACCCGGTCGGGAGCACGGCGCAGTGCCTAGTAATATGGGACGAGCGTGCGCAGTACGCGCTCCCGGACAGAGCCGTGCAGCCGCCAGAAGGCGCAGCGACGCGCCTCGGCATGCGATCCCGTGGTCTCTAAAATCATGCACTCGACTGTACGTACGTACATACATACGTACGTACATACATACGTACGTACATACGTACGTACGTACATACATACATGCATGCACACATATATGCAAACACGCATACATATGCACATACATATACATACATACATACATACATACACACACACATACATACATACATACATACACACACACATACATCATACTACATACATACTACATACTTACATACATACATACATACATACATACATACATACATACATACATACATACATACATACATACATACATACATACACACATACATACATACGTACACAAAGTGGTTCTAAGAGAGAAAGGAAGAGAAAAGTGAGCCCCGTAACTGTCTGCTTCAGCGAGCGACAGCTTAACAGTAGCTCACAAGGGATGAGGGTGAGGAGAGATTAAAAGGATAGGAATAAATATGTAGAGAGAGAGAACAAGTATGCCAGAGAGCGACGACATATCGAGGGGATAGGAGAAATAGCAAAGATGGAAACACGGTCACAGGAGTCCGAGGACGGGGCACCACTTGCGAGAGCTCTTGTCGGCGTCAGGAGATGGCGTAGAGAAAGTCCCGTCTGTCAGAGCTACACTGTCGTCAGAGGTTGGCGTCAGGAGATGACGTAGGGCGAGCCCAGTTAGCCAGAGCTACGCTGACGTCGGAGATCGCGAGGGCACCACCGGTCGGCACGGAATCCAGCGAGCGAGTAAGTACTATCGGCGTCAAATGAAACCCGAACAGTGGAACGCGTGTTTCAAGCATTAGAAATAGTATAGTGTTGGCCGTCCAGTCATCACCATTGACAGGAGTGCACATCCGGTTTGGCAGCACAGCGCGATCCCCCTACAGTGCATTATCTCCGTTTCTGCTCTAGTTTTCGTATGGTGGTAATGGTGGCCATCGTTGGCGTGCCAAGCGCTTTTGATCGTATTACTCGCAATTCCTTGCTTTTACTTCAGCGTCGCGTGCAATTGGTGACTTGGCACGACAAAATAAAAAGAGAAATATAATCGGTTTGCGGTTCATTTTCAAACGATCGTCGTATCTCGTTCATCAGCGCTGCCTCACCTGCACCCTTCTTTCAGAGACCGACCGGAAAAGACTTCATTTTAACTTGAAATCTCGAGCGTTTCTTCGGAAGAGAAAGCGCAAATTGTTTCGTTTTCCCGGAACGAAGTGAAACAGCGTGACATCACCAGAACTATGAACGAACTTTTGTCTACTATAAATAGAATTATTCAGGAATCCCATGATGATGGACTCCGTGATGACAAACCGTGCTATAATACTCGCCTTCGACTGCAATAGTTTAATCTCTGTTTTTTTTATTTCATCATCATCATCATCAGCCTGACTACGTCCACTGCAGGACAAAGGCCTCTCCCATGTTCCGCCAGTTAACCTGGTCCTTGTTTAGAAAAAGTTTATTTACAGCATGTACAGAACACAAAGGCTTCATACCATTCCAGTAACAGGGCACATACACTTCGGCACATCTATATTTCACGACTAACATCACTACGTTACAGTGAAGACATTTGCTCTAATATGCATGAATATGTTGGCATACATGTACACAAAAATTCAATGTGATATCACAATACAAGGGGTATAACGATACAATAGATCCAAAATGAAACACAATTTGTAACAAATGAAATCATATATAACAACTCAACGGGCGCTGCTTAGCACCAAGTCGGTCGAAAAATGAGCTGTATCCTTTCGTGTTCCACCTTGACGAAAGGGCACGACCAATGCCGCAGAAACTCTTGCTCCCCGAGGAAGAAAAGCTCTTCGGAGAGAAACGCGAGGATCTCTCGTCTCATTCTCCCCAGTATCGGCCACAAGGCACGCCGGCGGCAATTGGCAGCTACGGCCTCACATCGGTTTCTCCAAAGGCTGAACAGCCCAGCAACTATTAAGAGAGCGGAGAAGCGGCTACGCGGAAATCGGCCGTTGGACACGAAAGTTCGCACACCCTGTCCCCGAAAACCAGCATTAACCGCACGCCAAAAAAGGCGGGAAACCACACATTCAAACGTCGCATGTCGATTGGTCTCTACCATGACGCAGTTGGGGCAAGTGGAAGTGCGAACTACCTGCCATCGCTGCAACCGATCTCGCGTGGGGAGCAAGCCCCAGCCCAACCTCCAGACAAAGTCTCTGAGATGCCCTGGCAACACTGCGGCAGTTATTGGTTTCCAAGCGCGGTTCAATACAGATTGACAATGCTGGGGCACCAAGGGCCGTAGAAGGGCGGCCATTGTGTCCACCACTTTAGAATCGGCCACCTCTATCTCTGGGCACGTAGCTTCCAAACGTCGGTGAAATGCTAGAAGGGCTCGATACAAAGATGGTAATTCAGTTGATTGGGGACCTTTGTTTATTTGGCTATCCGGCAAGAAGACACGTAGTGATGGCCCCAGATGGTAGCGAGCCAGTGTCTGAGCGGGCATGTCATCATTGCTTATTATTCGCAATAGAGTGCGGAGGCACAATGTAGAAGCCGCGACGGAAACGTCAGGGAATGCAAAACCGCCTTGATCTCGCGGTGGAGCTAACGCTGGACGCGATAACAATTCTGTGACACCAGACCAAAAAAATGAACTGATGCAGCTTTGCACTTTCCTGCAGACGTGGAGCGGTGGTTTAACAGAATGGCAAAGGTACCAAAATTTTCCTAGGTACACCGTTTGAGTTAAGTATCGGCGTTCCAAGAGCGGGAATTCGAAGTGCCTGGCTGCTTTGATATCATTTAGAAGAGTTTGTACAACGGATGACCAGATGCTATCCTGTATACCAAATACAGTGAAAGTAACTCCGAGTATTGAAATCTCAGGAGACCACTGTAAAGGCGACGTGATGTTGATACGACCGCTGGGGTTGCCAATGAAAAAATACCGGCTTTCAGAAAAGTTTAACTTTGCACCGGAGATAATACCGAAATCATGGAATGTATCAAGAGCATGCTGCAGCGACTGTTCATTATGTACATATAGAGTGATACCATCTGCATATGCAGCGACCTTTACTTAAGTGTTACCGGGTAGAGGTAAGCCACGAATCTGCGGGTTATGTTCAACGGCCCTTAAAAAGGGCTCTAATGCAAGGATAAATAACACTGGGGAGAGGGGACAACCTTGACGGACCCCACGCGTGACTCCAAATGCGTGACTCTCACGGGAATCTAAGTAAAGGGTACTTTCTAAATTAGAGTGCATCGCGTTGATAAGGTCAATGAACGTATCCGGGAATCCGTATGCATGTAAAACATTTAGTATGTAGCCATGTTCTATGAAATCAAAAGCTTTCTCTTGATCTAATGAAACCAACAGTCCTTGCGCACATCAGCTAATGGTGTATTGAATGATGTCACGCGTTAACCACGTATGGGTGTGTATTTCTCGGCCCGGAACAGAACAAACCTGGTGGGGGGCGATTGATGTTGCAAGAAATGGACTGATTCGGCGCACCAAAATGTTAGCCAAGAGCTTGTAATCCACATTAAGCAGGGTAATAGGGCGCCAATCTTCTGGTCGCGTGGACATTGGGTCTTTCTTGGGAACTAGTGTTATACGGCCTTTGTGGAAAGAATTTGGAAGTGTAATATCTTGGAAACACTTGCGAATGACGCGTGACATAGTTGGACCAATGATAGGCCAGAATTGTACATAAAACTCTGCAGGGAGTCCGTCAGGCCCTGGGGCCCTATCCCTTTTTCATTGCGTCTAATGCGCCTTTGATTTCGTCATCGGATGGCGGTGATAGGAGGACGTCATTTGACATGTTGGAATCATGAGGTAAATCTGTTAGCAGAGGATGCGAAGAAACGGATCCTGGGTAACAGACATTAGCACCAGATTTAGCTATTGACTCAAAGTGTTCAGTGAATTCCTGAAAGTCGCGCGTACCCGCAGCAGCTGGGGTGATAGAGTTCAGCGAGTGGGCAGGCGAGCCTGGTGGACAAAGCAGAGCTCTGCGTGCATACCTTAGCACCTCAGGGCGCGCAGAGGGTGCACGTCTACAGCGCCAAGCTGCAGCCGAGAGTGCAGAAGCGCGCATAATACGCTGGTACCGTTCAACGAGCTCCTCTTGCCATGCCCGCATTACAGTGGAAGGACTGGGATCTCGATTGGCAATGCGTATCTTCTGGATTAGCAATGACGCATCTTTCGACATACGGGTGCAAAGTCCTCTGCCCGACGTACTGCAATAATGCCGCCACTGTTCTTTGAGGCGATCCCAATCAGCTACATCGGCCCCAATGAGCGATGTGCGTAACGCTCGGGATAATTTCTCCGTAGCCTGAGAGTCCTGGAGGACGCGGCAATCGAGACGCTATGGTCTGTGAACCGTTGGCGTCCCCGCTGGCAGGCGGAGAGATAACATAACCGGCCGATGGTCGCTAATGTACACTGGTGTGGGTGGCAATGACATTACCCCGGTGTCGTGAACGTAGGTAATGAGACTGGGGGATGCATACACGCGATCAATGCGGCTGCTCGACGCTGCTCGACGCCAAGTATAGGCCTAATTACTGCCATGCACACTTTGATGAACGTCACTCAATGCCAATTGCTGCACTAGACGTTCGAGTTCTCTGGCGTTCCAGTTTGACCGGCCGCGACCCGGACCTCGAACTTCTGCGTGTGAGTCTAAGACACAATTGAAATCCCCTAAAAGTACCACATGTCGGGAATTTAAAAGAAACGCATCAGAAGAACGCGTTTGAGTTCTCGCGTGCCGCTGGGGCATACACGGCAACAAATCTTATTCTTAACGAAAAAAAAGGTGCAGTCGAACGCCAGCACGCGTTCCGAAGGCATCGAAGGAAACATGATGGTCACGTAAAAGACCTCGGTTAAAAATAACGACTCCGACGCCAGTCGAGTGCGTGCTGGCGTACGAAAAGAAACAATCAAAATTGAACGCGCGCTTGAAAGCGAGTACATCAGAAAGCTTGAAAAAAATTGTTTCTTGCACGAACAGCAAATCACAGTGCACTGAACGTGCAAAAACCAATACCTCAGCCCGTTTTTGTGGATTTCGGGAACCTTGAACGTTAAAAGTAATAACTTTTAGAGTAAGAGCCATGGGGAAAATGAAAACATAGTATAGGATCACGCAAATGCAGGGGTGCCTTTATCAGGTGCGGGAGCCAACGCCCCGCAAGTGGCCGAGTCATTTTTTTCCGGCCAGGCGATCCACCGGAGGCTCGGGGCTTCCGGGATCACGTTGAAGTCCGAAGGGGACTTCTGTCTCTGGTGGGGGCTTCTAAGTCACGAGTAGTTATCCGGTGGCGTTTGGTGTCCGGGTTTTTGAGCGAGGATGGTACAAAGACGTCTCCACTGTCCTGGCTTATATCACTGGGGCTGGTGTCTTCGTCAATTTGTAGGGACGCCTCACTCGCGGTGCTGTTGCAGTCCTCGTAGATGCGGGTGTCGTCGTCTTGAGATGTAGACTCCTCGATGACACCTGAACTTGTTGTCGACAGAGCAGCAACGCGAGGAGCCTCAGATGCAATATTCCCATCCGAGACGCCGTCCTCACGAGGCACTTCGTCTGACGAGGGCTTGGCCTGCGATTCTTCAGAAATGGCCACGGGACGCGGGAAACTTACGTTTTCAGTACCTGGAGGTATCACCAGGCCCGGAATCATTAGAAACGCAGTGGGCGTCTGGTGCAGCGTCGCGATTGGCACACCTTGGTCGTTGTCGGTTACCACGGCTCGCGTTGACGAATCGTCGCGTTTGTTCTTAGATGACCTTCCTGGTTGAAGTGGAGGGAAATCCTTGGATGCTGCCTCGGAATACGATGGCCTGATGATGCAGGCCACGGTGGCATGCGGGTCCCCACAACGGCGACACGGCAGCGAGCAGCCTTTCCCGTCGTGGCCATAAACGCCGCACCTTCCACAAAACGGAGCTGTTGCAGTTCATGCGGAAGTGCCCACTGTCTCCACATCGACGGACACACTCGCTGGATGCCTTTATAGTCACAGGTTACTCGATGGCCCGCGACCTTGAGGTAGTTGGGCACCGGTGACGAAACCTTCATTTCCATGCGGACGTATCGCGTCCCAGTGGTCACGGTTGGGCGTGATCCCATGAGTCCTCTGGTGATGTGCAGCACCTTCCCGTAGGGAGAGAGTGCTTGTGCGAGGACTTCGCTGGGTACGCGGCACGGCAGGAACAGGACGGTCACTTGGGTCACTTGGGGTCCCAGGGGTACGATGGCGACGCGCTCTCCTCGGATGATAAGGTGCGACGCGTATACGATTTGGGCCAGTGCGGCCTCACTGTTGACGCTAACTTGGTAGTTCCGGCCTCCAAAGTGCTGAATGCAGTATACTTCTTCGATTCCTACTATTGAAGACGTCGCGTCAACGACGTCTTCGGGACTAGTCCCCTCGGGGACGACTACGTCGAAGGCTAGCGCCTTCTTCGGGGGCTGGCTTGCCATGACGGGTGTCCGCCAGCCCAGGGACGCCGTGAGACGCTAACGACGACGTGAGACGCTAAGACGCTCCTTATGGCGTGACTTGGGCGTTTCTCGTTGTGCGGAACCACCCTGGTCCTGTGCTTGCTGCTGCCAATTTATACCCGCAAAATTCTTAATCTCATCTGCCCACCTAACCTTCTGTCTCCCCCTAACCCGCTTTTCTTCTCTGGGAATCCAGTTTGTTACCCATAACGACCAGCGGTTATCCTGTCTACGCGCTACATACCCGGCCCATGTCCATTTCTTCTCCTTGATTTCAGCTATGATATACTTAACTGTCATTTTTTCCCTAATCCACTCTGCTCTCTCCTTGTCTCTTAAGGTTACACCTACCATTTTTCTTTCCATTGCTCGCTGCGTCGTCCTCAATTTAAGCTGAACCCTCTTTGTAAGTCTCCAGGTTTCTGCTCCGTAGCTAAGTACCAGCAAGATACAGCTGTTATATACCTTTCTCTTGAGGGATAGTGGCCATCTACCTGTCATAATTTGAGAGTGCTTGCCAAATGTGCTCTACCTCATTCTTATTCTTCTAGTTACTTCAATCTCGTGGTTCGGCTCCGCGGTTATGACCTGCCCTAAGTAGACAGAGTATTTTACAACTTGAAGTGCACTATTACCTATCTCGAAGCGCTGCTGTTTTCCGAGGTAGTTGTACATTACTTTCGTTTTCTGCAGATTCATTTTAAGACCCACGTTTCTGCTCTCCTTGTCTAACTCCGTAATCATGAGTTGCAATTCGTCCCCTGAGTTACTCAGCAATACAATGTCATCGGCGAAGCGCAGGTTACTAAGGTACTCTCCATTAACTCTTATCCCTAACTGTTCCCATTCTAGGCTTCTGAAAATCTCCTGTAAGCACGCGGTAAATAGCATTGGGGAGATTGTGTCCCCCTGCCTTACACCCTTCTTGATTGGTATTCTGTGTCTTTCTTTATGAAGCACTATGGTAGCTGTTGATCCCCTGTAGATTTCTTCTAGGATCTTTATATATACTTCATCGACGCCCTGATTCCGCAGTGTCTGCATGACAGCTGATATTTCTACTGAATCAAACGCCTTCTCCTAATCTATGAAGGCTATGTATAGTGGTTGGTTATATTCTGAGCATTTCTCTATTACCTGATTGATAGTATGAATGTGGTCGATTGTTGAGTAGCCTGTTCGAAATCCTGCTTGTTCCTTTGGTTGATTGAATTCTAATGTTTTCTTTACTCTGTTAGCGATTACCTTTGTAAATAGCTTGTGTACTACAGAGAGCAAGCTAATAGGCCTGTAATTCTTCAAGTCCTTGTCATCTCCTTTCATATGTATTGAGATGATGTTAGCGTTCTTCCAAGACTCTGGTACTCTTCCCGTCAGGAGACACCTCGTAAACAGGGTGGCTGGTTTTTCTAACACAATCTGTCCTCCATCTTTCAGCAGATCTGATGTTACCTCATCCTCACCAGCAGCTTTGCCTCTTTGCATGCTCTCCGAAGCTTTTCTGACTTCTTCTATCATTACTGGTGGGGTGTCATCTGGGTTACTGCTAGTTCTTATAGTATTAAAGTGATGTTTGTCCCGGCTACTGTACAGATCTCTGTAAAACTCCTCTGCTATTTTAACTATCCTATCCATATTGGTAGTTATTTTGCCTTCTTTGTCCCTTAGTGCATACATCCGATTTTTGCCTGTCCCAAGTTTTCTCTTCAGTGCTTTGACGCTGTAGCGCCCTCGTTCGGGCGGTGCGCAAACCGGAGAGTGCGCGATGGCGACAGAAGAAAATAAAGAATGGCACGTGAAGCCACGGCTCACGTTCCGGGCTGGCATCGGTTATCGTTCAGGCGTGTCTCTCTTTCGCTCCTATGGCATAAGGCTACAAGTGGTGACCCGGACGAAGACAATGACTAGCTCGAATGCACCCGTAACCGAACAAGCCTCACGTCCGCAGGACGTTTCGGCCGTGCAACTGCGTCTCCCATCTTTCTGGCCACAGGACCCGCAAGTTTGGTTTCACAAGGTCGAGGCGCAATTCTCCCTGTACCGCATCGCCTCGGAAACGACACGCTACTACCACGTAGCCTCCGTCCTTCCTCCTGACGTTGCCAGCGAGCTCTCCGACGTCCTCTCCAACCCCTCGGACACTACGCTATATCAGCACCTTAAAACCAAGGTGCTGGAACGATTCATGCCTTCGTCCGCCTACAGCAGCTCCTTGCAGAGGGGGACCTGGGCGACAGGCGCCCCTTCCAACTACTGCGCCGAATGCGACAGCTTCTTGCGAAACACGACGTCTCTGCCCACTCAGCGTTGCTTCGCGAGCTCTTCCTGCAACGCCTTTCTCAGCCAATCCGCCTCGTCCTCGCGGCGGCCGGCGACGTCAATCTCGACCGCCTGGCGGAGCTCGCCGATCAGGTTCATGAAGCGACCTCCCCATCTGTCAACGCTGTCTTACCACCAGCAGACACAGCGATTTCGCGCCTTGAGGCCCGCATCGACGAACTCGCCGCCTCCATTGCCGCACTCCGGAGCCCCCTGCAGGAGACTCGTTCGCCTCGCTCCGGTCGTCGACCTCTTCCACACACACGAGATGCTCGGAGTCCCAGCCCTCCACCCCTCTGCTGGTACCACCGGCGTTTCCGACACCGAGCCACGAAGTGTACACCCCGATTTTCGTGGCAGGGAAACGCCTGGCGGGATCACTGACGGCGGCGTGTGATCTCCCTTCTCGTCCCAGCCGCCTTTTCATGGTCACGGACCAGCTATCGGGCGCCAGGTTCCTTATAGATACGGGCGCGGAAATTAGCGTTGTGCCCCCTACTAAGGCTGATCGTTCAAAGTCACAGGGACAAGTGCTTCGTGCTGCCAACGCCTCGTCTATAGCAACGTATGGGCTCCGATCTCTCACCCTCGACTTCGGCCTTCGCTGCATTTTCCGGTGGGTTTTCGTCATCGCAGACGTGGTTCAACCGATCATCGGCTCGGACTTCCTCTCATACTTCGATTTGGACGTCAGCGTACGGCGGCGCCGCCTCATAGATGGTAAGACTCGTCTCTCCATCTCGGGAGTCCTGTCCGACATCGCTGCAATGGCCATCTGCATGCTGATACCTTCCTCACCATTCGAAAAAGTCTTGGCGAGTTTCCCGGAGTTAACTAACCCGTGCAACCTCACTCAGCCGCCTAAACATACGGTGACACACCACATCGTCACCCGGGGTCCACCAGCAGCCGCTCGACCACGCCGCCTGTTCGGAGACCACCTAGCTATTGCTAAACGGGAGTTTGACCACATGCTGCAGCTCGGCATTATCCGCCCGTCGTCAAGCGCTTGAGCTTCCCCGCTGCATTTGGCGCCAAAGCGTTATCCTGGTGACTGGCGTCCTTGTGAGGACTATCGAGCGTTCAACACCAAGACTGTCCACGACAGCTATCCTCTACCTCACATCCAGGATTTTACATCGCGCCTCGACGGCTGCACAATTTTCAGCAAAGTGGACCTTGTTAAGGCGTACCACCAGATTCCTGTCGAGCCTGCCGACATACCTAAGACCGCCATCACGACGCCCTTTGGGTTGTTTGAATACGTGCGGATGCCTTTTGGACTCCGCAATTCGGCTCAAACTTTCCAGCGGTTCATTTCTGAGGTCACACGGGGTTTTTCTATTGTGTTTGCGTACCTTGACGATGTCCTCATCGCCAGCCGCACACCTGAAGATCATGAGCACCACCTCTGTTCTAACGTCTTCAGCAATACGGCCTCGTTGTGAACGCCTCTAAGTGTACTTTCGGCGCATCTGAGCTCGAGTACCTCCGTTTTTCAGAGCGTGTTCAATTCTCTCCATGTTATACCTTCTTACATCGGATACCTTACGCCTATTAATCAACTTAGAAAGCCCTGCCAGTTCTATTTGTTTGTTGTACTTGAGACTTTCATGATTTGACGCTTCTTATGAGATTCTTCGTTTCCTGGCAAAGCTTGCCAGTGTCCTGTCTATAGTACCGTTATAGTGCACCGTATAGGCCGCTTCTGCCCTCCGAACCTCACTGAGGCCCATTATATTTCCATTTCACACCCTCTAGCTCCTCGACTAGTACCGCTAGACTTCCCTCCACTAGATAAGTTCTCGCGTTAATCGTTGCCAAGTTCAGGTTCCAATGGCGGCCTGTCCGGATCCAGGAGATTCTTAGCACCATCTGCCTGCGTTGCATGAATCTGACCGCCGCCGTGGGTCAGGCTGCTTACAGCAGTGCTGGGGACTGAGGGCCGCTGAGTTATTTGACGTATGCATGTGGGAGGTAGTGGCCAGATACTGCACCAGGGTGGCCAATCCTTCTCTGGTGAGGGAGTGCGTACCCGGCGGTGGTTACCGGTGAGGCCGCACCCCAGGCCTCGTAATGCAGTTCCATCACCACGCGGATTGTTTTTATCCGGTTGGGAACTGCGTGGCACCGGGATTTGAACCCCAGACCTTTTGCATGCGAGGAGGATGCTCTAACCACTACGCCATCGCTGCTCTTTATTTTTTATTTGGTTCCTTTCAAATACCATACCTGGAACATTAGCAGAAATATCACACTGTAGGGGGATCACGCAGTACTGCCACACCAGATGTGCGGGCCTGTCTGTGCCAATGACTGGTCGACGGCACGCACTATGGCATTGATAAGGCTGTTGTCACGCGCTCCACTGATCGCGTTTCATTTGATGCCAATAGTACATACATAGATATACATACATGCATACATACATGCATGCATGCATGCATGCATGCATGCATAAATACATATACATACATGCATGCATACATACATAAACACACGCGCACACGTGTGAGTACAGAGAAAACGCGGTCAGGTACTTCGAAATAGACGTTTATTTGATTTAATTCAAGTTGCCTTCCCCACGACAAGGGAACACATCAACAACAAGGTTTTCAAAACAGCAAAACGACATCAAAAAATGTAAAAAAAAAATCACTCCTTAAGCAACACACTTTAGAAAAGCGCGAACAGCAATAGGCATGGTCCTCAAGAAAGGAATGAAGGTGGAAAGAGAACAACCATTTACAATTGTGCCCGCGAAAACGTACAAGGTTCTGTAAAAAAAAGAACAATTACTTTTCATAGAGAAAGATCAGAGTTCGCGATATAGGCGCGTGTTATGGGTATCGTTTCATATAAAAAGGGAACATTTCCGCTGCGTACGTAATATACATGCATATATACGAATTTTTGAAGGCACTTCCGTTGAGCAAACATGAAAAAGGCACACGGACACCCGGCACTGATTATCGATGTCTTGGTAAAAAACTGGCTTGTCACTAACATATTTGAGATAACCCGGCATCTTTTTGATAAGGCAGCCGGTGAAGATCGATAATTTTCTTGTTTGAGGCACACGAGGCGCAAGGACGAACAAGCCTATAGCGCTATAGCAGAAAATGATAATAAAACAAAGAGCAAAACAAAGCAACACGAAATTCATCTTTTTCAAGATATAATGACTGGCCCACAACAGTCGAGAACTATTTAGAACGACGTTGCGCCTCCCCTTTCAGTGACGCAATGCTTTCGCGAAGTACGGGTGAGTGTCTTATCGAGAAAGTACACTGATTCATTCGAGCTAAAGCGATGACGTCAGCAATCACTCGGAGACTGCGATAAGAGTGCGCCTGTCAGTCAGCCGCTTAAGATAATCCGTTGTCTGCCATCTTGTACCGGAAAGAACGGCCCAGAACAGACGAGCTAGATCCGCGAATACGTTGACAAAGCTCGACCAAGGCACTTTGAAAACCACGGGGCGATGTTTTATCACCGCGCGACAACGGCAAACGCCTTCTCGAGAGAGTGGAGATGGCGATTCGAACCGAAGAGCTAGAAACAACGGCGCATCTCCACCTTAACCTCGGACAGACGTCAACTGTGCCTCAAGACGGGGCGTAATTTAGTATTCACTTACAACGTTACAGTAATTTTGAAAACAACCATACAAGGAGCACTCTCATAGAACACGACATTAAGTTAGAAAAAGAAGTTACAAAATGCCGAAAGAATAAAAAGAGGTGTAAATAAGGAAGTGACAAGGACATTTAAAAAACGGTCGTAGGTTCGAGGGCCTGGTTTTATATATTTGCGCCTCCATTCATTCACAACAGTATCAAGCTGTAGTAGAAGTAGCTTGTAAGGCATTACACTGCACACATGCACTTAATGCAGCGTCTGACGCATTACATACAACCATCACATCAAAGGGCAACCTTCCGAGTACATACACTGAATGAAGAGAAACCTTTTATCATTGTAAAATCCGTTTACATAAAAAAGAAATAATCGCGAGCAGTCTGTACCACAGTCAACGCGCAACATATATCTAGGTCCTAAATTTCTGAACCGGCCCACCACGACTCCACGTAACACGAGGTCTCAAAAGATGTACACCGAAAAAAAAAGTTTTAGTCAGTAGATGATTGTTCCGCTTTCTTCACAGGGCGCTATATACGTCAGTCTTTTAAAGTTTTAAGTGCAGCGGCAGCCGTCACAACCACGTTTTACAACAAGAGAAAAAAAGTGTCGGCGACCAGCAGCCGAAATGATGTAGCCTTCTCTATGGAAGAGTCGATTAAGGCACTTTATCAGTTTCTCGAACGCCGTTATCGATCGGAACAAGGTTATCGCTCGCCGCGGTGGTTGTGTAAATGTGTGTAGCACCCAACTGACAATCCTCATTTGACAAGTGCCACCGACAAGTTTCCGAGACGCTTCCTATGACAAATGACAAGTTGTTAATATCAAGAGATCGAAAAGGCGTTCACGGCTGCAATACAGATAAATGATAGAAGCAGTAAAGGCCACGGTGTCTGGACGTCTGAATCAATGAGGTACAAGTATACTTGGGGAAATCTCAATTACTGTGCTAGGCTTGGCAAACGCGACACACGCTAAAGACAAGGATCAAGATTGGCTGATCGGCGCTGATTGGGCGAACCCTTGCTGTTAACCCCCCTCGAGACAACCAACTGAGTATTATCTACCTCCTGATTGGCCGAAGGGATGCGTCGTAATAGCGTACCGTAACTCGTGAAGGGACTCAAAAGCTGAGACGAGAGACGATAGCTAGGCGGCAAAAGGAAGTGACGTTGGACAAGTTCGCATTCTTATTGATGGATGGTACGTGACGTCATGGGCGCTGGTTACTGACGTACTAACTCCAACATGGCAGCTTCGATGACGTCACCAGTAGAGTTACGTGGCGTTTAGCCGGCACCCCTGTGATCAACGAAGACGCCTGAACGATTTCTGTCTCGATGCAGGTATGGAAGAACCAGCATGAGATGTACTGGTAACATTAACGTGACATCACAAGCTTCACGTCTCATATTTGTACTGCAACGTGGTGGTTTTAGTGACGTCAGTGCTCGAAAGCTGTACTCTGTACGTGTCGTACGCGGTGTTTTTCACTTCACGATTGATAAAAACCGTAGGCAGCCGGTGAAATGGAAGACGTATAATAAGACACATAATTAGGTACCACCAAAAGGAAACGGGAAATCTTGGACAAATTGCACATATATGACACGACGGCGGCCTGCTTGGGCTCTGTTTGATATATGACCTTGGTTTTTGATTAGGAGCTTTCTTTTTTCTGATACGCCACTCGCAAAGTTGCAAGAGTCACACCTTGCGGAAAACGTCACTCAATGCGAACCTACGAACACAGCATTTAAAAACCTGGAACCGGAAAAAAGAAACGGGTTATGATGCAAAGCCACGCAGCTAAGGTTTGTTACAAACGTTTCAGAAAAAGTCTGCGTAATTAGTGTCGGAAACTTGGCACTCAGGCTCGTTTCTAGGAAAAACCCAGCAACAGACTTAAGAAACAGGTCGGCGCTTAAAAACAAACAAACAAAAAGTCAGGAAAAGAAAGCAAAGAAATTAAACGTTCTCGTGCACAGCTTTACCTTCGCGACCGAGAAGAGAGCCGAAAGAAGACTTGTCAGCCACAAAATTACACAAATTAAACTATTTTACTGTAATAAGCAGTCTACCGAATTCCTTTTGCGGGCTAGTAATTCATTAACACAATAAATTACTTCATATACGAGTGATGCACTGCAGAAACCTACAAAGCTGAGTAATTTCAAGAGAATCACTCATCACTTTCCCGATTACTTTTTGACTAAAATGAAGGATGTGCACTTCCTTTACGGAATAAAAAATTCATATAAGAAAAAAATATCAAAGGCAAATTCATCCGAGTGCCCATCTTCGAGCAGTGGAAGTTTACCAAAGTGATGGGATACTTCAAAGCATTCGAGCTGTCATTTGCTGCACGCATTGCTGAAATTCGGTTAGAGTAATTTATACGTAATTCCACCGTATTTCAAACGTATTTCAATGTCATTACTTCCGACCAGCTGTAGTCTGTAATGCAATTTACTTATGTTTGCGAAAGTTCCAGAAACACTGGTTAGTGCAATTTAATTACACTTCGGGACTAATTATGCCAAGTCTGGAAGAAAGCTCCTGCGACCACTCGACCGCAACCACCCGCCTTTATATTTGAGACCTCTGATGCGTGGTGGGGGAAAAGTGGCTTACACGCACGCCGTAAGCTTAACCGAAGAAGGGGAAAAAAAAAAAGAAATGCAAGATTCGGGTCGCGCCCGGCGAGTAGAGAAGAACATACCCGTAGCGCACGACTTTCCGATACCGTTATCGTTCGATCGAACAAGGTAAAGAATCTTCGATTTTTTTTCCTGTTCTTTTCTTGTCGTGCTTAGCGAGCGTATAGAAAGGCGATGCTGGTCGCATCTGTTCACAAATAGCCCGGGGTGCAGCGAAAACGGAGCGCGTAGAATTTCTATCACCGGCACCCTCGTCTAAGTACGGTCACAGGAAGAAAACTTCAAAGGAAAAGACAAAATAAAAAAGTAAAAAAAGAAAATCTTAGTAGGTCACGAAGATCGTCTGATCACACAGAGGAGACCTGGTTATAGGAGCCCTGCACTTCTCTTGCACAGTCTCGCACAGATGAAAAAAAAAAAAAAAAAAAAACGTCAGCACATACCACGGTTCAGCACGCTATGGTGTGCACGTTTTCGGAAGCTGCTGAACTAATGATGAAAAGGAAGCAAAAAAACTAAACAGAAATCGTATTACAAGGAAAGTATAGAGGAACATCGTGGCAGCATCCATGGCCTGCACCGAAGCCAGGCTTAACTCTGATGCGGTGAAAGACAACCGCAGAAAGAAAGACAAATATAAAAGTTCGGGAAATCACAACTGTCAACGTTAATGCATAGCTTTTAAATGTAACGCTTGGCGGCACAACCCAGTGCATATCTCTATAAATCGGTAAGTGTTATACTTGATACGCTAAGCATAGAATCATTAAGTCAACTTGCTGCATCAATGTAATAAAACAAGCCGGGGAACGATGCTCGGTGAAGAGCCACCTTTCGTAGGTGTCAGTCGAACCAGCACGAATTGAACTCGCATATCAATTTATCGCGTATATGTAACAGTCAAAAAATACCCATTAATATCCTTTCGGTGTACAAAATATACGTCGAATGACCTACATACAGAACTTTCGTGATCCCTTTCAGATTCCACACCTTTGGGTGTCGACTTTGCACGTCCAGCAAACACTGACACGATTTACAGCTTCATTTTTTTTTTAACAAACTGCGTGCGAAAACGTGGTGGTGTTAGCTCAGCACTGATGTCGACCGCTACAGTGACGGCGCGTCCTTGGATCACGAACTCGAGCTGATGCGTGCGGAAGTTTGCAGTAACGGAAAAAAAAAAGAAAAAAAGGAAACGTTAGCTAACGTTAAGTGCTAACATCGGAAGCAAAGTTCACCCGTGCTGAACGCGCGAAGTTCTCTAAAGAGTACATGAGCGTACTTCCCCGCAACCGCTTTCTGCGATAGCACAGGTAGTCCTTGGTATACCGCAGTCAAGCACGACACATTGTAATAGCAGCGTTTCGAAGTTTTTAGTAATAATGTCTGCACTTGCATCCTGCTTCTCTCATCACAACTGTGCCTCTGTCGAATGTTAATTTCAAATATTTATACCCATGTCAACCTGCATCAGTTGGCTTTATTACTGTGGCCATGCCCATCATGTTATATGTGCCGAGTGTTCGAACTGGAGAACCATTGACGTGAGGGTTGAAACACGTTAATTATTCGTTTCTGGCTAGTATTTTGAGAACGACGAAACCTTCAAATCCGCGTGCGATATCCAATTTATCTTTTACGTAAAAGTTACGACAGACTGACACAAACAAATATAAGACAAAGGAAACTACCGATTAGTATCTAAGGCACTCTCGAGGTAGCAAAAAAAAGAAAAAGTCAGCGGAAAATGACGAGACGTACATTACAAGGCGCATAGCGAAAAACGTGAAATAAAACAAAAACAAAAAAGACACGAGCTGGCCACAACATGAACGCGACAAAACGCGGCGCCCGCGGGCCTCGGACATAGGCAGCAGCGCTTAGGAATGACGTCACGAACCCTTATCGTTCGAAAATTGTAACGACATAATATAGTAGACTAAAGTGTATATCATGTTCATAAAAACAGTAATAATAAACGGAGCATCCGGTAAGTTACAACGACAACTATTGCGACGTCTGTTGGGGTGATGTCGCCGGACCGGTGTGTATATAATTGGCGACTTGCACTAGAAAGTAAGCGTTGTTACGTTTGGGGACCCACGACAAACGCCAAATCTGGCCTATCTACGTGACTTGCAACGTCGAAGCTGCTCGTACACTGCTTTCTTCATTTTGATTGACGGCGCAACCAAAAATGTCACGCCAGTTGAGCCACAGACAGCTGCCGGTCGAACAACTCAAGCTTACTTGGTCGGAGATGCTAATACACCACGTGGCTGAGAAAAAGCGGCCCCACGTGTCACAGCTGTACGAAAGTTTCAGATACAAGATCACATTGGCGAAAGCCGTTCGCGCAAGTGCGACGCATGGCCAGTTTATACAGCAAGCAGAAGGCGCTGTTAATGTGTTAAACAGACGCTATCAAAGATTGGGCCACATTTCCCAACTCGCAAGACGAAAGAAAAAAAAAACTGCTCGAGAAGAACAACCATACAATGGGCACGAAAGGCACACAAAGCACCGACAAAAACACACACTCGTGCCCTTGCGTATATAAGACCAACGGCGCACGGCGCGAGTGTCCACACACCGATCGGTCCTTCTATTTTCACAAGCTGTTGCGAAAAAAACGCCGGGGGTTAAGAGCTGCGGGCTGAGACAAGACGGAACCAAAAGGAAGCTGCCCGTCGCCGCGCACTCGGCAACAATACGGCTGCCAATTACAACGCCATCAAGCAAGAAAAAAAAAAAGGAACCCCTCTCGGCACAGACAACGAGCACGGGCACAGTGTCCAGTCCCCCGAAACCAGCCCACGGTGCATCTCTCTCTCTACATCTGCTCGATGATCTTGTACTTCTGGCGCAGGTCCATCTGCGTCTCCCTCGGGTCCTTCTTCTTCCGGGACCTCAGCAGTTCTCGAAGCTCGGACGCCTTCATGGTCAGGTTCAGCCCGTCGGGTCCGGGAGGAGGCAACGACCCCCCGTTCCTGTATGGCGCCGCGGCGCCGTTCTGGCTCGTGCCGTTGCTCTCGGCAGTGCGCCGGCGCGGCCTGCCTGGCAGCCGGCTGCGGAGGGAGAGGTCCCAGCACGGCCCCGCCACGCTGCTGCAGGTCCGAGATCCTGCGCACCTCGGAGTTGTTGATCTGCACGTCGTACGCCTTCTGGACATCGTACGAGCCCGAGCCGTCGGTGCCAGTCGGCGCCCGTCGTGATGGTCGAGGTCTTGATCACGGTGGTGGTGGTCGTCGTAGACTCCACCGCGGAGCTCTTCTGGTCGCGGCCGAAGACCGGAGAGTCCCGAGGACTCGAGGACGTGGAGGAGCGCAGCTCCGAGCTACGGGAGCCGCCGCCGCCGTTGACGGCCGAAGAACCTTTGTCAGAGACCGGGGTCTCGAGACGAGGCGTCGAGCGGTCGTCCCCTTCTTCCTCGCTCGTGGGCGTCGGCGAGGCAGCGATCACCTCGACGGACGACGTATCGTCTTCTTCGCGGCTCTGGGTCACGTGTGAAGAGGCCCTCTCGGCAGCCTGCGGGGGAGTGGACTGCGGGCTGGGCGTCAGCAGAGGGGTCGAGCTCTTGGACAGGTCATCCTGTTGCTACGCAAAAAAAGAAAAGAAAAGCTTGAGTATCGTCATAGCTGACACCACAATATAACGAGAAATGCGAATCAAAAAGCAATATCTTAGTGATGTTCTTTGTCCTCAAATAACAGACCACTAGACTTACTTAAGTGAATCTATTTCCCACACATCCGGCTCCCCCTAGACCTTTTACAGGAAACGGAACTGTACATTCACGAGTAGTGTGTGTCGAGCCACAGGAGAGACTAACTTAACGGCACGCCCAATCAACGCTTTCTAAACTGCAGCGAACCATATCTCAGTTGTACAATCGAGGAAACGCTTTCTTACACAGCTCTTTAGCTGCGGATTCTAATCGCTAGTATCGTAGAGACAATTATACAAACCACTTCAGTATCAAGGTCGATTTTACCAGTGACAAAAAAAAAAAACGGCAAAAGAACGCAAGCGCAGCTTCTGACATAGCCGACAGTCGCATGAAGTAAAAGGAAAACCCCCAAACCTTGGTTTCGGGTCACTTCAGCAATACACCTTCAGTAGATTTCGCTTACGCGAACACACGTTATTGCGGCTAGCACGAAACACACGGTCAACTGTCACTCATAATAGGAAAAAAAAAGGTAATTGACAATAGCAGAGATAGAAGTGACATTGAGATCAGAGCTGATAAAGTGGTAAATGTAATCAGTCTCACATCAAAGTTGTCACAGCAGAAGTTAGTAATCAGTAGGATATCGAACCAATTTCGCATACATTTCGACGAAATAGTCCACTTGTGAGGTACAAATATGGAGCCAAATCATATATAATGCCAGCACTTGTGGCATCGCCAATATGCAAGTACCTATAGCTAGTATGCAAGCCGCACACTAGAATATTATTACGATGATAGTATACATCTCGTGATTCGCTTTGTTTAGGCTCGCTGGATGGTCGCACGGTAGCAGTTCATTGTTTTTAGTCTCCCAATGCCATTGCGAAGCAGGTACGGAGCAGTTACTAACAATAATCACAGTTCAGAGCAGCAGCATTTGTCTTTTGGAGCAGCTTGGTGCAAGTCGTTGTCTTTTGGAGCAGTTTGGTGCAAGTCGTTGGATCCACGAAAGCCCCTATCACTGATATGGCGAACTGTCCGGGGTCTTAGCACAACCTTGGGTCAGCGACACCCGTTTACATCTCTGGCACTTCACCTTCGATGCAGAGAGATTGACGTCGCAGAATCTTTCTGTAGAAGAATTGCCGGTGATTCCAATTTCACAGTATCGAGAACGGGAACTTTTGACAACCCACCGCCCTCACGTGATCCCCGTATGGAATGCCAGTTTTCTATGGATGAGCTAGAGGCGGCACTGGCTCTGTGCAGACGTTCTTCAGCACCCGGTCCTGACGGCATTACCTATCGTGCCCTTTGTAATCTTGGAGACGAAGCTCGGAAGGCACTCTTACGCCTATACAACGACTCCTGGCAGACTGGTACTGTTCCCCAGGCATGGAAGTCAAGTCGCCTCATTCCACTTCTAAAGGCTGGTAAATCTCCTTTGGATATTGCCTCATACCGTCCTATCGCACTTGCCAGTTGTGTGGGAAAAACGATGGAACGAATGATTCTAACACGAATGGAGTGGTATTTAGAGCACTACGAAATCTATCCAATATCCATGACCGGATTCAGGCGCGGCCATTCGTCAATCGACAACGTTGTTGATCTGGTGACATATGTTCAACACCAGAAAGCCTGTAAGAGACTGTGCGCCGCCCTGTTTCTAGACGTTAAGGGGGCTTACGACAATGTCACCCATGAAGCCATCCTTGATGCTTTGGAAACAGTAGGTCTTGGTGGCAAGATATATATGTGGGTGTGCAGCTACTTACAGCTGAGATCATTTTACGTGATGACAGCGAATGGCCCAACACCTGATTATTACAGCAGCCGAGGAGTTCCTCAGGGAGGAGTGCTAAGCCCTACCCTTTTCAACCTAACTCTCATTGGTCTAGTCGAGCAGCTACCTAGCACTGTACAACTTTCTGTCTATGCTGATGACATCTGCATTTGGACATCAGGTGTGACAAGGCCTCAGCTTCGCGCCCGCCTTCAAAAGGCTGCTACAACGGCGTCATGCTATCTTCGTAAACAAGGCCTCGAGGTGTCCTGCGGAAAATGTGCAGTGGTAGCGTTCACACGGAAACCAATGTCTGCTTACAGTATATCGATTAATGAAGAATACATATCGTTCAGCAGAAGCCACAGGTTCTTGGGAG
Organism: Rhipicephalus microplus; assembly: GCF_013339725.1. Classification (NCBI taxonomy): domain Eukaryota; kingdom Metazoa; phylum Arthropoda; class Arachnida; order Ixodida; family Ixodidae; genus Rhipicephalus; species Rhipicephalus microplus. The sequence goes on from NC_051175.1 coordinate 59,298,003, forward strand.
TCATAATAGATAGAAACCTGTCGTGGACTCCACACGTGAACTATGTGAAGAAGCGGCTGATCGCAACATGCCACATGCTCAAATTCCTTGCAGGAAAAAATTGGGGAGTGCCCATATCATCCATGCTACAACTGTACAGAGTGCTGTTTATCGGATTCTTACGGTACAGCTTACCTGCAATGTCTAACACCGGCAAGACCAACCTGCGCGCAATTCAGAGCATTCAAGCACAAGCACTTAAGATATGCCTTGGAATACCCCGCAGTGCTTCAACGGCTGAAACTATTGCCATCGCTCAAGATCACTCGATAAATACGCATATTATTACCGAGACAATGCGCATGCACCTCAGGCATTATGCCAGGACCCCTTCTCACCACCTGGCGAGCCTAGCTGCTGAAAGGCCCCGCACGACATACGGCACTATTGTCTCCAAGCATCGTTCATCGTTTGCTGAGACATACGCACCTGCATCAAAGCCACTGCTTCCTCCTTGGAGCTTGAGCCGGCCGCGAGTTCACTTAATGATTCCAGGAATGAGGAGAAAATCGGACTTACCGACACATGCCCTAAAACAACTGAGTCTATCCCTACTGGAAGAAAACTACAGTAACCACGTGCACATTTACACGGATGGCTCTACTACGCCGTCTAGTTCAGGTGGAGCAGTGGTTATACCATCACAAGGTATAACTCGGTGTTTTAAGACTTCACATGTGACAAGTTCGACGACGGCAGAACTCGAGGCTCTGCGCAATGCACTGGAACACATCAATTCAGAAGAAAGACCAGGTAAATGGGCTGTGTTTTCTGACTCAAAAGCAGCGTTACAGTGCCTGATATCAGTTCTCCGACGCGGATGCCACGACCAGTTGACCTACCAAACCGTGAAACTTCACCACCTGTTAATACAAAAAGGCCATGACATCGTCTTTCAGTGGTTACCTGGGCATAGTGGTATAGGCGGCAATGATTCTGCAGATCATGCTGCTCGCACGTCACATAAAGAAGCGAACAGCGTTCCGATACCGCTTTCAAGAGCGGATGCGGCGAGGCAGATTCGTCAACTGGCCCGCAGTCTCACACTGACTGAGTGGAACACACCAAGCATACGACGTACACGACTGCACGAGCTCGACCCTTCACTACAACTCCGGCCTCCACCCGGCCTACATCGACGTGAAGCTTCGCTTCTCTATCGCCTTTGGCTGGGAGTTGCTTTCACGAAAGCATATACCACGTTAATCAGAATTACTGACAGTGCGGCGTGCGATGTTTGCGGCACCGACGAAAACATCGAACACCTGCTGTGTCATTGTCCTCGATTTGCCTCAGAGAGACAAGTACTTGCCAACGCAATGCGGCGACTGGATGATCGGCCTCTTTCTGTGCAGGTGCTATTACAGCAACGTACACATGCCTCGACAGCCCACAAGGCAGTGAAAGCCCTGCTGCGTTTCCTGAGAAAGACAGGCTTGTGTGAACGCCTCTGACATGCGGTAGAGTTCTACACGCTGCAGTGAAATTACTGTCAGTCTCTCCCTCACCCCCTTTTTTTCCCTCTCTTCCCTCTTTCTCGTCTTTCTTGTCCCCTTCCTTTATCCCCCAGTGTAGGGTAGCCAACCGGATGTCTTTCTGGTTAACCTCCCTGCCTTCTCCCTTTTTGTTGCTTCCTCCTTGGTGCAATTGGAGCAGCATTTTCATCGCTGCAATATCTAAAGCATTCGGTGTTGCCTTCAGGCTTGTTGCCCTGTTATACTGTACGTGTCAGTTTGCGCGTGCAAACACATTCCATGTTTGTAAACAGCGGTAGGCGCCGTCGACATACTGGGGCGCTTGTGAAGTCGCAACAAGCCACTTGGTATGTATACGGCGGCGCCCACCGCTGTTTACACACATGGAACAGGTCTGCACGGTCCAGCAGATATCACTATCCCTGCTAGTTCTTGGAAGAGTGGCGGTTTGGGTTAGTTGATAGGTCGTGACGATTGTTACAGCGCGAGTTCAGAACGACGACAAAAGAGCAGCAAGACGACCGCTAACTTCCAACTGAGTTTATTGTGCAGAGCACGAAAACATTTATGGGAGACAAGAAACCATGTGGCAAAAGATGAGCTATGCAAAGATGAGTAAGGCCAAAAAAGACGACGACGACGACGACGACAACAACAACATCAACAAACTCATCTTTTGCCAAACTCAGTTGGAAGTTAGCACTCGTCCTCTTGCCCTTTTGTCGTCGTTCTGAGCTCTCGCTGTAACAATTGTCCGCTTGTACGTCATTTTACTTTCGGAGTAGGCAAGAAAATTTTGCAATCACCGCGGATGTGTAAGATGGACGCTGTATTAGCGGGAGGGCATCCGATTCAATCTCAACCATCGGAGGTATTAAAATCTGTCTCACGCCCAAACGTAACGGACACATTAGAGGTTCTCGACGCTACCGCCGTCTCCGGAATGCGCTGCCGCCGACCCGGAGAACTGTACCAGTGACCTTGCGCCACGACGCTTTGAGCTGAGAAGTTATAGGGCACCATTACCCGGGCGATGCGGCGAAGACGTAACCTATAGCCTAACCTTACACCACCGAGAGGAGACGCCGCGACATTCATTGCATAACGAGAGGCGATCGTCTTCACGGACGTTTCTGGAGGCAGACGTGAAACAGGTGGGCCGGAAAGACGCTATTGCAGCGAGGGCGTGAAATAATAATAAAAAATATAACAATAAGAATAAAACGCGGGCGAAGCGGTGGACGGGGGGTGCACACGCTCGTTGGAGGAACGTCAACGGAAGTTCAACGCGTGGATCCCAAGCGCACATCCCGCGGACGTATGGACACGCGCAAAGACGCCGCCGAGCGCGGAAATTCATTTCGCGAGGGTTCGCCGACCGTGGCGCGCCAACAAAGAGCGGCGCCACGGCGATGGCCCCCGCAGGCATAAGGTCAACGCAGTTGCGCTGGAAACTATATTACGCCTCCTCCTCCGCCGCCGTCCAAATCACCCGCTTTAAGGCTTTCTTCCACGCGGAGAAGGCAACCAAAACCTTTCATGCAATTCCAGCGCCAACTTATATAGGTCCTTGCTGCTCAACCCCCGCAAAAACTGCGCAACAGTGATAATGGACGGCACGTAGGAAAAAGCTGAAGGAGGGGAGGGGGGAGAGGTGAAACGGCGTCACGAGGCAAACGCCGAAAAAGAATGAGGAACAAAACAAGGAGAAGAAAGAGAGAAGACTAGACCTCGCGGGAGCATCTATAATAGCGGTTGCAGGTTGGCAAAGTCGTGCGGCTGAAACGACGCATGCACTGACGTTTCAGCTCTTTCGAAGAGTCGGCTGGTTTTGCTGGGGTTGCGCGGTATCGCATACGCGAACAACGATCACTCGGCCGCACTCTTCCGGACAGGTACGGGACGTCCCATTCGCGGCTTGTGAACGCACACACGTGACAGAGAGTACTCGATGAACTGTAATGGCCCGGGTGTGCAAATTGTGGTCCCGAAAGGCTGTCACTACTCCACTCTGCGTGCGTTAACTAACCCGTTAACTATATCGATTGCCACAACGAGGCAGAGTACGGGGTGGACTTGGGCACATGGTCTTGATCCGCCGCGGTGGAGCAGTGACAAGGGCTCCCGGCTGCTGTCCGAGAGTCGCGGTTTATATCCCGGTTGCTGCGGTCGCTATTCGATGGAGGCGTAATGGTATTCCGTTTTACTCTGCTTTGTCAGTGCACGTTATAGAGCACCACATGGTTGGACACCGGCAAAAGGAACGATGCAACACGATCGCCGACTCACGCCTGAAGCTTCTCTTTACGCAAAACACCACAAATATCGAACAGTGAGGAATGCGTACACCACCCGCCCTTTCCGTCAACCACGGCGCGGTGAACAAGACACAGCTATAGATATACGATATATGTCAGCTTTATGTGCGCAAAACTGGGGCGATTTTCTCCACACATTGAGTTATATCTTGGCTATATACTGAAGCTATAACTTTCTTTTTCATTTTTTTTTCGCAAAGCAGGGGCAGTAGACATTATCACAAAAAGCTTTGCACCCCTATCGCTTCGGGGGTCCCTTGGTGTGCGTGCGAGCGTGCGTGTGTGTGAGCGTGTGTGAGCGAGAGAGTGCGCGTGCGTGCGGACGTGCGTGCATGAGTGTTGCGTGCATACAGGGAGAGTGGCTTATACGCGCCTATATACGGCACACACGAAACGCCCTTCCCTTCACTGCATCGCAGTCGTTCAGTCTGAGGACGCATGCCCCGCGCAATAAGGCACGAGGCTCTCGGCTGAAAAGAGTTCATCGTGCATTTTCCTTGCCGACGTGTCCTCGGCGCCACTTTAGGGAGCGCAATTTGAGAAGTTGCGCCAATGCATCGTTAAAAAAAGAAGTGTGTGTTAGCACAAACACGAGCGAAATACGAAAAACTGCAAAGCAAAACGAACAGAAACGAAGCTGTCAAAACGGTTAAAGCAAAGATTGCTTCTTCACGACTCGCAAGGTCAGCCGCAAGGGTCACACGAAAGCTTTCCTCGTGGATTCAATATAATGATCCAACTGCAACAAGCATTAGTTTTTTTTTCCTTCCTTCCTGGGTCAGTGGTCGTTGCGAATGGCAGACGTGTGTAGCTTTCTTTTTTTTTTCTTTTTCACATTTTTCCACGCCGCAATGGACATACTGATTGAGCAGCGCAAGTGCCACACGAATGGCCGGAAGCGACTCCTAAGCCCGTATAACTTTTATTGATATAACAATGCGTTATCCTCTAACATTTCGGGGCTCTCACTACGTCGCCGAGCCACTGCGGTTTTTCCTTTGAGTACGGGTGTGCAAATGCTGTCTCGCGCGCTTAAAAAAAATATCGGAGCATATCCACGGAGTGAATGATGATGAGTGGGGCGAAGCTTCGGAGGGTTTTATCGCTAAACCGTCCGTCCATCTGTCTGTCTGTCTGTCTGTCTGTCTGTCTGTCTGTCTGTCTGTCTGCCTGTCTGTCCGCACCTGCCGAGTGAGTCATCGAACTAGGCGGTCACGTACGAGCTAGGAGGAACAGACCGACGAATTTAGGTGCTTCGCCCCTAAAAAGTAGGTCCCAAGTACGAAAATATGTTTACATGCGAAGCAGCTCTTCGACTAGCCCGTGTAACGCTGTCCCTCCGTACACCCCCACTGCGCATGCTCGCATCTCGTGCTGCATGACCGCGTCGCGTGCCGGCCCAGGAAGACACCCGCAAAACTGTTGCTCCCCAGTGATATTCCGCGTAGGGAATTTACCCTTTTTGTGGGGAATTTTCGCCTGTCATTTTGAGACAAAGAGAAAAAAAAAAGAGAACCTTCGTTATTTGCAGGGAATTTCAGGAAAGGTTAAATTCTCCTATGACTACCGAAAATTAGCGGTCACAGTGCGCCTCCATCTGCTGTAATCGGTTCTGACGCATGGCCTTTGACGCAAGCATGGCCTTTGAAACCTTTATCGTAGCCCCCTCGGTCCCGGTCGAGTCCAAAGGACAACATGCCTGACAATCGATTAAAGAATAAAGACACCTTCTACCAATCGGTGCCGAGCCTCAAGGAGCGGCGGGTTTGGGCAGCCTTTGTTTCTCTTCATCTCCGCCGCTCCCTTTCTTGTTCTCTTTTTTTAGTTTTTCTGTCTTTTATTTCTCTTTTTATTTTCATTTATTTAGAGGGAATTTAGGGAGTACGCACTGACGTCCTTGCGGCCACCATTTGTAGAACAGAAAGCACAGAGAAAGGCACGCTTTCTAATCTTAATCTGCTGGAATAGCTGTGAGCTCCGAAATGTACATAAAAATGGCACGTGATGACGTTACGTGGACGCTCTATATTTTGGTCGTACTTCCCGTCCTTTTTTATCTCCCTATTTGTCACTTGCTTTCTCTTTTTCTGCTCAATTTTTATAAATGGGGTTACTCGAAGTGCTCCGCGCTTAATATCATTACCGAGGCTCTTGAAGTGTACAGGAGGAAGAAGACTTCTTTTAGGCGCGTGCTAAAAATGGCTACGCTATCTGTGGTTTTGGCTGAGTTACTTACGTCAAGCGACGCGGACAGCATATGACAGCCCGGTCCCCTAAATTGTTTTGCACTTAAAAAATGAAAATGGAGCGATGGCGTGCTTTTCACAATGTCCTTCCTTAGGTCTTTGGCTTACCTGAGCAAAGACTGGAAGCAATAAATGCTTTGAATGCTACGTGAATTGTCTTCGGCCGATATTATCGTCGAAAAACTGCGCGGTGGCAACTGAGTGAACGTATGGATAAGGTGTTGCGCTCGCCTCCTCGGTGATTTGAGGGAGGGAGGGGGGAATGCACCACCACTGCCCTCTTCATGTGCATGCCTACGGCCACAGCCCTCCACATTAGGCACTGACGGGCAGGTCCTCTGACAGTACACGCGTGGCACTGACTTGGCCGCCCCTTCAGACGATAAGAGGGGGCCGCTATCAGCTCCCCCCCCCCCTCCCCGCCTCCTCAGAGCGCGCATATGTACTCGTATCATTAACAGTCATATGTGTATCCATTCGTATAACCTGCACAGTCCTAGCACCGCCATGCGGCGTGAACGAGAATCAACGAGACGCTGACGACTGAGGTACAGCAACTCGGGGATAAGGAGTAAGTGAGAGAGAGAGAGCTTTAGAAGAGGCGTGTCGCTCGCGTGCGCCACGCTCATTGCGAGCCTGAGACACACACGCAACACGCACGGTGCGAGGGGTTATTACGCAACGCGACTGCGTGCAGAGGGTTAAGGTAAGGCGCCTCGCCGAAGCAGCTGCGGCACCGACACGCGCGTCTCGCGCAGCGTCAACAAGCGTCACGACGCTCACGGCGTGCGCGCTCGCCGGTCACCGAATGAACCTCGTGGCACGCCAGGCGCCGTATATAGGGCCACGTTACACATTCCTATAGAGGGCAGGGGAGATTGAAGGGTAAGGTCGCGGAATACTTCCACGACTGTCCCGCCCACTGTCCAAAAGGACTAATGAACGAACTACCCTTTCCGAAAGAAAAGGACCACTATAGGCTGCTGCTACTCGCCTTCATGACAGCTCCATCACGAAGCGAATAATGAAACGCAGAAAGCTCTCGAAACATGCAGTAGCCAAAGTGGCCTCTTTAGAATGGTGCAGGGGAGAGGCCGACTGACTGATGTGGAGGCGTGACGTGAAGTTGCTCATCATCACTTTTGAATTTCCTTATACATGCCCCCGCCCCCTCCTCTGCAGCGGCGAAAAGGAACTAAAAAAAAAAAACATCTCGAAGGGTCCCTCATGGATACACATAAGCTGTTTGCGAGTGTCATACATCGTGGCTATTTTACCGTGCATATTATACTGGGGTCCAGCGTTAATATGATTAAGTGTAGCTGAATGTAGGAACAGCGCAACCTAGAAGTAGTTACTTCGTAACTACGGAAGAGGAAAAACAAGGACAGAAAAGAGAGCTGACTTCCAAAAACTTGTTGAAAGTCAGCGCTCTTTTCTGTCGTAACTATTGATTGATTGATTTGTGGGGTTTAACGTCCCAAAACCACCATTTGATTATGAGAGACGCCGTAGTGGAGGGCTCCGGAAATTTCGACCACCTGGGGTTCTTTAACGTGCACCCAAATCTGAGTACACGGGCCTACAACATTTCCGCCTCCATCGGAAATGCAGCCGCCGCAGCCCGGAATCGAACCCGCGACCTGCGGGTCAGCAGCCGAGTACCTTAGCCACTTGACCACCGCGACGGGGCTGTCGTAACTATGGAAGCGGAAAAACAAGGACAGAAAAGAGCGCCGACTTTTAAAAAACTTGTTGCAAGTCAGCGCTCTTTTCTGTCCTTGTTTTCTCGCTTCCGCAGTTACGAAGTAACTACTTCTAGGCTGCGCTGTTCCTACATTCAGTTATGTCCTACCAACTTGCACAAGTTTCCACACTTCATATAATCAACAATAATAAATTCAGTCACTAGAGTCACTTTCATTAACTCAATGCTACATTTGTTCGTGACCAGCGTAAGTAGTGTCCAACGATAAATCTTCACTACTATTGCTCGCTCATTAACTCCATTTGCTTTTATTGTAATCAATGACCATGCACTCAAGCTTCAACTCGAAGTATCCACTAAGCCCCAAATCCACAAGGCCATTTTGCAGAAGTGACCACTAGCTGCGCGTCTATCGGCCAATGAGTGTATCTAATAAGGCACACGTTTTGTTAATGCTGCGGCTAATGATGACGAAGAAGAATTACAGCAGAGCCCTTTGTAACAAGTGAAAAGTTTAAAACTCCGGATGTTGCGCCACTTTAAAGGGACTGTAAAGAGGAACGACTTGGTCGACAAACTACACACTGAGAACTTTAATGCCTTAACTTATACTGTTATAGGCTCATTAGAGGGGAAAATCAAGACTGAGGTATCACTCCTGAATTTCGCACCGAGATTTTCACGCCCGAAAGTCAGATATTCGAAAATATAGTTTTCGTATTTTCGTGGCATTGGCTCGATGAAATATTCTGATATTTCGCATGCTAGGTCTATGACACCCACAGATGACAAAGCACTTTATTTTTATCGATTAAAAGTCAAGTAGGAACCGGCAGACGTCTTCAAAATCTGTGACGTCATGGTGTTTGAGGCGGGAATCTTTAGGCGCCGCTTCCACCCACATTTTTTTAGCGCATATTCTGATACATTGATTGATATTTATTTATTTATTTATTTATTTATTAGAATACCCTCAGGGCCCGTAGGGCATTACAGAGGGAGTGGGTACAACATATATAACACACAACAAAAAAAGACAAAATAAAGAAACAAGTATCAGATGCGCAACTCAGGAAGGCAACATAAGTCAACTAAAAATGTATAAGAATTCAAGCACATACAAGACAAAGATAGATAATGGAAACTGCGTATAGTTACAAGCATTGCTGAGAAATTGCAGTCTTGAATAACAAAGGGTCTGTTATTGATACAACGGAAGAGGGAAGGTGGTTCCAATCGGCGGCTGTTTTCGGTAAGAAGGCTGCTGAAAAGAATTTGGTGCGGCAAAACGGAATGGCAACTTTATGCTGATGATCAATGCGCGATGAGTGGTATGACGGTTGTGAAATGAGGTCTCGCTTCATTGATGGATTGTGAAAAATATCTTATGAAAAAAATGCAGTCGCGCCAGTTTCCTCCGGACAGTTAAATTGGGTAGGTCAAGGTTAGATTTCATTTCTGATATGCTAGCAGTACGGGAATAATTAGAACAAATGAACCGAACTGAGCGGTTCTGAACAGATTCTAACGCGTTAATTAAATTTTGCTGCACGGGATCCCATATAGCGGATGCGTACTCAAGCTTTGGGCGAATTAGTGATCGGTATAATAGAATTTTGAGAGACAGCGGAGCGCGAGAAAAGTTGCGGCGTAAGTATCCTAGCGTTCGGTTAGCGTTATTACAGATGTAGGTAACATGCGTGTGCCAAGATAGATTGTTGGTAATGTAAACGCCGAGGTACTTATATGAAGAGACATGCTGGAGGGGAACGGCGTTAATTCTGCAGGTACAGGGGGGAGAAATAGATCGCCGGGTTATTGACATGCATTTAGATTTGTTAGAGTTGAGAGTCATAAGCCATTTATTGCACCAGGTTGAGACAGTGTCAAGGTCTGACTGTAGAAATTGGTTATCATATTCATTGTTTATTTCGCGGTAAATTACACAATCATCTGCAAATAACCTTATAGCGGAGTTAATGCTGTCTGGGAGATCATTAATATATATAAGAAAAAGTAAAGGGCCTAATACGGAACCTTGGGGTACGCCGGATGTTACTTTAGAAAGAGGTGAGTTATAGCCATTAGTTGTTACAAACTGAGTGCGATTAGTCAGAAAGCATTCAATCCATTTAAGAATGTCCGGGTCAATGTTTAAGGCACTAATTTTCAGGAGGAGTAATTGGTGAGGTACTTTATCGAAAGCTTTTTGAAAGTCAAGAAAAATGCAATGCACAAGTGAGCCGCGATCTAAAGCCGATGCTATGTCATGATATGTGGGGTTTAACGTCCCAAAACCACCATATGATTATGAGAGACGCCGTAGTGGAGGGCTCCGGAAATTTCGACCACCTGAGGTTCTTTAACGTGCACGCAAACCTGAGCACACGGGCCTATACAACATTTCCGCCTCAATCGGAAATGCAGCCGCTGCCGCCGGGATTCGATACCACGACCTGCGCGTCAGCAGCCGAGTACCTTAGCCAGTAGACCACCGCGGCGGGGCACGCGCATATTCTCGCTCACCGAGTATCGTGTCACGGTAAGAGCGGTGTTTTGGGGATCGTGAAATTGTACTTAATACAAGACTTCTTTGCGCAAACACGTACACGGACACAAGGAAAAGAGACAAACAACACGGGCGCAAACTCACAACTAGTTTATTTTGAACGACGAACTGTACTTATATCATCACATGGGAGAAAAATGTGTTGGCCAAGCGTCCGTCACCATGTCCGATAAAGAGTTTGACTTTTTGAAAGGCACGTGCAACAATCCGTCTGCAGATGCGTGAACTTTTCAATTTTTGTCCTTTTGTGGTTCTTATCGTGACGCAGCGCTGAATAAGCTTTCTTTAGGTTATCTCGTTTGTTCCTTGATCCACCGATGGGGGGGCGTGTGGGCTACGTCAGTTTAACTGACGCTATATAAACAAGGACGTACGCAGGAACTCATTCTATAACAGCGGGATGGGACAGTTGGTTCGGCATCGCGAAGAGATACCTAATAGGGCTCAAGTGCACAACCAGAATAGCAAATAGAAAAGTACGTTAGAAATGCACGGGCCCCCGTGTGGGGCCCGTTGTCTACGTCCACTTCGTCCGATTCTGCGATCAAACGTCATTAGCCGTGTCTATCTCACCAACACGCTAATTCAACCAATCAAGAGACAGTGCCAACTTGAACGAACGCACCACGAATGTGGGGTTTAACGTCCCAAAACCACTATATGATTATGAGAGACGCCGTAGTGGAGGGCTCCGGAAATTTAGACCACCTGGGGTTCTTTAACGTGCACCCAAATCTGAGCACACGGGCCTACAACATTTCCGCCTCCATCGGAAATGCAGCCGCCGCAGCCGGGATTCGAGCCCGCGCCCTGCGGGTCAGCAGCCGAGTACCTTAGCCACTAGACCACCGCGGCGGGGCACTCTATCTATCTATCTATCTATCTATCTATCTATCTATCTATCTATCTATCTATCTATCTATCTATCTATCTATCTATCTATCTATCTATCTATCTATCTATCTATCTATCTATCTATCTATCTATCTATCTATCTATCTATCCATCTATCTATCCATCTATCTATCCATCTATCTATCCATCTATCTATCTATCCATCTATCTATCTATCTATCTATCTATCTATCTATCTATCTATCTATCTATCTATCTATCTATCTATCTATCTATCTATCTAAACCGATTAATTCTGGGTGCTCTCGTGGTCACCGCCTTAACTTTCAGTAAACGAAAATTAGTATGGGAAGGCAAGAAGGTTCGACAAATATGACTCATGTCGTCAAACCCTGTCCGCCAGACGTGTGGCGCCTAACCGCGGGCGGGTATGTGCAACAAGTGAAGACAGTTTATATCTACCAACGAAACGGCGATCACAGGCAAGGGCAATTTCAACGCGTCAGCGTTAAGAAAAAGCTGACATCAGCAGCGTTGACCCGACGCACGCAAGGAATAAACGTCAGAGTCCCATCGAACCCCAGCATTCTGCGTGGCAATCGAGTTTCTACCACAGAGTGACGCGAGGTCGCGGAACTACTTTTCAAATACACCCTAATGTTCGTGAAATGTCAATTGTGGTTGCAGTGCTGGTTATCCAATTTTCCCAAACATCACGTAAGCACTCGTATGATACAGTCGTCACGTCGCGTTAACCAATTGTAGTTAGGTGCCATCCGCTCAAGTTGATTTCTGTATTAGTGTCCGGGGCTACCATCCTCGCGAGCACCATCACTTCATATCAGCTTACCGCTTCTAGTGTTGTTAATATCCACGTTGCTGTTGGCATCGTTACACAACTGTAAACAGCTGGTTCTATAAAACACATGCGGCTGTTTAACGTATGTATATGCGTGCATTCCTTAGCATACATATCTTTAGCGCCACTTCGTAACGTTTGGCTCCATAAAAAAAAATACAACACAGTCGCCTTCCATCTGCATGCTTCGCACAACATCGATTCCCAAGGTACGTGGTATCTGCAGAGTTTATATTTTCTTTCTTTCTGTTTCATGTTTTCTGTGCAGCTACAGACAGCACACACCGCTGACTGGGAAAGGCGGCCGAGGAAGACACTTTCTTCAGAGATCAAGCTGCAGCGAACAGTAACGCTATCCTCGCAAGCACTATCTGGTGAGCCTGTCACTGCCCCGCATTGCTCGTGGACCTGAATTGAGCCGTTCGTAGAGCTGTCGGTCGACCCCTAACGCCAGCGTTTAATGTAGGCCTTAAAAAAAAAACATAACTCGGATAACCTATGCAGAACGTGCTTTGCGCGCAAGAAACCAAGAAATACTGGGGGAGAGGGGGCGCAATGCGGCAAAGCTTAAGGTTACTAGACTAACGTTGGCAAAGCCTGACAAGGCGTACCTGGTGAAATACTGACAGGTCTGAAATAGTGACAAGCCTGACAAAAGGCACAGTGGATTCCGCGAATTCAGCTGCTGGTAGAGCTATCTATCGGTCGACCCTGACGCGAGCGTCCAATGTATACGCCGTTAAAGCCAAATATCTCCGATGACGTACACACAACGTGCAGTATAAGTGCTTGTACGAACGCAGGCATCGCGCGCGTACGAAACCGCGAAACGCGTCCAAGCCTGACATGGCAGTTTCGGAGAGACAGTTCCGCACCTACGGAGACGCGGAGAGAGAGCACGCAGCGGATCGGCTGAGTTGGCATGCATCGTCGAAAGTGCATGAGCGCTCAACGGTTGCGCGCGCGCATCGGCGCGAAAAAGGCGGGGGGAAAACAATGAGGCCGCGCGGCACTCGGCGACTGTCGCCACGCGCCATCGACCGCAGCTCCGGTTTCCGTGGGGGGAGGCCGAGAGGAGGGAACGGGCGGCAGCAGGTTGGTTGCCGGAGGAGTCATTTCAAAGACTCTTCCGGACTCGGCAGTCAACTCGTGCCCACGGCCCGAAGAAATCGGCGGCGACGACTCTTCCCTAACGTCTTTCCTTCTCGTATTCCTCCGTCGTGCGACGCTTTCCTTGCGTGTTAATAAACTACACTGCGACTAGCTTGATAAACAAGAGCGATTTATTACAGACGACAGTGTTTCTTGGGTGCATTTCGAAAAGGTGGGTAACGACTAATGAGTACGACGTAGTCTACTATGGGAGAGCATAGAGCCATCCGAGGCTGTGTAGAGTCCGTAAAGCTCTACGTGAAGGGGGGGGGGGGTTAAAAAGAGGGGGGAACGATTTAGAGCACAGGGTACTCTACTATGGGAGAGCTTAAAGCCGTCCCGTGATTCTCAAGTAATCACGCAAGTCATGGACTGTCGTTCTGACGCGATTGAGCCACTTGGCGAAAAGTTTAACCAGTAGCAGAACGCCCACCAATCTTGAACTGGTGGCTGCATTCGTACTTGCGAGTATTGTCGATCAAGATGCAAATATTACGCGTATCTGAGGCACCCTATCAATACATACGTATTACGTGGTAGGTTCCTTTAGTATAAAATACATAGATACGCAATTCTGAAGACACGAGTCATTCTTAGGCTGATCTCAAAATGAGGCGCCATGCAAGAAAGAAGGCCGGCAAAGACTCGCAGCACGCAGATACGAGGCCTTTTTTTTTTTTATCAAACTGTAGACGTCTTCTTCATCCATGCGAATACTATTGCTTTACTTTCCTAGTACGATTTCAATTGATCGATTGATTGAAAACTTTATAGGACTATCTACAATATGCTCTCGCTTGTTGGAGCGCGTTCTGGCTAAAGAAGAGATGATCGCCCTTGGTGACTGTCTGCGCGCTTTCGCACTAAATCACGCTTTTGCTGTATTGTTTGAATGCGTACTTCGCTTGTGTTCCGCCTACTACGCACTTCTGTTGTACGACTGAACTACTTATTAGCATGTTACTCATCTGAATACTATAATAAAAAGAAAAGCAAAGATCGCAAAAAAGCCCTTATATCGGTGCGACGACTTCGATACCACTGTTCGCACGAATACTCATGCAAATATTTTTTTTTTTTTTTCAGATTCTGTTCACCATTAAATGTGGGACAGCTGATAAGTCTAGCCAGGAAAGCTTCGCTGCGGACAGCGCTTTGCGCTACACTTACATTGACATTGAGATATCAATGAAAGCTCGCGCCGAGTTCCGCAGAAAGCTTTCACCGAAGGATTCCGTGCATGACAGTGATATAGCGAAGGTGTGCTTACTTCATGGGAAGATCAGCTTATCTTTTTAGGGGCGAAGCTCCGTAAGCCGTGGGTCGTGCGTCCCCGATGTATGTAGTAATAGTCTCCACCTCTTGATTTTGTCCTTGGAATGTCCTCTCCATGGATACTTGTGTATGATGAATACATGATGAAAAGATTCGAGACGGCGGTACTTGGCGTGTTCACTAGATGGACGGACGGACAGAGGTACAAACAGACGGATTGACGGACGGACGCACGGACAGACAGAAGCACGGGCGGACGCACGGACGGACAGAAACACGGGCGAACGCACGAGCGGAGTGACGGACGCTTGACGGACGCTTCGCCCCACTCATCAACATTCACTCTATGATTATGCTGTTTTTTTTTCAAACGAAAAATGACCGCTGTTTTCCATCAGTCAATAACAAAATGCCACATGAACGCTCAAGACAATGTAAAGAAAGACGACATTTTCAGTGAAATTTTGCAACATTAACGTATAGCACGCAGTCTGAATTAATTTTCAACGTCTGTATTCTTTAAAGGATTTATAAATCTAAGCACACGGGTGTTTCTGCGTAAATTTCACCCCAAGTTAAAAAATGGCACACGGACAACTCTGTTTTAAGAAGTTTAGGTACGAATGTGTCACGCTTTTTATTTGATAGAAATACTTCACTGTAGTAGTACTTACCACAGGCCACATAAACATAACAAAAGCTCATCGCATAGTCGATAAACCATATACAATGCTGTATTTATGCACCTAACAACAAGGTGGCCTAGAGCCGCGTTTTTGTTTACAGCAAGCAGAGTCGTTAAAACTTTGCATTCACAAACTGGTCCTCATGTTTGGGACGACGCCAAGCGAATTTTACGATGTGCTTGAAGCAAAAGCGGCAACCAGACTGAGATGATTCTGGTAAACGGGGGGGTACGACGACAACACTCAACAATCTGGAAAGTTGCACTCGCTGATCTTATTACAGTGCATTACCAGACGAGCAAGATCAACTGCTTTCATACGTCGTTTCAGGCATACGTACCAGCATTTAAGTTCGTGCTAACATGTCCGAAGAAACCACCCTTTGAGAACGTGCATGACGTACTACTCCCACATGCAAACACGACGTGGCTAGCAGACGACGCAGCGGAGCAATCCACACTTCGCCCCTTCGGCCAGTTGCCGCCAGGGGGCGACTCCGCTCTATCTCGCGGCCCATAGCAGTAGCGGCAACTCCCTATTCATTGCTGAGGAATCATTACTAGTAGCCGTAGCAGATGCGGTAGTACAGTAATATTAATATCTGAGGCTTCGTACCAAAACCACGATAGGATTATGAGAAGCTTTAGTGGACAGATCGGCATATTTCGACCTTATGGTGCTTATCGTGCACTGACATCGCACAGTAAACAATTATCAAACATTTCGCTTCCACCCGATTGAGACCGCCTCGACCGGGATCCAACGCGCGACCTCAGTATTATTATTATTATTATTATTATTATTATTATTATTATTATTATTATTATTATTATTAGTAGTAGTAGTAGTAGTAGTAGTAGAAGTAGTAGTAGTAGTAGTAAGGACGGTATTGCAGTGGTATTGGTGGCTGTAGTATAGCAAACTTGGCAATACTACCAGTAATATATACCGGTATTACGAGGCGCAACACTGTCAGTCATAGACAGGGTTCTGTTGGCTGGAATCAGAAAAGTGCCAGAACTCAAGCCAAACGTAGCCAAAGTAGACATGTAATTTATTATTATCGCCAAATTTGTAGCCAAATAGAAGTGGAGTGGTAGTATGAACAGAGCCTATTGACGAATAAATAAAAGAATTTCGAATAAGTAAAACCAGAAATTTAAAAGTCGCCAGTAAATAGCCACGGCGCCAACTGGTAATTTTCGTCGCCAAACGGGTCAAAAAAGTAGCCATTTTGGCGCAAAGTAACCACAAACAGCCACCCTGGTCGTAGCGTTTGTAGTAGCCGGATCAGTAATTGAACAGCCAAGTGCGGCTGTTCTCTAATTTACTGTGCTGTCTTACTCTTCGAAAATTCAGTACGTGGCACCCGCTCATCCACTATAGTCGGGTAAAACTTAAGAAGGCAGCGGCATTTTCCCCTCAAAGGCGGATGTACACGATCCTCCACCAATAGGCGTGCACTTCAGGTTACGTAATGCGCCGGACTATACTCTAGCCGCTGTCCCGGCGGACGGAGAACATGCCTAACATGGCCGCCCTCGCCTCGAACTGGGCCGAGTTAAGAGTGTGCTAGCCGAGTCCCGCTGGCTGTGTGCGTTTCCGTTTGTCAGATTGAACTCGAATTATGTGTGGTGGTCTGTCATGCCGGCAGTATCACTGCGAGTTTGTGCCACGTGTGTTTGTTCTGAGCCGTGAGCCGGCGAAGAGAGATAGCTAGAAAGCATCGGTGACGCAACGCTGCGCTTCGTCTGGAAACAGGATCCCGGGGCGACATACCGATGCAAACAAACATCGTGGGTGTTTGTTCCACGGTGTTTTATTTGCGTCGAATTTGATTTGATTGATTGATTGATATGTGGGGTTTAACGTCCCAAAACCACCATATGATTATGAGAGACGCCGTAGTGGAGGGCTCCGGAAATTTAGACCACCTGGGGTTCTTTAACGTGCTCCCAAATCTGAGCACACGGGCCTACAACATTTCCGCCTCCATCGGAAGTTATTTGCGTCGAAGTGAAGTTACGACGACGAGAGTTGGCCAAAGCCTGGTATCTACTGTGAGCGGCGGGTATCAAAATCCAGACACGTCATTGGCCGCCTTGTCGAAAATTAACAGACTGTAGTGCCACCTGCTGATTCGCACGCCTACTATTCAACGCATTATTTGTGTTTTGTGTTGCCGCTCCCAGGTGGCACGAACGTCAGCTAAACTTCCGAAACAATGGGGCTACCGCGTGTCCGGATTTCGGAACGCTGTTTCGCAACTCATATAATTGAAAAAATCCGGCACGGAATGCCGTGCGCTAAGGTGCGCTAACTCACGCGATTGCAGGTTAGCAACCGAAAAAGAAAATTTGACACAATGAAAAAAAATCTCAATTGTGCTAACGCACAAAAGGTACCTACGAATCTTATGCTAGGAAACCGGCGACTGCTTAAGAATTACACGCCCGGTGCTGTTGATCTAGCTCCGTATAGCAGACGACGCACGGCATTCAGGATACGGCATGTGCTGTAGCATTTCCATCATTACAGTTTTAAAAAACACACTCGCCACAATACACAAATTTTATTTATACCGACATCCCGGCTGCGGCGGCTGCATTTCCGATGGAGGCGGAAATGAAGGAGGCCCGTGTGCTCAGATTTGGGTGCACGTTAAAGAACCCCAGGTGGTCTAAATTTCCGGAGCCCTCCACTACGGCGTCTCTCATAATCATATGGTGGTTTTGGGACGTTAAACCCCACATATCTATTTATACCGACAAATACGCGTTTTAGAAGCAGTCACAATTTTTTCAGCGGGACTATTTCTTTAGTCGCGGAGCGAATTGGCTGCTGCGCTTAGATCATCAGATGATCAGATGATCATTGGTCATCTCACATGCCTTTAGTTGTACCCGACTATAATAAGATAGCGACCAGCAGGTTCGTCTGCGAAAGAATCATTCTAGACCACGTGATATAGCCTCAGGCCCGCCTCGAAGAAACCGACGACGGCAGGCGTGGTTTTTTCCACTGAATGAAGCGGAACATCGCCCCTGTTTCGCTGTGTTATACGTAGTTCCTGTTGGGAAGAGTGCGTATACTGGCTAGTCCGATCACCAATGTTTAATAAGTAAAAAGACCCTCTAATAGTTATGTTGGTAATAACCTTAACAGTAATGCTGACAGTTATGTAAACGAGAGCCGCACTAATAATGATATAAGAGGAAAACTAGATACAGAGGTGAAAAGGTGACACTGCAGTCATGATAACGATAGAAACGCCGTAACAGAGTTTCTTTGACGCGTCTTCAAGCCACTAACTGTATCGCCTCAACGTACATCTAATATCAGTGAAACATGTAAATAAAAATGTCGCCGTGATAACCTTGAATATGCTTGAATAATAATAATAATAATAATAATAATAATAATAATAATAATAATAATAATAATAATAATAATAATAATAATAATAATAATAATAATACACTTTGTTAAAGCGTCGTCTTGTGGTAGAGACTGTATACCAGCCGACATGCGTCTCAACACATCCTAGAACTACCAGGGCCGCCCGCAGCGCCATGCTTACGCGGCGGCGGACGCTATGCTCGCTGAGCGAACGGCCACGCCCTCTGCGGCGCCGAGAGCGATGAGAACCGCGCCTTCGCCGTTTATCAAAAGCGAAAGCCAGACCGTTCGCACGGGTCCGCGGACACACGCGCGCTGCTTGTTCCCGCGTCGAGCGAAGGCAGCGGTTCACGTCGATTTCCATGCTGTGCGCCTAATGGACGAAACGTGCTCGGAAATTCTGAACGGAGCAGCTCCAGCGCCGGACAGGTTGGTATACAAATTCATGTACTGACTAGGCAGGCGCGAGGATGTGAACGCAAGAACGCACGAAAAGGACATGAGTTGTCCTGATTTTTTTTTCAACAGCACGAGCAACGAGCGACAATCTTGTATTTCTTCCCTGCACTTTCGGTCGAACGCTTCCTGCCTGTTTTACAATTACTAGTAAAAAAAATGTCACAAAAAATGAAGTGTACACAAGCCGTGTTTAAGAAACAGCGAGGCCTGGTGGCTGATTGGTGCCTTCTTGGCTGATGCCAGCTCTTTCCTTGGCGCAGCCAGAGTATAGTCGATCGAACCACAGCCTGTCACAGACCTTATAAGAATGTCCAAACTCCAGCGTCAGAAACTAAAGGCCTGACTCCACGCATCCGTCACAGCGCGTCAGCACGAGGCTTCTTGACGCGGCGCAGCGCCCTCTCCCTAAGGAGAGAGCGGGCGCGTGGCTACGCGAAGCCACGCTCTCTCTTTCGACGCCGCGTCAAAGAGACACTCGCCGATACGCTGCGACGGATACGTGAGGTCAAGCATTTATGTGCAGACCTGGTTGTTGCACCCCCGGCGCTGTCTGATCGATGTACGCGAAGAACTGATTGAATTTATACCACGAAAGTATTTTGTGCCGAGGTCCACCATGAGTTCGTGACGTATTTCCATCACAGATATAACATTTTAATACATTTATTAATAGTATGGTTAATAGGGCGAGTTAATAACGCATGATATTTTTGAAATGAGAGCACACTACTTAGACGCGGACAAAAAGACAGAGACAAGCACTTCTCCTGTCTTTCTGTCCGTGTCTATAGTAGTACGCTCTCATTTCAAAACAATCATTTCTTACCAGATTGAAAAAAAAAACGAGGTGTAAAAGTTCCGCAGAGGGGCGTCGAACCAGCAACCTCACGCTCCTCAGCGCGCGACGCTAACCTCTAATCCAACGAGCGACCCTACTCCAATAAGCTAACGGCAAGCCATTTGTATACACCATGTACCACAACGGCGGCCCTCAGAGCTCTGCACTTCAGCGCGTTTTCGCTATCAGGAGAGAGAGAGAGAGAGAGAGAGAGATGGCACGACGAGCGCTCGTTGTGTGGACAATTCTCAAAAGTTTGTTGTACGTGCCAACCCCCGCGTCACTGTGTTCGCGTGCCTCCACATTACGTGGTCAAAGTGCATACAGATGTTATCTCGCGTAGCGGCTCGCTTGCGCGCGCGCTTATCTCGGGATTCGAGCACTCTGTACATCTTGTGCTTCCACCGAAACTTTACTTTGGAGTTACAGTATTAAAAGAGAGCACGAATGTCACTTCGCTCCCTGCCACGGCCGCGTTTACCAAGGAGCACACTGCTTCAAACACGAAGTAAAAATTTTGAACGTTGTTCGCACTCGTCCAAGTCTATACCTGTGCGTTCGCTTCTTTCTGTCTGAGCAACACGTTTTAAGTGTCGACCTATGTTTGTCCACGCTTGTCCTGTGTGTGCTCCTTCCGTACGTGCTTTCTGCTTGAGGTGTGCGCTGCAAGTTACGAGCTGCTTGCCGTTCTTAAAGGGACTGTAGCATTCATTCATTCGCCGTTGTGGAGAAACAATGCAGAATGAATCAACTACCTCAACGAGGACACGTTTCCCTTTCCTGTTATACCAATTCCTAAAATGGGGAATCAACCACAATTTTTCAGTTTTTTTTTCTGGGTGAGCAGTCGTGCTTTAAGCTATGGGTGCTTACAACAAAAGGTGAACGATTTAAAGCACCACTTGCACTCGAATAGAGGAGAGCAGTAAGCCGTCCCGGTACCTATGTATTTAGAAAATTTTATTATATTCGCAGACAGTCAACATCAAGATATTGTAGCACACTTTGTAAATTCCGGAGTGTGTTCAGCGAAAGCTTGTGACCCAGTCGACAGACTTTTCCGAATGTCCTTTTCTGCCTTTTTTTCTGCTTTTCTTTTTTAAATACGCAGCAATGACGCGAGAGATGAGTTAGTGCAAAGGGGAGAGGCCACAACTGTGGCGGCACAACTGTTGCTATGCGCCGCTCTGCCACCACGTGATTGCTAAGAGAGTGTGAGGGCGAGATGCATCAGCTGGCACCGTTACAGTGTACGGACGGACGGACGAAAACCGCCAGTATGAGCCATTAAAGGCTGTCGCCTTAAAATTTCAACAAAACATTATCTTACTTCAACAAACAGAAAATTGGCAGACGATTATACAACACCCGATCACCTGTGTGTTTAAAAACATTATCTTACTTCAACAAACAGAAAATTGGTAGACGATTATACAACACCCGATCACCTGTGTGTTTAGAAAAAGTGGTTAATAATTCAGCGTACTCGGTACTCTACTACGGGAGAGCTGAAAGCCGTCCCCAAGGCGCTGCTAAGTGTGTGAAGAAAAACCTTCACCATAGAGCAATTTCTAATGCTGACCGAGCCAAATACAATGCTGAAACTCGTAGCCGCTATGATTTGCAACCACATCGCATGGTTGAGAATCCCTTCGAACGTTTCTATAATTTTATATACGCTTCTTTAGCAGCCGAGATTTTTGCTCAAATGGAGGTAATTATCATCGCTAAGAAATGGTCTCTTCAATACTAGAATCTCATGCGAAACCGCAGAATATAATCTTTGGGCGAAAGTTTTCCCGGCAAACATACAAAATTTCTCTAAACATAATGAGGCTCGTTTGAGAATAATGACCAATGTAATGCTCAATAGGGTTGCTCTTTCGTCTAAGTGATGCGTCTAGCGTAGAGATTTATCGTATGGTGTAACGCCGTGGAAGCTATGAAAGAAGTTCCGACAGCACAGCGTCGCGGAAGGCTGCAAATAAAATCGAAGCGTTACAGAAAAGACTAGCGGCAGCCGAGGCCAAACAGACCCAACTAGTCTCCCCTCCTTCTCCCCCTGCAGTAGAGGTAATGGAGAGTGAGACCGGGGCGGCGGTAGTCGCACTCGAAGCTCGTGTGGACACCCTTGAGGTCCGTATGGACGGCCGTATAACTGTCCTCGAAACCCAAATCTCAGCGGCTGTAAATGCCGCCATTGCTAAAATGACAGAAACCATCCCAACCCTGATAGCCCAACAAGTTGCGCGTTTCACCAAACGAGCCGGCCCAATCAAGGACGTGTCCAGCCGGTACCTTAAAATGCCTCGACGACAGATCAAATTTGAGGGTGATGACAGCTGCTCCGTCTCCGGAATTGAGGACACCCCCCTCCCCGCGAGTGCTGGCTCGGGAGCACCGCCACCGCAATCGCTCGTTAACTCCACTGACCATGGCGGGCACCCTTAGAATTCGGAAGTCCCCACGATCCAATACGGCCACTCCCATCCGAATCACCCAGTGGAATTGTCGGGGCTTTAAGGCTCACACTAAGCGGGCCAACCTCCGGCTTTTCCTCGCAGCATTTCAAAACCTTC
The DNA here is from genome assembly GCF_013339725.1 of Rhipicephalus microplus. NCBI lineage: Eukaryota > Metazoa > Arthropoda > Arachnida > Ixodida > Ixodidae > Rhipicephalus > Rhipicephalus microplus. Next base: position 59,320,460 of record NC_051175.1, read on the forward strand.
CTGCTGTGGTAGCCCTCCAGGAGCCAGGGAGTGCTGCCACACTCACAAACTATACTACGTTTTCAGCAGGACCCTTTATCTTGTATCTGCGTGCCCAAAAAATTATACGGCCAACCTAGTTGATCTTGACCTTAAGCCAGCTTTCTCGTACTTGATGGTGACACTCCTTCCGCTGCGTAAACAGGACCCGCCACTGCACGTGCTAAACATTTATTGCTCACCGAAACTAAGCAACATTACATTCGCAGACCTTTTTAGCCGCGCCCTAAAGGCTGCAGGCAGGGACGCTCTAGTGATCGTGGGTGATTTTAATGCCCCCAGCACACTTTGGGGGTATGCACGTGAAGAGAAACGTGGACGTAAGTTGGCGGAACTTATGTCCACGCTGGGCCCAACTCTTCACAGCGACCCTGCCTACCCAACTCGCGTGGGTAACTCCATGACTCGGGACACATGTCTGGACCTTACCCTCACAAAAAACATCCCGTATGCGGATTGGGTCAACACTGAGGAGACCCTCGGCAGCGACCACTGCATACTCAACACCACCATTCGCACCTATCCTTTGGCAAGACCCTACGGAGAGGCAAAACTACCCGATTACACGAAATTTCGGCAAATATACGCCAATTCGACACCCATTGAGGAGCAAGGATACCATGCTTGGTCCCAGCAACTGGTTTCCTCATTACGCTCCACAGAAACACAAATTAAACCCTCCGAGGCGACTCCGGCGGTGGATAACCACCTCCTTCTCCTCTGGGAGGCCCGGCGCAGCCTCGTCCGCCGATGGCGCCGGCAAAAGCACAACCGAAAGCTCAAAATTCGCATCGCTGAGCTCACGCAGCGAGCAGCAGAGTACGCGGCCCAGCTCGCTGACTCTTAACTGGGTGGACCATTGCAACACGGCCGCTCAACAAATGTCCAGCCGGAGTACCTGGCGCCTCTTCCGCACCTTGATTGATCCGACTCAAACTCCAACAGAGACACAAAAGCATCTGCAACGAGCATTTCACAGCTTCGACGGAGACACAGCCAAATTAGCATGTAAACTCCGAGACCAATATCTTTGCACACAGCAGGACTCCCGAGGGCCGGCGTACTCGTATGCAGGTACCGAGAACGCGGAGCTGGATCAACTGTTCCAGTTACACGACCTGAAGGCAGCCCTAGCAAAAATGAGGCGAGGAACGGCGCCGGGAAGGGATAAAGTTACCGTGAAATTACTTGCCAATCTTCCTGACTCGGCCTACACCCTGCTCCTTGCCTACATCAATTCCATTTGGATCGGGAAAACAAGCCTACCAAATGAGTGGAAGACCACCCTGGTCACCTTCATACCCAAAGCGGGCAAAGCCATTAACACGGGCGACCTCCGCCCCATCTCCCTTACTTCTTGTGTGGGAAAATTAACGGAGACGATGGTGCGCGACAGGTTGTCCGCGTTCCTGGAGACCAAAAATGCAATTGCAGACACCATGTTCGGGTTCCGCCCACATCGGTCCGCGCAGGATGTCTTGCTTCAGCTCGACCATCAGATCCTCGATCCAGTCGAATATCCCCTGAATGACAAAGTTGTGCTCGCTTTGGATCTGAAGGGGGCCTTTGATAACGTGACCCACGAAATTATTCTAACACATCTCTCACAGGTGGATTGCGGCCAAAACACTTTTCAACTATATCAAACAATTCCTCACTCATCGACAATCATACATTCGGATTCAGGACGTTGAACACGGCCCTTACCGATTAGGCACGAGAGGGACTCCGCAGGGAGCGGTCCTCTCGCCCCTCCTATTCAATGTGGCAATGATGAGACTCCCCGCTCAGCTGGCGGAAGTCGAAGGCATACAGCATGCGCTGTATGCCGACATCACCATATGGGCGTCACACGACTCAGCAGGAGACATGGAGGTAAGCCTGCAGCAAGCACGGACATCGTGGATGACTATGCCCGTCGCTGCGGCCTTCAATGCTCCGCGTCCAAATCGGAATTCGTGCACATACGCCCACAACCAAAGTGCACCACAAAAATCGACCTCTCCCTTCACAGCGGACCCATACCCGAACGCGATGAGATTAGAGTACTAGGACTTTTTATACACAAAAATCGCAGAGCAGACACAACATTGGCCAAATTGCGTAAGGTGGGGGACCAGGTGGGCCCGATGGTCCGCCGGGTTTCCAACAAGCGCGGGGGGGGTTACGATGCAAAGATGCCTTGCGGCTGGCGCATGCATTCGTAACCAGCCGAGTCCTGTAATCGGCTCCATACCTCCACCTACGCAAATCCGACGAGAATGCACTCGAAGTCATTCTCCGCAAAATCTACAAGCGCGCCCTCGACCTTCCTGTCAGCACCTCTAACCAGCGCCTTTTGGGCTTGAGAATGATGAACACCTTCAAGGAACTGAGAGAGGCGCACTTGACAAACCAATATATTAGACTCTCTAAAACACCGTCGGGTCGCCGCCTCCTTGCCCGGCTACACACATCAATCATTCAATACACACGGAAGAACGCGTACGGATTCCAGAAGTTTGGCGATACTCCTGCACGTGCGCCCTCTTCCGGCTAACATGGCCCGAGACGACTACAGTGGCCGACGCCACGCGCGGGCGGAAGGAAACCTTGGCTCGACACTACGGCCGAAAATTCGGAGTATTCTACGTGGACGCCTCCAGCCCGCACCACGGTGGTTGGTACACAGCTGCGGTCGTCCACCAAAACAGCGTTGTAAACGGACTCGCATTCCGTGCACATAACATTGCGCACGCGGAGGAGATCGCCATCGCACTAGCCGCCGCAGATCAGGACTCGAGGGTCATCATCACCGACTCAAGGGGTGCCTGTCGCAATATTCAACAGGGATACATTCCGTACCTTGCTTATAAAATTTTGCAGAACAGCAGCTACCTAGGTGCCCCCGCGCACCGAACGATCATATGGGCTCCGGCTCACACGGGCCTCGATGGCAATGAGACGGCCGATGCCGCCGCCCGCGCGCTCACTCTCCGGGCACCATCCTCGTCCCCTACCGATCCGGAACTCGAACCCAATCCCACCTACACCTTTAACGAGGTCACACAATTTTATCAATCCGGCCATAACGTCTATCCGAAACCCTGTAAGGGCCTCACGAAGGCGGAGGAGCGAATCCACCTTCGCCTTTATACCAAAACTCTATTGTGCCCGGCAATCATAAAACACTTTGACCCTGCTTGCACGGGGAAGTGCCCGCATTGTGAGGAAAATTCCTCAGATATTTTCCACATGGTGTGGGCATGGCGAAAAACCCCAAACCTTACCCCACTACCCAACCCTTCGCGGGAGGACTGGGAGGCCGCCCTGCTCGCCCTGCTCGGCTGCTCGGCCAACGGGCCTTGGTCGAGCGTGCCCGGGCCGCGGCCAACGCCAATGGGCTCCCGTAAGAGGGAGCCCACCTAGTGTTTGTACGAGGCGGCCCCTTAAGGACCGTTCCCACCCTACCTGTAAATAACATCTGCAAATAAACGTTTTTCAGCAGCAGCAGGCCTCAAATAAAACACAAAGAAGTGAGAACAAAGGGACAATAAGTGATCCAGAACAACTTATTGACAGCAGTATATCGGGGCGTGCTTATCTCCGACGCACAAAGCGTATTCACTTATTACTAAGCGCAAAGAGGAAATAAAATCTTATCTCAGGCCGGAAAATCATTGTACTCTCTCTTAGTGCGAAGGCATTCATTACAGGTAGTCTCGCTAGTCTCCACAGCGTTGCACCTGATGTATGAAACAGCGTATAGATAAACTCTGGCGCTTTTCTCAGTGGGGGATGCAACGCATGACGCTTCAACGAACGTGGCAATTACGGATAGCAAACAGATTCGTCCAAACGTCGTTCTTTCGGCGCCGCCAGATGTTGAACACTCGTCACAGGAGCATAGACGCCCCCGCTGCGTCCTCGTGGGCAAGGTTATACCAAGGTTATACATACGGTCGCTCGCAAAAGGCAGAGAAACATCCCGAAAAACAAAACGTTCAGACGATGTGCGCGCTTGTGACGCTGAAAGCGCGTCCCACACGCTCCCATCTTACGAAGGGCCGGGGAACCCGCCACGCGAAAGTCGACGCCCCCGCGCGCTTCGAGGCGATGAGACGCGCGATCGAGTCAGAGCGAGTCTCGTTCGTTCATCCTCCGCACAGTCGACGACAGATGACGACCCAGGTGTTCCGAAGGCTGGGCGGAGAGGATATAGCGAGGCATTAGGAGGACAAGGCAGGAGAAACGCATTCGAAAGCACGAAACGAAATGTAGCAAGGAAATGTTGTCTTGTAAATTTCGTGGATACCTTGCAAGGCATCCGCAAGTTGAATGACAGCTGCATAAAACAGAAAAGGGGGAAGGGGGACACCCTTAAAGGGAGACTGAAGGGGAACAATGACTTCGTTTAGATTGACGAACTGCACTCTGAGAACTCTAACGCCACACGTTTCACTGTCATAAGTTCATCTTTAGGTGGCGTTACCGCCCGCATTTTTTTTCGCGCGTATTGTCGCTTACCAATCGCCATGTCGCGGTAAGGCCGCGTTCACACTGAGCATTCCGGCCGCCGAAAGTGCTCCGAATCCGGTTCGGCGGCGGCGAAATCCGCCGAAAGGGCCTTCTCCGCGCCGATCGCTCTCAGACCGATTTTTGCGGCGTCTGCCGCCGAATCGGTCACCGCGGACCAATAGGAGCGCTAGTCAAGAAATTTAGAAAAATGGCGGCCAAGCCCTACTCACTTGTTATGCCGCAGTGCACGTAACTGAATGTTGAAACCAACGGGAGTTTAACCTACTCTGTGCCTACTTCGCCTCCGTATTTCGTGAAAGAGGTGACCGAGCTTGCTGTTGGCGTGACCGAGCTTGTTGCGGTCTTGCAGAGCAGAACGAACCCACCAACGCCACTGGCGTCAGTGGTTTCTCTGCTCTTCGTGCATTGCAAGATAGCCACTTGCCAGCAAAGTAAGCAGTACTGTCTTTTCTTGCTTCTTGCGTACGAGAATCGTCGAAGTGTACACCACTGGATAGCGTAGTAGCGTTTGCGAGCCGCGACAACAACCGGGTGACAGCGCATCCATTTCCCGTTCGCCCCGTAGTAGATGGCATATTCGGCGGCGCGGGGCGCGTCCAGTGCGAACGACGCTGCGTTTCGGCGGCAGGGGAATTTCGGTCGTGGTAGAAAGCGTATGTTTCAGTGTGAACTAGGCATAAGAGTGGTGTTTTAAGGATCGTGAAATTGTACCTTATTAACACGCGAAGAAACCGTCTTGCTATTTACCGCCTCTTTAAGCTTCGTCTTCATAGTAGAGCGCCACAGCGTAATCGGGTCACGCATGCCTCGCCTTCTCGATCCCTAACCTGACTTCGCATCTCGCTGGACATCCCACCTGCACGTCAATGAAAAAGAACGTCTGTGCACGTAACGTAGCCCCTTTCGAACTATTTTAACACTGCGAGCCCCGTCACGAATTGCCTGGACGCCATAATTTTTGCTTTTTACCGACGATTCGCAATGTACCCACTACACATCCGTAAGGCAGCGCGCGTATCTGTGCACGGTCTGCATTGGCCAGAAGTCGGTCATTATCTGGCATCATTTAGTCAATGTAAAGCCGGAGACCATTATCGCCAACAGCACACAAGCAGTCGGGCTTAGTATACTTATATATAGGGCTTATATATGAGTAGCAGCCCGCTGCCTGTGCTCAAAAAAGGCTTCAACACTGCAAGGTGGCATATAGATAGACAGACAAACAGACGGACGGACGGACGGATGGACAGACGGACGGACAAACACACAAAAAATCGGTGAATTAAACTCCCCCAGTTAGCGGTCCTTTCTGAACAAATTCAAAGCTTTTCGGCGTCATTGTTCAGGATCGGGGTCACTTTTAATCAAAGCCAGCGTGTTGCAACTCATATAGAAAGCGAACAGTAGGCGCCACTTAGCCAATAATAGTTCCGAATACAGGCACTGCGCAAGAAGGGTATATCCAAAAAGGAAGAGAGACGACACACGCGCAGTGTCATCTGTCTCCCTTGAGAGCTGTTCTTTTCGGGCATTTCCTTTGAATCTGTGCACCCATACTAGCCTCTCCCATGCACGTACTGTTAGAAAGTAGTAGTTGTGATTTGTAAGCATTGGGCAACTCCAGCGAGCTTCATCCATTATAAAACTAGCTTTAGTTATATATCTAATGTCAACAGTATACCACTCGTGCCGCGAAAATAATCGCACAGTTATTGAGAAGGTGCCACCGCAAGGCAATAAAGCGAACATATTAGTCAACGCAAGCCACCCTTAGCCACAAATGGCCATAATACAGTCATCATATAACCGACATTAAGAAACATTGGCCGACGTACGTGAGCGATCACTTAACCAAAACTACGCAACATTACGCTATACTAACTTAAGCTCCTATCTTGCGAGTAAACACGCTAGTCGAATTCAGCCGGAAACATCCATCCCGGCGGGTTGCTCAAAGTAGGTGAAGAAAAGAGACCCGGCATGGTATTTCCTTAGAAGCTCAAACACCCCCACCTCCCACCCTCTTTTCTTGACGTGTCGTCTGCTCCGAGTGCGAGTAAAGCGTGTGATGTCATTGGCGCCCCCTCGCGCTCACGAGCGTCGGCGTCGCATTGCGCGCACACACATAGCTCATGTGGTTGGCACGGCGCCCTGTCACCGAGGGCCTTCGGGTGTCTGGGGTCGCGGCGCTGACTGCGATGGCGTAGGTTGCCGCATAGTCAGCAGGGGGGAAAAAAAGGCTAATCGAGTAAGTCGGAATACGCAAAACACGCATGCATGCACGCACATACACACACGCTGGCACACACACGCATGACGAACGAAAACGAAAGGAGACGGTGATCATTCGGCACAGCGCAGCGGGCGCTATTAGCCCCGAAATGCAGTTTGGCGGAAAGCAATTGCAGGGCTTGAGCGCTCGTAACGGATTGTACGACGTACAGGGTCGCGTAAGTGTAAGCACCGACAAAGAGGCCAGAGCAGCCGACGTACTGAAGTATTTAAAGCAAATGCCTATACCCTGCATTCTCTTTGAGGACATACGTACCCGCTATTACGGAAGAATTTCGGCCACTTTCTGCTAGAACAGCGTAGATTCCAAGAAAAGCAGGATGACTAATTTGAGGAAGTAAAACGGTTGAACTTGTTAAGCGTCCGCGCACCACTTTCTTTTTTTTTATAATTTTATAGGGCGCTTTGAAACAAATACATGAAAGGTATGGGAGCGGCCAGTGCCACGAGCGCGCTGCTCAAAGGTAGAGGAGGAGGACGAGGATCGTGGGTATACGCTCGGGGCACGCGGCAGTTGCGGCCCGGGTTCCGGTCAATAAAGAAGGTTTCTGGTCGGGCTCCGCGTCTTCCCTGCGGGGTTCTGGGCCGAGCTGCCCCGAAACCCCCATACAAAGGACACACAGAACAGCCGTTGTCGGACAAAACCGCACTGGAATAGTGGCCGCAGCGAACAATATTAATTGTTTAGGTTTAACGGTAGAAACCGCGATATGATTACAAAGAGAGCCGTACAGGGCTCCGCAAATGTTGACAACCAGGTATTTTTATTTTTTTTTCACGTCAACCTAAATCTAAGTACACCGGTTTCTAACATTTCGACTCCATCAAACTGCGGTCTCCACGGCCTGTACTCGATCACGCAATCTTCGGGTGCACAACTCACCCGTCGAGCAACTCGAACACAGCCTGGCGGCGTGTGGCAGGTGCGATACCAGCCGGTACAAAAAAAAAATGAAGTTGGGGATTCGACGTTTTAATGCTAACCTTCAGGAACGATCGAAGAGACAGGCATGACCCGCAGTCACGGGAAGTTCATCGTGTCGTTTATCGCGAACGGAACACTGCAGGTAGCGTGTAATCTTATCGGGACGAGAAAGTAAATAGTTATGGTACTAATCTCCACCTTAGCATAATAAAGATAACTGAGAAAGAAAAAAGAAAGAAAGAAAGAAAGAAAGAAAGAAAGAAAGAAAGAAAGAAAGAAAGAAAGAAAGAAAGAAAGAAAGAAAGAAAGAGACGTCGAATACTTATTGACATCGGGGGTGATGTTTTTGCACGATCGGCAATTTTGAAAGCAGCGAATTCGTTCAGTGTAACAGAGAAAACAAACAAACCACTTAAATCAGTAAAATTACTTTGTTTCGCTCAAGATTTATTCCGCATGTGGGGGCTGTAATCACAGTAGCATGAATGAGTGATCCCGGCGAAAGAGCTGTCTTCGGAAGGCGTCGACGAGCGCTCCGCGCTTGTGCGCACGAAAAGCTCACCATCTGTCGCAACGAGCGCGCCTTTTTAATTGTAACTTGCAACCCGGCCTGCCTTTTCTCGTGTAAGCTACACCAACTGTATCTCATGTTGCCAGATTCCATGCCTATAGCTACGTTGCAGCCGAAACTACGATGAAATTTTCAAACGCACTAGACCTTATAATTATCGGTGTGCTGCACTTTTCCGCTGACAACTCGTAATCACACGTTTTACGTGTTTCCGAAGAGGTCCGCAACTCGAAAACAACAACAACAACAAAAAACGAACTTACACGGTCTCTTAATCATTCCTTTGAGATGACTCCGCAACTAAAGCGATATTTTCTTATTCTTTTTTTTAGTCGATCGTATTGATCATGACATCACGATGATGTGTTGTGACGCCCTAAAGTTCAGCAATCTGTGGAGTCGCGAAGACGTCACAGAGCGATCATCACTGTTACGTTGAAGTCACGGGACTATGGGTATACGCCATCAGCCCTCGTACGTGCAATTGAGTATCACGTGACTTTCGATCGACGTTTATAATTTTGCACCATTAGCGTTGGCGTCGTCGTCTTGAGATATCTCGTTAGGTCTCGAAACATCTCTAAATCTCTCTACCCGACGCGACGCTTAAGACTGTCGCTTTAATGCGCGCATGAAGCGAAGCAAAGACATGATTGATGATTTGATGTGTGGTTTAACGCCCCATAACCACCATACTATTATGAGAGACGCCGTAGTGGAGGGCTCCGAAAGTTTCGACCACCTGAGGTTTTTTAACGTGCACCCAAATCTGAGCACAGGGACCTACAGCATTTTCGCCTCCATCGAAAATGCAGCCGCCGCAGCCGGGATTCGATCCCGCGACCTGTGCGTTAGAAGCCGAGTATCGAAGCAAAGCTAGGGGGCAGCGTCGTGTGAGGTCGCAGGTTCGATTCCTGCAGGCGGCCAGTTGTCTTTTCGTCCGCTTCACTTTCCTTACGACTATTGTTATAGCACACTTAAAAGGACACAATTAACGTCCCCTACACCTTGATTCAATTCCATTATTAGCTTATTTTCTTCTACTTTATGTAAAACAAAAAAACGAGCTGTCAGGAAATTCGTTTCATTCATCTGCTGTGAGACGTGTGTCTTCATTTCTATTCTTTCTGTTAGTTTTGTTTTCTCCCTCTATTTACTTTTTTTTTATCCTCAACGATCGCTAGCCGGTCTCCACCCGACACCGCGCCGGGAGTGTTGACCCTTATTATCTCCACGTGTGATCGGTCGCGACAAAGACGGCGTTGTCATGGAAACGACAAGTCCACCACACAATCACGCGGCGCGCACACAGGCCGAAACGAATGGCCGCCAAAAACAAAAAAAAAACATATGAGCCGTCATTGCAGACTATTAATTTCACTTATAGTCAACGGGACCAGTTCGTTAACAAAACAATCACGATGGAGTTCCTCTACAGACTACCACGTGCCACATACATACGCATCCGCCAGCTTGTGAATAAGTAAACGTGCGAAAGTTTCCTCTCTCCCTCCTCCCTCGTCAACGCTTTCTCTCTCTCTCTCTCTGCTCCGATGACGTCAGCGATTGCTCGACAGTCGAAAAACAAAGACACGTCGCCGAGTGCTCCCTCTACTGGGAAAGAACAAAAAAAAAAGACAAGAGAGTCGCGGCGACCCTTCAATTTCTCCTTTCTTTCGAGCTTTTTCTTTTCGTTTTTTTCCCCAGCCTGTAGGAGAGTCGCAGCCGGTCATGCAGCGATCCGGCTCCAAACCAGTCGTCCAGAGCGGCCGAAAATGAACGCCGCACGCCTGAGCAAACAGCGCGAAGTTCACAGTCGACGACTGCGGGAAAGGAAACGAGACAGAGAAGAGAGGATGAGGTATACAGACACTGAGATGAGAACGATCGAGAGAACAAAAAAAAAAAAACTGTCTGGAGACATGCAAACACTCGCACACGACAGAGACGGTGACCAGAAACAAAAGACAACGAATGGACAACAAAATGAACGCGCGTTTCAGTAGTTGCACAGCGTGCGAAACCCGGCTCCGGGTCCTGCGACTTCGAGCAACTGCGTAAACTCGCTTCCCGGATGTGGGTTAGGTTAAGGAGGAAAACAACAACAAATAAATGAGAAGAACGGGTATGAGGTAAGCGACGGTGGACACTTCGGCATTTAAACGGTTTATCACCCGACAGGTACTCAATATAAGCGAGAGCAGCGAAAGTATTTGCTCAGCGTTTGTCACACTGTCAGCGTATACGATAAGAACACACTGCGGTATATTTTGTCCTGCGTCTCCAGGTCGAAGAAGGTCGGACGCTTGTTTGGTTGGTTGGTTCTAGTCTCCTATGGCTCATTTTACTAGTATTCCCTTAGTTACCAGCTCAATAGCTCTTCTCCATTGTCCCGAGTCGTGCTACTTTTCGCGTTTTCCTAATGAAAAAAGCTGAAAACCTTCACTTCCTACGTGACAACGGTTATTATGTTAAAGCACTAGAAACAACTACATGGGGAAAGAGAGAGGTTGCCGTCCCAAATAAAGATGACGCTTGGGGAAAAGGCAGCACGAACACTACATGTGTGTCCTGTACACGTGATTCCCACAGTAGCTGAACATTCGCAGACGCCACACAAATCCATTTAAAGAGCTTCGTTGAAAACTTGATTGTTTCCAAGTCTGCGGATTGGTCACGATGAGGCGCGGCTCTTGCTCGGATGCCTTAGCATTTATTGTACTGCGAGTACGGAAATACCATCGGCGTCGATGTTAGCACGCGCATTTTGTGTAAAACCATTTCGGGAGCGCAAATTTATCATAGCGCATGGTAGCTTGATGAAAGTATAGGGGTTTTAAAGGCTTAAATTTCATATTTTTTATCGTTTTCTCGTAATTGTGCGATCTGTGTTGTGATTGTCTATTTTCTGTTCTATGGTCGCCTTTCCACTATTTGTTGCTCCAAGCGCGGTGCGTTTAACTCATTAACGTCTTATATATCGCTGTAGAGCGGGGATGGAATTCGTAGGCACAGAAATAAGAACGAAGACAGAACGGAGACGGTTTTTCTTGCATTATTTGTATTTTATTATAAAGTCATTCATAACCACAGCTATATTCCTCATAGAAAAAAGCACGCCAGCCCCGCCACGGCGGTCTAGTGGCTAAGGTACTCGGCTGCTGACCCGCATGTCGCGGGATCGAATCCCGGCTGCGGCGGCTGCATTTCCGATGGAAGCGGGAATGCTGTAGGCCCGTATGCTTAGATTTGGGTGCACCTAAAAGAACCCCAGGTGGCAAGAATTCCTGGAACTCTCCACTACGGCATACCTCATAATCATATGTTGGTTTTGGGACGTTAACCTCTACCAATCAACCAAATAAAAAAGTACATTACACTTTCTTGGCCAATCCTCCAGAGTGGTTATGTGCCACATTTTCAAGAAAAGAAACAAACAAACAAACAAGCGCACTTTCATTTGTGCGCTTGTCCATGTCTCTCCTTCATTCTGCGCCGTACACGAATTCCGTCCCGCTGCTGTGCGAACTCGTGGTGTTTCGCTGTCGCTTCGCCGGCTCCACAGACAAATTAGCGCATCGGCGATGCTGGCGTTCCGAGCGTTCAGGCAGCTCGGCCTATGCGCATCAAAACGCGGGGCCTGAGTGACGCCAATGCGAGACACAAGACGACGACAGGGCTCCTCTGCAGCAAAGAATCAAAGCGGCTTCACGCAGCTGGTCGCGTGCTGCCGTAGCGCTGTTAAGCGACGACGACAGGTGGGCAGATGAGATTAAGACGATTCGGGTATAAAAGTGGCAGCAGCAAGCACAGGACCGATTCGACTGGCGGATGGGAGAGGCGTACTCAAGCTGCTGCTGCTGATGATGATTACCGTTCACTGGTTAAAAGAGACCCTACACTCGTTACGCATTTTTGCTTACGTAAGTCCCCTCTCGGGGCCCACACACAAGGGTCAGTCCTAGGCGTAGCGTGTTCAGCGACAGCACATATGGAGCACGCGCTCGCTGTCACGCGTCAAGGACGAAAACAATGCCGACAAGTGTGCGACGCCGCTTTCGGGACCCCGTCTCAGCTGCTACATAAGGTGCAAGCGCTTGTCTTTCGAAAGTGCAGCTGCTCGGCCGCCGCTGTGGCCGACACACGCGTGCTCTTGCGCATGCGCCGACGAAGCGCAGCTGGAAACGTCGACGCTTCCGCGTTAATCCGACACCCGAAGAAAGAAACTCTGATCCAGATTATTAGGGAGATTTAGAATAGCGCACCGCAAGCCCTCGCCGTGCGGTCGCGTGCGTCGTAACGCGAGCAGCCGTTTCGCGTGCGCGGCCCGACCAACCGCAGAAAATCTGAAATAGCGGGCGCGTGTGCGGCCTTGAAAACGTTGGTTTCGAGGCTACAGTGTCGCTGCGATCGTGCGCTGCGGTTTTCGGGAAGACAAACGCCATCCGGAAACTCATATTGCGCCCGCTAAGCCCGCAACGCCCACAGTGCCTGCAAACGTTATTCCAAAACTCCCCAATAATACTGAAACCTGGCCCCACGTATTCGTTTTCAGCGCGTCAGCGCGCGGCCTTGTGACGCGGCGCCGCGCTCCCTCTCCATGAAGAGAAAGGGCATGTGGCTACGCACAGCTGTGCCCCCCTCTCTCTCCATATGGGAGAGGGCTCGTAGCCGCGTCAAAAGGACGCGCGCTGACGCGCTGCAATGGATACGTGTGGTCAGGCCTTAACAATATTTCGGGCTTTACGCGCCAGGCTACGATAAGATAACGAAGCGAGCCGTAGTGCAGGGATCAGAAGGTTTTGACCATCTGGGGTTTTTTCATCCTTTCCCTACAGTCTTTTCAGCTAGAACGAAACAAAGATACCAATTTTAAAATTTTGCCTATTCAAGTTCTTCGTATCCTGAAAAAACAAAGAGAACAACTAATGCTACATTAAAAGGCGTTTCATCAGCGATAAAGAAGCAAAATATTTTTTTTTTTCGAACGTATGCTCAGAATTGGCTTCCCTGCAATGCACCACAGATAGTGTCCTAATCCATCTCGTCTTAGTTGAAGAAAATGCCTCATATTAGAAATAATATTAATAAGGCGCAACGACAAGCGTGCCCATGGAGATAGAGAGAAAGAAACGCTTGGCCACATCGGTGATGGTTTGTTTACATCTATCAGCATTCACCGACGCACGAAAATATAAAGCACACGGGCCTCCATCGAAAACAAGTCCGCCGTGGCCGGGATCCAACCTGCGTTTTTCGGGCCAGCAGCCCGGCACCGTAATCCCTGTACCATATCGGTGGCCCGTTCCTTCACCACAAATAGTAAGGAAAATTGGGCGATAGAGTTCAAACACGTTCGCTGAACTAATCGTTCTTTTTTTTAATAAATAATACATTGCTTCAGATTAATCAAATATTAATCTTTGTTATTCGGCTCGGGGGTTGGGTGGGAAGTGGAAGGCACTGCGTAGTTGTGCAGCTGTTGCGCTGGTTGCGACAGTTTTCCCAGTGAAGGCGAGACGATATCGACGGCAACAGCCGTGAAAGCAGCAGCAACAACGCCAACGACGAGATCAGCACGAGAATGACGCTGCCACAGAACAACGAGCGACAACGTCGCACATGTCAATGACCTGGGGCCGCATCCGGGACTGCCTTTCTGGCCAATTCTTACCCTCTATTTTTTTGACGAAGATGCGTATTGGTGACACGCAATGATGTATCATATGCGATACACAGACGACGCGAAAAGCCGCCCGAAGCACGGCCACCACCTTGAAAGGGTTCCGTTTAGTGCCGTCGTGAAATCGATACAACCGGTAATTTCGCTCTAATGACCAGTGGCAAACAAAAGCGCATACACGAAGCGTAGCTCGTTCCGATTACAGACGACGCAATGAAGACGTTCTATCGACAGGCCGGGCGGTGGAGAAAATGCAGTAGAAAAAAAGAGCTCTACAAAAAGACTAAAGAGGGGGACCGTGGAGTTCCCGAATCTCATTGCACCCTCATGGTGCGAGAGTAACCGAGTCACGCAACCTTCAACGTCAACGAATGAAAGAAGGAACACCGAATAGAAGCGTTGTCTATCATCTACAAAATAGCGAGTACCCCGAAAAGTGCGCAGGGCTACAACTACGCACAAGACAATCACCCCTTCGCCCGGTGGCTCTGACACCTTGGGACCAGAAGGGAGTGCCCTTCTATAAACGGTGGTATGCTGCCGAATACATGCGGCAGACTGACGTCAACAAAGCGTTCCTCTCCCCTATTGGTCAACGCGAGACAAAAAATAATAATAAACGCTACGCGACCGCGCAGTCAAGGTCGCTGTCGGTAAATAATAGGCGCTCGCCGTGCGTGTCGAATTCGTAAAGACGGAACGCGAAACAGGCACGGCGGTTTAGTGGATACACGAACTGGAATGCCGACAATTACAACGCCTATAGGTACATATCTAAGCACTGCTTTCTTGCGAATGACATTTCGGGAACGCGGATGGTTGTAGAGCCAAATGTGGCATCAAACGATCACGTTGCAGAGAGTGCCATTCAACTTGCGTTTGTATAGAAACACGTGCATCGCAGGCATGGACGTGGACGTACACCCTCGCGAGAATAATGTGAAAGAGAAACACCCTGAATACTTTCCCAAGGATGTTGCAACTAGACAAACGCGTCGAGGACGAAAGTGTTTCTTTTCTCATATTCCGAAATTTCGGATTTATTCATCAGCGATATATCAAGACGGCGTTTTGGTGTAAGCGAGGTACAGAGAACTTGCACGTGACGTCATCATTAACGCAGCTTTTGAACGTAAGCCATCCCCGACGGTGGCTTCGCTGACGAACATGTTGTGGTTAAACCTAGCTGCTTGAATGTGATAACAACGAGGCATAAAACGTCAATACGAGCCAACCTGTGATGGATAATAAATATGAGCCGATGAGCTAGGTGAGCCACGATGTTCGAAGAAGGAGCGCACAAAAGGACACAAAACATGCACTCAAAAAAGAAACGCAAACACAAGCGCTGTAATGCAATTGTGCATGATGTTTTGATGAAATCACACATGTGCTAACATAACGTATGTGACAAAATGTGTGGGATGTTTTGATAACATTTCGCATACTTTTGATGTGATGTTATCGTTACACATTATATGTTGCATCTGTCGCATCCCCCCATGCTGCATAGTACTTCAAAATAGCCACTTGAAACAACGTAAACGCAAATCACCTGTAAGTGTATACAGAGACGAGGTATTAGGGAGAGAGCTGCTAAGAAATTGAACACTGCCTTCTGACAATGGTAATCCAATGACTGAATTGGCTACCAAGAACTTGGGCAATGCCACGGCTACAGAAGGAGCTTCCTTTAAGTCGCGTCGAACCGGTCTACGAGAAGCACGCGCGCTCAGATAGACAAACGCAATCTAGGAAGAACGAAAATTCTTAACAAATTAAAGGACGATACTTGGTTCACAAAGATACTCGGCTGCAACATTGGGTCACCTGAAGCCCTAAACATGGTTATAGACAAGTTTTATGCGATATACTCCGCTTTAAGCCAACGTTACTCAAGACGCATAATACCGCGTAGTAATTTAGGTAATGGTTGGTGGACACCAGAATTGACTATTGAACGTAAGCGTGTTCGGGCTATGCGACGACGATACCAGCGAACAGCTGACCCCGTTCTTCGAGACATGTATCGCAAATTATACGTTGATGCATTCTCAACCTACAAGGACAAAATAAGGAAAGCAAAATCATCGTTTGATAAAGACATTTGTGACTTT
Organism: Rhipicephalus microplus; assembly: GCF_013339725.1. Lineage (NCBI taxonomy): Eukaryota > Metazoa > Arthropoda > Arachnida > Ixodida > Ixodidae > Rhipicephalus > Rhipicephalus microplus. The sequence goes on from NC_051175.1 coordinate 59,336,605, forward strand.
CTCACTAAGAAATGCTTATATGGTGATGTTTTCAAAACCGCATTTCAAGAACACCACCAAGTAACTTTTCTTCCTCCTCTAGATTTACCTAACGGCACTCGCACAGCTTCTGTAATGGAGTCCGCCCGGCTACTACTCGATACATTGGTAGTAGTGGACAGCTGTTCTGAAGATAACATGCACCACACTATCATGCGTAACATTGCGGCTAGTCCTTACCCGTGGCATACTTTTGACCCTCCTTTTACAATATCTGAGATAGAGTGCGCGATGAAACAGGGTAACTCACACTCTGCCCCTGGACACGACGGATTAACCTACTCGTTCATTAAAGGATTATTTGAATACCATCCTCAATTTTTCTATTTTATCTTCAACACCGCCTTAAGAATCGGACACTTCCCACAGGCTTGGAGAAGAGGGAAAGTAATATTCATACCAAAGCCAGGACGTCCCCTCAATTCGCCTAATGCATATAGACCAATAGTTATGAACTCTGTATTAAGTAAAGTATTAGAAGACTCTTAAATGCTCGTCTGTATTATTTCCTGCACAATAATAATCTTCTTCACAATAATCAATACGGTTTTACGCACAATAAAAGTGCTACTTTAGCACTATACACACTGCGAAGCAAATTGGCTGCATACAAGGCAGCCAACTTCCTACCATACTCATATCGCTTGATTTTGTTGGAGCATTCGATAGTGTTTGGCATCCTGCAGTCTTGAACTTTTTACGCAAGCACAGGTGTCCACAAAACTTGTACTTTCTACTCAAATCCTTTTTATCGAACCGCACTGTAACTTTTTCAACCAACGTTGCAGAAGAGACAGTTCGTACAACGATTGGCAGCCCACAAGGATCCCCTATCAGTCCGCTACTGTGGAACATAGTAATATACAGCTTACTCAATCTTCCCGTGCCACCCGACGTACACATACAGGCGTACGCGGATGATACCATCATTGTTATCACAGATAAGTCAAGACTCCGATTACAAGCAAAGGCTGAGCATGTCCTGGCTTTGGTATCTGGTTGGGCACGAGAACAAAAAGTTACCGTAAGCGCCGAGAAGTCGTTCTTCGTGTTCTTTAATAACGGACACATGGGTACATCAAAACGCTGCCCATCTATCCGCATGGATGGCATTTTTCTCAAACACAAGAAAGAAATTAAGATTCTAGGCGTATTATTTGACCCCTCTTTAAATTTTCATGCCCACATTGACTATATTAAAGGAAAGGCTGAAGTATCCACGTCCCGGCTCCTCGCATTTGTTAAATCGCACCGTTCATTAAAAAGTACACTCATTAGACGACTCTACCGTCAAGTAATATTGCCCTCTCTCACGTATGCATCTCCGGTATGGTGGCCTATGTTCCCATCAAAATTCATTAGGGCGCGAGTTTTATCAGTTCAGCGAACCGTCTTAATTTCCTTAACAGGTGCATTTTACACCACACGTACGTCATCCCTACAGATTCTCGCTAACGCGCCTCCGTTACCACTAGAGTTGGACAGACAATCTGCAGAATTTTCCTTATTTATACTCCGGAACGTAACTTATTATGGTGTAAAAACATTCAAACCGGCTGACATACTATATCCATGCAGTCCGTGGGCTCATCACCCCAGTAAAAAATATAAATTTACTTTCACTAAACTCTCACCATCAGAAGAAGCGGTTATTTTCAAAACAAAAGCCATTCACGTATACACTGACGGCTCATACACGTCCTACGCGGCGGGTGCGGCATATATTGCTTTGACAAAGGATGGAAAAATTATAACTGTTAGAAATTTCAGATCCGCAACGCTTCAAGCGCATACGACACGGAATTAATAGCATTCCAAGAAGCCCTTCATTTCGTTTTTACAAACAACTTTAACACGCCAGCCCACATTTACACAGACTGTCTATCGCTTCTAATGAAGCTTTCAAGTCTCACTGATAACGATGAAAGAATTCGGAACATTAAGCTGCTTCTTAACCATATAATCTCGTCAGGCAAAATTATAAAAATGTTTCATGTACCTGGCCATATGGGAATTTTGGGAAATGAGCTAGCTGACGCTGCAGCTGCATTAGGAGGAAAATCAGGCTTCGTGCGTTACGCCAAAATATCTATTCGGTCAGTACGAACTCAGTTTCATAAAATCTTGAATTCATATTGGCACACCCATTGGCAGACTGAGGGACCTGAGACAACGCTATTTCATTGGATCACAAGTCCGTACAAAATTCCTCAATGGTTCCCGCCTCCTAAAAACCTAACACACTTATTATCTGGTCACGGACACTTTCAGTATTATCTTCATCGATTCAATATAACTGCATCGGACAGGTGTATGTGCGGTGCACCTTGCTTGAGCGAACAACACTACTTTAATGAATGCCCAAACACACAACACATTGTGACCCATTTACGTGTGCCCAAAAGTGATACAACACTACCTGCGCATTATTATGGGCTATTGACCAATAGAAAATCTCGCGCGTATCTACTTCAGTTAGTGACTGTCATGCGCAACTCTGTTTCTATGACATCCACATGACACGTATTAGCTTCCAACACTTTATCAGGACGTCGCTTCATACTCCGAATCACCTCCATATCACAACTTTTGCGTGAGTGCTCTCGATTACAGTCGCAGTTATGCCAACAAAGGTGGGGGAAAGCCTCGGCGACTGATAACGATAGCATCACTGCTCCATTTTCCCTAAGTACTCGAACCATAGGATTCGCAACGCTTGCGCAAGTACCTAATCCTGCCCCCCCCCCCCCCTTTTTTTTTTTAAAAAAAAAAGCTTGTTACTATTGCGAATGGCGCCTTCTCTAAGTTCGCAGCGGCAAACAGGCTGCCCAAGGTTCCCTGCTGCATCGCTGGTTGGAACGACAGCCCGACGTGCCTGGCTACATGACTCCTGGTGAAGAAATGGGCTTCGACATCACAGAGGCCACTGCTACCATCCTCATCAACGTTTACCCATCCTCAAGACCACTGGCTCGCATCCCACTTCGTTGTTTGTTTTTGGACTTTCTGCATTCAACGACAATGCATTTAAAATAAACACACACACACACACACACACACGCTCACACACACACAAACACACACACACACCCACGCAACACACACACGCACACGCACACACACACACACGAACTCCAAAAACTTAAGTGGGGGAAATACACTGCTGCTGCATATCGACCTGCTCATTCCTGAGAAGCTAACTAATTTATTTATTACAGTTTCATGCTGCACTCACTAGGTTTTACCCACGTTATTTTTTTTAACTAATTGGCTTTTTCAAATAAAAATAAAAATTTGGGAACTTTCCCCTCTTCATTTATGTTAGATTGGCTTGAGCCTGTTATACCTCCTGGTGGTACGGGCTACCCCCCTTTTTCCTTTTAGTTATTTTTACATATAGGGGGCGGAAAAAGCACACACAGACACACACACACACACACACACACACACACACACACACACACACACACACACACACACACACACACACACACACGTTACTCTGTCGTCAGCGGGCGCAGGGCAAACAGGACAACAACATACCGAATCAGAGTGACGTCACAGCCGCCCCCGTCTGCGGACGTCAGCGGCTACACGCGAACGCACGCCCACTGTTGGCAGACAAAAGCCGCTGCAGCGCGTCGTCAGCGCCGCTTTCGAAATTCGCGACATGCATGCTGATGCGGAGCACAGATCACGAATTGTTCTGCTCGGCGGTCGGTCGATTGGTTTGGAAGCTTGCCATACGACGGAATAGGCCTTAAAATCTGCGGCAAATCGTTCAGTTGGCAAAATGTTCAAATAATTAATTAATATATGTGGTATTACGTGCTATAGAACTCCGATATAGTTATGAAGTGCTTCTTATAGTTGCAACTACGCCTGAAGAATGTCGACACTACTAAACCTCCATTGTACGACTTGTTGTGTACTCTCTTCACGTGCCACTCACTTTGCTTCCTTTATTTCTGTCCCCTTTGTTTAATTTAGTTTTACTAATTGCTTAGTACAGCGAAAAAAATTGAAGAAAATTGAAAATCTTGAAATTGATGTAATTTGATGTGGTCATCAAGAGGAAATGACCCATCACACGTGCGGTAACAAGGCCAAATAAAAGAACCAGGAGCGCGAAGTCACATGGGAATCCAGAGATGAAAAACATCGCAGAGTCAAGTCATGAACAAAAATATCAATCCTGTAATCACGCTTGGCGGCTGAAAATTCACTGCAGCGACCATGCTCGTTAAGAGAACTGATGCTGTTTCTTTATTTTTTTGAGCGAGTGTTAATGCTTTTTACAACTTAATCCTCAAATCTATGAGAACGCCACAAAGTCTGTTAGCTGCTAGCTCCAGCATCGATAACGATGTCTCGTATTTCCTCGAATTTTCTATTTTTTAAAACATTCAACAGTTATTTCTGCCGTATGCGCCCCCAGACTGGTGCTCGCTTGAAGGATTGCGTGGTGCGCCAGTATACACGGTGTCCTCCAAAACATGAGCCAATAATTTAAAAGTAAACGGCACCGAGGAGGAGAACTGAACCAAACGCATACTACTCGCTCTAGCCCGTAGGTACTCGGGCTATTTTTTTATTTCTCCCCATACTAATTATTTATAATTTTTAATTATCTATTTTTAATTACGGGCTGGAAACCCAAAATATGAGCACTGAAGAAAGCCCGCGAAGTGTGCAAAGAATCCGTGTGACGGGCCGCGAGCGCTCTGCTATAGTGCTCCTATATGGCTTTCTTTACAACGAGGAAAAAATAATAGCGCTAGACGTATCGTACAGAAAAAAAAAATTTAGTCGGTCGTTTCTGAAAGTGCTCTACATCTCAGTGTTTATATTTTGGGTTTCCGGCCCATAATTGGAAAAATATTTAATTAATAATTATTAATTAGTATGGGGATAAATAAAAATAGCCTGAGTACCCACATTAGTGCAAGTAGTACGCGTTTGATTCAATTCACCATAGGAGTGTCTTTCATTTTCAAGTTCTTGGCTGAAGTTTTGTGGGACACCCTGTATGGGTCCTGCGCGGCGCCAGTTAACCACCCAGCAAAACCCGGATGCCATATAAACTGCACACGTACATATTCGAGCGAAGTGGGGCAAGACCAAATAGGGCCGAAACACACTTCAAACTTACCGCAATTGTAGGGAAAACCGCAAGTGGCCAACAGAATAACTACGCCAAAAAAAAAAACACACATGGAGGAAATTACTTGCTTTATTTGAGACGCAGACATGATAAAGTGCATTTAGTGCGGTGCCACACGACGTAAATATACCGTTATTTCGATAAGCAAGTGAGTAATACGTTCCAGTTCGGGCGTTGCATACCGGCATGACAATGCAGATAAGGGCTATACGAGGACGTATCCAACTGAAATTCGGCCGGCAAAAAAAAATTTATTGCGGTATATGGCAACGAAGTTTATTAAAGGGTCGTGGTAAAGACTGGCATACTGTAAGGGGGAAGGAACAAAAAGAAACGAGAGCAGCGCGGAGCGCTACTTTCATCCCGCTTTGACCTTGCTGGCAATAAAAGGATGCTAGCATGGTTCTCGATTGTATCATGGATACTTACAGACAATGCAGATAAGGGCTATACGAGGACGTATCCAACTGAAATTCGGCCGGCAAAAAAAAATTTATTGCGGTATATGGCAACGAAGTTTATTAAAGGGTCGTGGTAAAGACTGGCATACTGTAAGGGGGAAGGAACAAAAAGAAACGAGAGCAGCGCGGAGCGCTACTTTCATCCCGCTTTGACCTTGCTGGCAATAAAAGGATGCTAGCATGGTTCTCGATTGTATCATGGATACTTACAGAGCCTTTTATGGCTTCTTGTCACCGTCCCAGCTACAACCAATGGAAAAAAAAAGCTAAATAAACAGGGAGTGCAGATGGCACACTGCTCGCGGTTCTTCTTCACTGTACTTTAGCGCGATGCTTGGTGATCAGACGCAGTTAAATGATTCGTGAAACGGCCTCTGGCAGTGTGTCCGTGCAATTATTCCGCACGTCATGCCAACGTAAATAGGATTAAGCAAACCGAAGGACCATTCGTATTTACTTATTTCTTTTTTTTTAGTTCTGCGCGAAAGATGTGCCAATTAACAATGCGGCACCGATTCGGTGATGGCCACTGTCGCTCCGAACTATTCTCGGTATAAAGACGCCAAACGAGGTGACAGCAACCAGGACAGTGCTAAACACGACTACAAAACTAACGACACACGACGGTTGAAAGCTTACTCCAAAGACTGTCCGGACTCGCATGGTACACGATGTCATTGACAAAGCGACGGGGAGGATAAACTAAAGGATGATCGCCCGCTATTGGACTCATCCACACCGGCAACTCGCAATGCGGCGCGACGAAGTTCTTCGTACATAGATTTCGTAATGTATGTACAGTCAAGTGACGAAGCGACCACGGTCCAAAAAAAAGATAGTCGCAAAATGTTCGCTGTAGGCCGCAACAAGGCTGGCCGCTTTCGCTATAGCGAAATTTGCGTTAGCGCGGCCGGAAAAGCGAGCTGTCCGGGCACTATACAGCAAGGCGAATGGACTAGCGCATACTCGGGAGGGGATAAGCTAGGCGACACAAGCGCTAAAGAAACAAACAGTTGACAGTAAGCACAATCGTGTAGGCTTGCTAGTCCCGTCCAAGGCCAAGTGAGCGCTTACGTTACGTGCCACATGCACAAGCTATATGCTATTCTTAACGCAGGGCAGTCGCTTTTCGGCCAAAAGCGAAAACTTCCGTCACACTGGTACTAGGCGCACGCGCAAGGGACGGGACAAATCAACGAAATACGAGGAGGCATCGCTTGCAGAATAACAGATCAGTTGGAGGGTTGGTTTGGGTTCATAATGATGTAAAAGGCAGTGCTGAGACAACAGTGGAGGTAACGACGCTGTTGACGCAGGCGTGGTAAGCCTGGCGCAGCTGGCCGGCTATTGATTCACTTGTGCGCCTCTATTTGCACGTAGACAGTATGTCCCACTATATACGTGCTTCGCCTAAACATGGCCCTCATAAACGAAGCACACGGGACGGCTTTACGCTCTCCCATAGTAAGAGTACCTCGTACTCTAAATCGTTACCCCCCTTTTTCTAAACATAAACGATTCATCGATTGCGAACCTCAAATAGGGACGGCTTTATGCTCTCCCATAGAGGAGTACCCAGTATCTCTATTGCGTAAAACACTTTTTCTAAACACAGAGTAGCCCCGCCGCCGTAGCTAAGGTACTCGGCTGCTGACCCGCAGGTCGCGGGATCGAATCCCGGCTGCGGCGGCTGCATTTCCGATGGAGGCGGAAATGTTGTAGGCCCGTGGGCTCAGATTTGCGTGCACGTTAAAGAGCTGAAGTAAACTATCGAATTGGGCTAGTTGGAACATACTCCTCTCGATCAGCGCACAAAAAGGACAACAAGAAAACACAAGGACGGACACACACACACACATACGCAAAAAAAAAAAACGCGCTTGCGGCGTGCACTTTCTTGTGTATTTTTGCCCTTTCAAAGTCATATGGTGGTTTCGGGATGTTAAACATCCCATATCAACCAATCCATCAATAAATCGTAACAGTAAAGTTCCCAGTCTTTTTTTTTTTTTGAAAATCAACCACACACCTGTTGGAAATCACACACAATTCACACAATTCATACACAATTCCCACACAATTCACACACATTTCACAGCATCCGCTGTTCTAGCTGTCTTCTGTGCACAACGCGTGTCCTGTCTTCTAAATTGTTGCCCTTTTGTATGTGTCCTAGCACTGCTTTCTATATCAATCTGAACGCATCGATTTTCTTGATAGCACTATCGACACTCGCACGAGTGTACAATGCAGTGGTTACAAACATAGCCCGAATGCACTAGAGTGTACAATGCAGCAATTACGGCTATAGCCCGAATCGCAACTATCTTCCCTGTGCGACCAGTCGCTTTACGACTTGACTGCATGATGTGTGCCAAAATTTCAACGGGGAACTTAGTCGTGCGAGTTGCCGGGGGGCGTAGCTCTGCTCCCTAGTTCTTGCTGTTCGCGGTGGCGCCAGCTGGAGTCTGTCCACCAGCTCGCACGTCCGCGGGCGCCGATGGGTGCGCTGCGGCGCCTAGATGACCCCTCGACTGCTCGTGAGGCACAGTCGCCGTTGGGGCGGCGAACGGCGGGGCCATCGAGTGCGGTGAGGGATACGCGAAGTCAGGGTGGACCGGAGGCGGCCACGCCGTAACCGGGTAGCCGTAGTAGGCGGAAAACGGCGCGTACGGAGGCGCCTGAGCGGGCCAGTAGACGGCGCGCGCTTGGAAAGGCACGTACGTCGAGTACGGGTACGGCGGGAACGGGCTGAGCGGCGGAGGGTAGGCTGCCGCCGGAGTGGCGTATGGGGAAGGAAACAAGCCGTACGCTGGGGGAAACGGCGACCACGGCTGCTGAGCGTCGGCGAAGGGCCACGCGTTGCCGTCCGCGGACGCGAAGTCGTTCTGCGGAAACCAACCGTAGATGTCGTTCGGAGACGGTTGCTGGTGGCGATACGAGAAGCGGGGCGGGGATGGCGGGCCCTCGCGCGTCCAACTACTATCGCGAGTCTTGGACCGGGGCTCGCCCTTGCTCTCGTCTAGAAGACCGCGGTTGCCGCGCGATGGCTGTGTATCGTGCCGCTTCTTAGACGGCGCGTCGGCAGTGACGGCAGCCTGGCCATTGTCCAGGTGGTTGACCTCGCCCTGGTCCGTAGGTTGGTCGGTAGCCCGGTTTTTCTCTGAGGCTCCTCCACTGTCCTTGAGAAGCGCGGGCTTGCAGGTCCCCGCCTCGTGTGGTGGACGCTGCTTGGCCTCCTGGGCAGCTGTGGAGGACTTCGTCGTGTCTGGGGTGACAGTGGCTCTCGCCATCTCCTTCGTGGATGTGTTGTTAACCTGGTTGCTGGACTTGGAGGTCTTGCATTGCTTGACGCGCGGCGGCGGCTTGCCCACCGCGTCGCCTGACGAAGAGCTGACAAAGTCGCAGGCCCTTTGAGGCCCGGATGCCGCCGAAGACCCATCACTTACGGCCTGCGGTAACCTTCATGAAAGGCTGGCGCGAAAGTGCATGTCGAAACGGGAGCCTACTTAGTGGCGTTGTTTTCAACTTCTGAGCGTTCTGCGGAGTGATCTATTTTCGTCTACTACAAGGTTGCACATAGATTGTCGTTATAAAAAAAAAGAAATGACGCGGCCATCACATGCGGGAACTAATTGGTGAGAATCGGCCAAAGTAACGGGTGCACTTTATTTATGACATCTCCGGTACATTTCCAAATTCTTTACATTGTGCCAGTGCTGACTAGCGAGTGGTGCAGATGGTAACCATGTTGCTACAAGCAGTGTTAGCCGGCCAGACCTGGGCGAAGCATCAAAATATATGTAACGAACGCCTGGAGCGGGACCTTGTACGCTTTTGGTTTTCGTTCGGTTACAAGAGACTGGAATTCCTGCACATGCGAGTCTCCGATGGCGAATAGAGGTAGTTCCTGGCCAAGCGCGCGAAAAGATTGAAAACGTTCGCACGCCGATCTAGGACCAGGCGTGCTACAAGATCCCGTCCCAAAATAGCACCTCTCACGGTACCTTCAGAAATCGCGACGTAGATAAGTTAAACGAATACTAAAGTGAACCGATAAACCAGCGTGCATTGGTGAACTGTATTCAGAGAGCCCTAATGTCAATTTCACCACCGTATCGACAAAGGAGAAAAATGGAGGTCGGCATTTCATTTTTAAATTCCGCGCCGAAATCTGCACAAATGACGTCACTGATTTGAATATGTCTTTTTCGTAATTTGGCGACAGTGGCTGAACGAGATTTTCTGAAACTTTGTGTGTTAAGCATGTGGTCCTCTCGGTGGACAATGTACTTAATTTTTACCGATTGGAAAGTATACGCATGACGGCGTGGAGGCCGTCGAAATCAACGAAGTCACGATGTATCGCGCACGTATTTCCAGTTGGCGTCGCCAACCATATTTTCTTTTCGCACGCTGACTCGCTAACCAAGTTTCTTTAGCGGTAAAAATGCTGTTTTCGGTATTGAGAAATTGTAATTTAGTACTAAGAGAAAAAAATAGTTTGTTTATTTACTGGAACTACGCAACGCTTTGTTGCAGTTTGTAGAAATTCGTAGCAGAAGAAAGCAAGGAGTGCCTTCACACAACACGGCGTTCGCGTTGTAAGTTTGCCTTGAGTCCTCGCCAGTTCACGCCTAAATAACAGGGAGAGAGAAACAGTTTGACAGACCTGCTGTTGTGGTTCGGTGCCCGGTTGGTGGGCCGGCGTGCGCCTGCGCACAACGCTCTCGGACTGGCTGCAGGGCTTCTGCTTCCTCTTCGCAAAGGCCTCGTCCCCTTCGCGGTCGATGACGAGCAGCTCCACCTGCGTCGGGTCCCGCTTGATGCGCTCGATGATCTCGCGGTGGCTCTCGCCCTCCACCGAGATGCCGTTCACCTGCGTTGAAAGGTTGTCGAGGTTGCCAGCTTAAACAACAAGTTTAGAGAAAGCAAGCGAGCGGACAGGAAACGCGCATCCGTACACTTGGTACAGGAGGCAGCAACGACTGACGGGACTAGGGCCGAATCCAGAATTCTTTTTTATGAGGGGGGGGGGGGGCACCTTTTTGATTTCGGAGAAAGCACCACTTCAGATAGTCACTTTTCACTCAGTACGCCATGGAGAAAAAACATTTAGGGGGAAGGGGGCACGGGCCCGGTGTTCCAGCGCCTGGACGAGACCTCTCCCAAGTGGGACCATAGTTGTCTGCAGGGTACGGCCAGGCGACTATGACTGTTAACCCACTACAATTAGAAGTAGCGTGGCGAGTTTGGCTAGTTGTCATACATTCTTTCACTATTCAAAAACTAGGATGAAGCACACCGAAGACGCGGACAGAAGGTGTGGATAGAAATTCTCGGCAGAAGTTTATGCAAATACGCAGAAATTAACGAATATAAGTGTGAGCGCGCACACACGCAGGTGATAACGCGAAGTACACTGACGAAATACGAACAGAAACGGGAAACATACACACGTGCATCACTACTCTATGAGGAACACTAAACGCCTGACCCCACGCATCCGTCGCATCGCGTCAGCGCGCGTCTTTGTGACGCGGCGTCGAGCCCTTTCCCATATATATATATATATATATATATATATATATATATATATATATATATATATATATATATATATATATATATAGAGAGAGAGAGAGAGAGAGAGAGAGAGAGAGAGAGAGAGAGGCTTCGCGTAGCCACGCACCCACTCTCTCTATAGGGAGAGGGCACGGCGCCGCGTGAAAAAGCCTCGCGCTGACGCGATGCTACGGATACGTGGCGTCAGGGATTAAGCGCATACAGTTTACAATAGAAACACGGTTCTCGAGGCGGCTCGAAAGACAACTTATACAAGTAATCAGGCTATTCCCCGTTTTGGTTTTATTTTCTTTCACGCATTTCCGGTTCCTAGCAACGCCTTACATTTTCTCTACTGTAGGTTAAGACAGACACGATCTGCGGATGCAGTGTTTGTGAGCAATACCGTATAGTCCTTCAATACTTCCAAGCCCTCAAAAGCTTCATAGACATTCAAAGCTATATAATGAGGGACTATGGCCATAGCTAAGTAAGTTTCAAAAGAAGATATTCATAATCGAAAACGTATTGTTAAATAAGAATGGTTTTCGAAACCTTATGTCTGAAGCGTACGCAATGAGGCGCTCGGTACTGTACCAAAATGGTCGTAAGTACTTTCGGCGCTGACAAGGCTGAAAACGTGGAAAGATACGTAATATGCGTAAATCACTCGGGGTTTCGGGCTGTTCCGTCTCACAGCTGGTGCTCTCCAGGTATAAGTCTCGGAATGCGAAAAAAAAAAAAAAACGCCTACATATTTGTTCTGAATGCGCTATCAGCGCTCACAAACATTTTTTTTTTCAATGAGCAATGTTGCAAAGGCCACCACTTACAAATAATGTGAACACTGGAATATGATCATTAGTCGTGAAAAAGGTTCTGCTCGTGCGAGATGTGTATTACCTGCAAGTAAGAGTTCATCCATCTCGATCATATTCTTTAACTTTTGTTTCGATGAAAGCTGCCCAGTTCGCAAGATAGACATACCAACCACCTTAGTTCGCAATATTACTTCGACGCTGCAATTCCTGCTACAGATGCTCGATCCGAGGCTAAGTATTCCTATTGCGCGAAGCAGGCGCAACGACAAGCACGACTTGTTTACGCGAGTCTGCAGATTAGCTTGGCGCACGCGGCAACGTCGTGTCCAGTTTCCCAGTCCATCTCCACACGGCGCCTAACGCGAATACGATACGCCGTATTGCTCGCGGCCCCCTAACGTCTCCGTCGGCGTCGTCGCTATCGGAAACTTGCGCCCTGCGACGCGACGCTACAAATGAGCGCGCTTCGTCGGTGAGTCGCACAGGTGCAGAGAGAAAACACTGACAGACGTTTCGGATAAACGCGTCAACGCCAAAGCCTGACCACACGTGCGCGTTCCAGCGCGTCAGCACGTGGCCCTTTTTATTTACGCGGCGCTGCACCCCTCTCAGAAGGCCCGACGTGGCTACTCAAACATGTACAAGGGGAGTCAAAAGTTCCTAGGCCGCTATCTCATTTATTCCTATGGTAGCGTAGCCTGGCAACTTCTGACACCCCCCCCCCCCTTCCCCTGTACGTCATAAGAATTTTTTTTTTGCGTCACTCATGTTTTGACGCCGACGGTCACAACCTGCCTTTGAAGGTCTGACCACACGTACGCATCGCAGCACGTGGCTTTTTGACGCGGCGCAGCACCCTCTCCCTATAGAGAGAGAGGGAAAGCGGCTACTCAAAGTTGCCCGCCTTCCCCTCCATATGGAAAGGGCACGGTTCCGCGTCAAAAAGCCACGCGCTCTAACGCGTACGTGTGGTAAGACCTTCAAAGGCAGGTTGTGACCGTCGGCGTCGGCATTGACGGCGTGAAAACGTTAGTGACACAAAAAAACTAATCTTTTAAGACGTACAGCGGGGGGGGGGGGGGGGTCAAAAGTTCCCACGAAACGCTCCCATAAGAATGCATGGAATAGTGGCCTAGGAACTTTTGACTCCCCTTGTACATGTTTTATCAGCCAGCACTACAGAATATCAGATGGAAATAACACTACTACTGCTACCTTACTACTAGTATGTTCGAAGGTTGCGGGTTCGGCCTCTGCCCGCGGCAAGTTATCTTTTACTTCTCTATTGAACTTTTGTTGTTACAATCGGCTTTGTCCTTCGTTAAGACTCTGACAGGCTGAAACCTTGAGTGCTCTTACGAACTATAAAAAGAACCCTGCATTACACTGCATCATTAACCCCCATTCTTGCCCCTTTTTATTCCCAAGAATCTCAATCCACGAAAGTACCGGCGAGGCCCTCTCACCTCCAGGAGCCGGTCGTTCTTTCGCAGGCCTCCGAGCTCGGCGGGTGAGCCGGGGTCCACCTGCCCAATGAAGTGTCCCTGTCGCTTTTTGTCGGCGTGCAGGTTGAACCCGTAGCCGTCGAAGTTTGGCCACTTGGAGAGGTGGCACAGGCGGAGACCGTCGTGGACAGCTGCGGCAGGGGCCGTCTCCTGGACATTCTGGAGGTGATGGCGGTGAGAAAATAACAACCGTTGAGAATTTGGTCAATGGATGGATGGACGCGAAGGCATAGTGGTCAATCAGGTACACGTCTTATTCGTTACACTCGCAAGTGAAAAGGAGCACACAGGCACGCACACTGTCGCCTTCCCAGCGTGCCTTAGCATTTCGGCGGATACCTTAACCCCCATAATCTAGAACGTCCCTTCACTCAACGATTCACCTTCACTTGAGAGAGCAGATTGTAGCGCTGTCTCTAGGCACGGCAAGTCACTGCATATCAGCAATAATCTGCTGTGATTCTTGAGTAGCGCAGCGTCATTTTCAGCCGAGTGGTGGCGCAGTACTCAGCTCTGTGAAGTGAAAGAAGAAAGTCGAGTCGAGGAGCGTTTGTGAATACGGGGTGTGTCGTAAGGAAAACCAAAGTGCAAACGTCGTCCGACTGTTACCTTTATTTGCATTTACTTGGAATTTTTGCTTACAGCCAACATGCTTTTTTTGCTCACAACCAAAAAAGCCGACAACAATATTTCTGCGAAACGAGCCCTCCAACGCTGCCGCGTTAATATGATCCCCTCCTCCCATCCAATCTCGCCCATAGTGTGCACGCGCATGGGCAACACCGTGCTGCGGGCCAAGGTTTGAAGAAAATTGTGTAGCGGGACCGCGTTTATTAAGACGAAAGCTTGCCCGCGAATCGCGAAATGCACCTCCCGCGAGCATTCAGCGCAGCGAAAGTGACGAAGAAAGAAGGGGAGAGGGGAATTGCACTTCGCACGTGCGCACAACGCGCGAAGGCAACGCGCGAAGGTTGCCCGAGCTTGCGCCAGTCTGCGCGGTAGCACCCGTACCCAGGAAGAAACTCGCATTGCAGTCCCGTTCGCGAGGCAGGCACGACGGCCTTGATGCGCCGGCTCCGCTTACATCGCCGTCGCCCGACAGGCAGCTTGTTATTTTGCACGAGCAGCAAGCGCGCTCCTGGAATTCACGATTTGTTTTTGTTTTTTCCTTCTACGTTCTACTCTCACTCCATCTCTTTCTTTCTCTCTCTCTCTCTCTCTCTCTCTCTCTCTTTCTCTCTCTCTTCGGTGCACGGTCGAGCGTGCTTTTCTGCAGGTATGCATCGCTGTAAATTATCGTTTCCTCGCTCAACGTTCTCCAATCGAGCTATAAAAGAACCACACAAGCGCACTCGCGTTCAGCGTTAAAGAAATTTCGAAATAGATTCATCTCAGCACCTGACGTTAAACCTCCTATGCCCAAGTGAGCGAAATGTCAAGAACCCACTATTGCAAATAGTAAACAGTAATAAGTTTAACAAAAAAAACGTAATTTTGCAAATACAGTTGCAGCAAAGGTAATCTCTAGACTATATATTGTTTTATAACTGACAATATAGCAAGAACCATGATATAATAACAACAACAACATTGACATTTTGAGGGAGCAACTACGAGATACAATATTGGTTGGCCAAAGCCTCACTTGGCGTGAAAGGCAGAACCGACGGATAGCAGACAACAGGAAAAACAGGAATTGATTATACCCAAGACCACACAGTCACAGATGCAGGCCCGTTTGAAGGGCTGCGAGAAATTTGGGCCGTCCGGCGTTCTTTAGTTAGCGTGCGCTGACATTGCACAGCATAGGGTCCCTCAACCACATTTCACCCTCGTCAGATTGCGACTGCCGCGGCAGGCATCGAGCACGAGACCTTCGTGTTGGCAGCCGAATGCCGTAACCGATATCGCACCACCGAGGCGGACAACGAACTGTAGTTACGTAGCGCGGTGCGCATGTGGCCTACTACTCACCAGCTCAGAAAAGAACAGATCAAACTACACTCTTAGTCGAATCCTCGTCAAATGTTGGCTATATCCAGAAAACCAGAAGAAAGATGTCCGGTTTCTGGGCTACATCCAAAATTCTAAACGGGACCTGCTTAAGAGTATATAAGCTAGTCTAGGCTTACAGGAAAGAACAGAGGTCAATTGAACTGACCTTACCTGGTTAGGACAGTTTAAACGTTAAACAACACCGAGCTAACGACATAGTGTTCAACAACACCAGAGCAAGCGCCTGTTTTTTTGTTAATTTATTTGTCCGTTGTCCGCTATTGCGCCATATGTTGATGAAGACGAGTTGAGAAACATGGCGCACACGATTAAGACGGATCCAACTGAGACGATTTCGTTTTCCATCTCTCTCCTTCTTGTGTTTGACCTGATCAACATACTAGAAAAAAAAACTGACCAATCAGCGCAGACATTTGAAAACAAGTACGATCTTGCCCAATATAAATTGCAACATAATGTCCGTCCCCTTCCCCAACGTTACTAGTTTATTTTAATAACGTTGGCCAACAACTAAAAATCGATGCCAACATAACAGAAGTTACACCTGTAGACACTATTCTAGTTACTAGTTTTGGAGGTTTTCAGCAAGCTACGGAAACACGTCACGGAAAGGCGGCAATACGGAACCGGTTGACGAGTGCGCATGCGCGAACATTCTACTCGCACGTGTAAAGGAACCACGTCGTATTTCCCTAACGTGTTTCCGTAGCTCGCTAAAACCCTCTATTCTCTCAACCAATTTAACGTTCCCAAGGATCACCACACAGGCATGAGGACCCTTGACTCACGGTTCCCGTGCTGCAACTCATATTGAACGCCACTGTATAAATCTTTCCATGGCGTTTTAATTGGCACCTCCATTTTCGAATATCTTTCTATTTGAGTTCTTTCAGGGTGATACATACATAAGCATTTGCGTAACACGACTCATTGAGTTATCGGTAACCAAAGTAATAAATCAATGCCAATATAATCGCCGCATTTTATGTCCAAAGAAGCACAAACGCTCCTTCAAGCGACCTTCAGTTACCGCTGACTCACATCATCGGATCCACTCTTTATGCGTGCGAATTTCCTCGTTTCATCAGAGCCCCCAAACTCTGTGCCGTCCTCGACCGCGCTTCCTTATACCCTGGGCAGCCATTGAGTCATTTTAACAGAGCGCCGGCAAATACGTCCTGCGCATTTCACATCCTGCCAAGCTCAATTTCCTTTACGCCTCGTTGTGCACTGCCTACATAGACGTACCCTTTCTCTCCTCATGCCCTTGTCTCTTCCCTGAACCACTCTGCCCTCTTCCTGTCTTTTAATGCTATAACTGATGTTTTAGAGCGACGTTTCTACTCCTCCTGGCAGAAAGTCAAAGAGCGAGTATGTGCATCCGTTTAACCTCGAAGCTCCGCCAAGGACAATTTCCTCCACTTCCGTCTCCCCCGTGCGTCGTCATGACAACGGACATGCGCAGTGTCGGTCTTTCTCAGCCACGCGTTCCTTCCTCTCCACCAATCGGCGAGAGCCGCGAGCCAGCATGCCGCGAGCATAGAGTTTCCTAAACATACACTAGAGGGAACTCTGGCGCAAGTGTCTATGGGAGCTGCAACACACGGCGCTTCAGCGAGCATGGGAATGTTGGGTAGTACACACATTTGTCTCATTTTCGTACTTCTGGCCTGTTTCTGGCTCCGTGTGTGTTCGTGTGGCTTGGAGCTGCTTTTTCACGAAAACATAATAAATAAGCAAATGTTCACCGTTTGCGCTTCACAACCTTGTTCGTTTAGGCTTACCATTTCGAATCAAGTCACTAAGTTCAAAAGGGTTTGTTCTTTCTTTCAAAACAAAACCGTAACCAGCAATAAACGAAGCCGCAAGTACGATTCGTCGCCCGCAGGTACGAAGACTAGGCAAATGTGTGTACTACCCATCATTCCCATGGTCGCTGAACGATTACAGCGCCAGAGTGCCCTCTAGTTAATTTTGGGAAACTCTATGCGCGCGAGATCTCAGTTCATGTCACGTGGCACGCCCCGGAAAAGACGAACAAAAATGCGGACATCGTGCCGCTGCTCACCGCGCAGGGGCGCCGACCCACGGGGCAGTTGGTGCTATCGCTCGACAACCTTGTTTAACAGAGTTTAATCACTGCATTTGTCACTGTACGTACAGGCCCTCAGCGTTACACCCATCACTACATGGGCATTGCCGTTAAGCTTCTTACAAGTTTCTCTGTTAAACGTTACCTGCGTTACATGTGAATACCGTTGCCGGTGTGATGATGACGACAATGACGACGGCAACAATAAAGCGGAAATGAAATCGAAGTGAGCTATCGATGGCTCTGAGCAGGCCGCAGCCAGAAATTTTTTTCGGGGGCGCAGAAATATGCTAATGGCTTTGACTACTCAAGAAAATTGCCTACATTCGGGAATTACTTTCGGCAAAAATCGCAATGTGTAAAGTGCGAGTCGTAATAAACAACATTCTATTATTGGTTCTATACGTTTAGTTTTAGGGTGAATTTTTCAAATAGTTCTATATGTACAACTTCGAGGGAAGGGTACTCCCTTCCCTCTTCTCCTGACTACAGGTCTAGCTGAGGGCAACGCATATAACTCACGCTGTGCGGCGCGGCGGCGACTTCCTGCGCGGCGGCGGGCTTGCTAGAGCGCCGGGCGGCCGCCTTGACGCTGCTCAGCTGGATGACGTTGGGCAGGTCTCCTCGGATGGCGATGCCGTGCTCGCGGTACCAGGCGGCCGTGCCGTCGTCCACCACCAGCAGCCGAGTCTCGTTGGGCACAGACTTGATGCGCTCGACGATGTCTCGGTGGTTGGTGCCTTCCACGTTCACGCTGTTCACCTGCAGCCGAACACAACACGCACGCACGCGTTCATCATACACTGCAGACAACAGGCCATCCTACTCGAAGATAGCTCCATTGTATCGGATATTCGTTATAAGCAAAGCTTTTATAAAGTGACGGCGCCGTTTCATTCACTATTTTGTGTTCACTACATTGAGGCATATATGTGCGACCTTTAATGACCTGCCTTTGCCGAATCTTTGTAAAGGCGAAATTTGCAGAGGCGGTGATGCGAGAAAACGAAAGAAAACGCTCGAAATAACTGAACCGCATTCACTTGAAGAGGTCAAAAGCGGCACAAATCACTCGAACTCTCGAAGCCAATGAACTGCAGCCGAAAAAAAAAAAAAAGACCGCCTTCGCACTTCCGCTGTGAAGTTTGCGAACAATGGTCAGCGCGCTTCGCATCGACGCTAAACAACCGCAAATATTTAGTTGCACTAGATGTACACCAGTAGCAACAGCCAGCAAAAAGTATCCACATGCAGAAACAGCAGTTAGTTTCAAACATGCACCGAGTACACGAAAGCCACTGCACTAAAACAAGATAACATATATGACACACAGGAATTGGTATCACAAAGCAGCCGCAAAGCCTCGACCGACCCACCGAGGAACAACGACAATGTCTGTACAAGTATCATAGGGAATACCATAGTTTTCTTTTTGCAATCTCAGTAGTCCAGCTCGCTCATCGTCGCGTTTACATGCAGCTTAAGCATCGACGTGCCGGTGCTTGAAACCCCGGTGAGTTGGCTTCACCTCATCAAACTTATTCGACTCTATTTAACGAGCGTCGTTTAACCGCATACGAACATAGGTTATGAATCCACGGAGTTGATAAAATAGGAATTTACAGATTACGAACTCGTAGGTGCCAGTGTTTTGGAACGCGATAACATCACGATGAGCTAGCTTGGCTAACTGAAATCCAGTAAGTGGGTTCGGTAGTAGGCTTTGGCTGGCAGAGCCACAAGAATTTTGAAGCGAATTCGGTGAGCTAACTTGCAAGGGCCGGATTCAGCTGCGAAACACTGCCCAGCAAGATGCATATATAGTGAAACGCGATTGTTACAGGCCGCATCGGCTGCACTTATCACTCAAAGTACCACTGAAGTCGACAAGCTCGACCTGTGACTCGACATCATAGGCCGGCAAACTCACTCATTTGGTCCGGTTGAGAAACATTTTGATGAGTCTGAGTTCCGAGTAAGCTCAAAGTTAAAAAATCATTTGTTGAGCGAGTATGAATGAGCTGTACACTTTTTCGCCCATCCATGCTCGACATGCCACTGAAGTCGAGCTCATGTAACCTTCTACGCGACGAACAATTCCCGTTCCCCCTTCCCCTGCGTAGAACTGTGGAGGTGCCCTCCACTGAGAGAGGCAGTAACGGAACTGCGTTTTTTTTTTCTTCCCTTTTCCCCCCTTTTCAAAGCCACTTCGAACAGAGCCAGCACGGTCGTCGCCTGTGAGCGACATTTGCAGGCGTGTGCGTGTGTGTGTGTTGGCATTGCGCAGCTGCGTTTGCCAACGGCTGCGAATAAGTCAAAATGTGGAAGCCCATTGCGGGGACACGCACCTCGACAATGGTGTCGTTGGCGCGCAGGCCCGCCGCCTCGGCGGGGCTGCCCGGGTCGACGGCGCCCACGTACTGCAGCTTGCGCTGCTTGTCCGCGTGCAGGTTGAAGCCGTAGCCGTCGAAGTCGGGGCGCCGCACCAGGTGGCAGAGGCGTGCGGCGGGAGCGCCCGCTGGGAGGGACACCATCTTACCGGGGGCATTGGGAGCGCCGACGGCGGGGGGTGTGGGCGCCCCGCGCTGAGCCTGGTCGGCCGAGGAAGAGGAGGAAGAACCCAGCGAGGCGCCGCTGTTCCTCTGCGATAAGGAGAAAAAAAAAGGGAAGATTGTTGAACAAAATGCACAACACCCGTGCCACACTGGCGCAATAAATGACATTCAGTAGTTAACTCGAGGCCTGCCATACGACAAAACTTAATAACATTTAACCTGATGATGCCAATAACAGCGACTTCTGAAATGATCAATTTTAGGGTAATAAATTACTAATAATAAAACATAAACACGGTTCTTGACAACTCTACCCGGCGTTCCCGAATAGTGAAGGGCGAGAAGTAGCCACATTATGGTGCCGTTAGCTTGAGTTTGTTCCCCAATTTCACCACATTTCAAACAACTACAGAAACTTCGGATATCGCATGTTAAATCCGAAGCCTCAAATGCTCCATGGCGCCTGTCATATCTGTGTCGTTGCAATTCTGAAGTAAATTTCGCTATAGTGTAACTGTGAAACAACACGCCACGGGTTAAAAATCATGTATAAAATATTCTCGACACGATAGATGCTATTTCAAACACTTTTAAGTACACTACGATGAGCATTTCTTGGAGACGAAAGTACGCTTTTCTTTGTTCAGTGAGTTCTAGCGAAGGCATTGGTAGAGAAATTGCATTAAAGCGAATGGTGTTTGATATTCCCGTGCCGCACCACGCAAATGGCATTGAATGTTAAGACAGCAAGAAGTTGATGCCATTTTCTGTGCGCGCGCGGCGTGACATTGCAAAATGAGTTATCTCTCATGCTGGAAGAAGGGTTACGAAATGAATGATTGACAACAAACCATCGATAACACACAAGGAAATACAGACGGATTCTCAGAAAGGAAAGCTTCGCGTTCTGAAAATACTCCTGCGAGTCTCCCCGTTAGTTCGTGGTAAAAACGGGATGGTTGTCAATCACACGTTTCGTAACCGAATTACAGGTTGTTTATAAAGGAAATGATTATTCAGGTCTTTGCACTTTTCCCAAACTCAAACGTGGTCGCGTGAATGCTGCAAGTATGGGCACGCACGCACGCACGCACACACGCACGCACACACACACACACGCACGCACACACACACACGCACGCGCGCGCACGCACACACACGCACGCACACGCACACACACACACGCACACACACACGCGCGCACACACACACAGACACACACACACACGCACAGACACACACACACACGCACACACACACGCACACACACACAGATACAGACACACGCGCGCACGCACACACACACACACACACACACAGACACACACACACGCACGCACACGCACACACACCACTTGAAATAACACCAAGTACCTCGAAATAACTCGAAATAACACACCACTCGAAATACGCGCACGCTCGCACGCGTATATGCGTGTGCGTACAATGCACATGTGTGATACACAACACACATATATGTGGGTGTGTGCGCGCGCAAATATTCGCAGCTACATATCATAGATTCATTCTCAAGTTTCAACCGATTGATTGATTGATTGATATGTGGGGTTTAACGTCCCAAAACCACCATATGATTATAAGAGACGCTGTAGTGGAGGGCTGCGGAAATTTCGACCACCTAGGGTTCTTTAACGTGCACCCAAATCTGAGCACACGGGCCCACAACATTTCCGCCTCCATGAAGTTTCGATCGAGGACCGGCTTTCAGTATAAACGGTTTTCGATGAAAGCGCGGCCCCCTTGTCGAAACGTCAGAATAAACGTTAGGTTTACCGCCCCTAATTTCTATTCGTGTGTCCCTAACAGAATCGCTATAGGAGCCTTATTCTGAAACTACATATTACAAATCATGGACACATCACCTTCAATTCACTATTATAATTTTCACTGACCTTTCGCCATGTGCACGACCCATTTCTGCTCGGGGCTGGAGCCCCACTGAGGGGTGGAAAGCACAGACAGGTGTGCAACTACTACTGCCCATTTTTAAAGAAATTTTCACAAAACTTTGCAATTCACTTGAATGGGGGTTTCGCTATATGTTTTGTGAATTTCTCTAGAAAATACAAAGCCATTATAAAAATAATAATAAATATATTATTTGTCTGCATTTATTTTTGAAGGAACACTTGTGAAAAAGATTTTGCATATAAATTTGTGAAATTTCTTCTCGTTATTACATGCTCCTAAGGTATCCTTCTGAACCAAAATATCAATTGTAGGCGTAATTATTCCTGAGTTAAAATTATAAATGGTTTATGATTAGAATTGTAGGACTGTTTTCCCTAAAGAAAAAATAGTAAAAAATACAATTCTGGTCGCAAGAACCTTCTTTTGCTTCAGAAAGGGCGTATAGTATTCAGAAAGGAATTATCAAAGTTTACATTTCATAGCTTCAGCGGTTACAGAGAAAATGTTCCTTTTCCGACGAAACGTATCGTTCGCAGAAAACTCCGTTTAAAGTTCGAGTTAATTGTCGCGGGGCAGTCACGGGATCAGGCACGTTCGGGGCCGTTTTTTTTTTAATTTTCCACTGCGCACTAGAACTCGCCCCTTCGATGAAGAACTTGTCAGTTATGCAGGATTATTGTGCCATGAAAAAAATCACGTATTCTGTCGTCTTCGCCCTCCATCTCCACTTGAGCCTAACGGCTTTTTGTTTCTCCCCCAGCGGAGGAACATAGGTAAGCGCCCTCTCTATCCGTCTGTCCTCCTCAAAGTTAACAACACGATCGCCCATGACCGTAACGGCATCCGTCAAGCATCAAACGAAGACGTCACGGACGCGCGCCAACGTGGTAGCCGCGCGTAACGATGGTCTAAACAAGCAACCGCGCAGGGCCATCGAAGGTACGTACGAGTGGTCACAAATCGCACTCCGGGACTACGCCTATATACTCGTTTCGTGTGTACAACAGAGCATCGTATGCATGCGATGCGTGGTTTTTTTTTTTTTTTATGAGCATACGATGGAGTCACGGCCATTTACGTCATTCAAACGACAAGAAACATTGCATCTTTAGAAACGAGAATAGAATCGCCTTTTTTTTTTTCCCCCACTAAGGGCAGCGCTTCTTTTTTCCTGCTCTATTCACTTCTAATGGTCCGCCGCATCGTTACAGAAAGAAAACCTTTG
Source organism: Rhipicephalus microplus (assembly GCF_013339725.1). Classification (NCBI taxonomy): domain Eukaryota; kingdom Metazoa; phylum Arthropoda; class Arachnida; order Ixodida; family Ixodidae; genus Rhipicephalus; species Rhipicephalus microplus. The sequence goes on from NC_051175.1 coordinate 59,359,980, forward strand.
CAAAAAAAGATGGGTTGAAAGTTACGCGCATTAGTTATTCTGTAATAAGAACGTGAGCCATACGTGTTTTGAAATATATGTATGATGCGCAGTTGTTATTCACTACTTACATTTGGACACAGCACAGAAGTTGATTCGTCTGGTTTAGGATTGTCGTCCGCCGGATCACCAAATTAAGTCTCTCTCTCCTCTCTCTCTCTCTCATCTCTCTCTCTCTCTCCTCTCTCTCTCTCTCTCTCTCTCTCTCTCTCTCTCTCTCTCTCTCTCTCTCTCTCTCTCTCTCTCTCCCCTCTCTCTCTCTCTTTCTCTCTGGTTTAAAGCAAAAGTCTCAAGCTCGATAATCTCAGCTAGCGAGCCAAAGTCACGAAATGTGTTGTCACACAAGTGCCATGAGAGAGAACAAACAACGTTGGAGCGGGGAAGGTGCAAGGTGCAAGGGGCAATAGGGTTGAACTATAGTGGCAGCGGCCATTGTCGTTTCGGAGAAGGCGTTTCCCACGTATAACATATGGCTCATTTCTGAAGGGGATACGACACCAGGATTCCAACCGACACAGATATTAAGAACGACTGAAATCTGGGCGCGGATTCTGGTATGTGGAGGTTCTGTTCCACGGTTATGTTCCAAAACACGGGGACCACAGGCGGTGCTTCACGAAAACACACGCTTGAGACCACTCATATCTGCCTATCTTGTGAAACAAACTATCAAGAGAAGAATGAAGGCAGTCATGTGAGGGCCCGGTCACTAGCGAAACGCACGCGGGCCACGTCCTTGAAACGCCTGGCTCATTTAACGGCCGTAAGAGACTGTATACCCAATGAGTGCCCACGGTCCCCATCAAAATTGCGGCGGCCGCCGTGGCTGGGAATCGAGCGCGCAACGTATAGAGGCGACAATAACTTGGACGGATAAGCAGACAAACGGAAAATCAGGGAGGGTTCGCCGATTTCCCCCAGGTTTGCTCTGGTTTGGACAGGAGTAACCAGAGCGGGACAGCGTAGGCTTATACAGCAGATCGAAAGGAGAAAGGCTCCCGGTCAACTGAGAGAGGGCACCCAGCCGTATTAGAAGTAATGCTCTCTATTTTTGCGGACACTACCGCACTTTCCTGACCAGGCCAATGGGTGATCCATAGAGTGTCAGCGAAGAGATCTCTTGGGCTTCATTCACCCAGATTCCAAGCACGCGTTGAAAAAGCCGCAATTTATGGGTAAAGGCGCACCGCTTAAATGTCTCATCAAACGCGAAATTTGACCCGCGTTCCCCGCCAGCGGCGTTCACAAGAATGATGCAAAAAATCATCATCGCGCGATGACACCTCCACATGACGACACTGTGACGTCACAAATATTGAAGAAGAGAGAGAGAAAATAATGTTGAGTGGAATCAACTTTAAATGGTCCCGGAGAACTGGTCAGACACCCCCCTAGGAGGTGTCCGTCGTAGTTACTGGCCGCGTTCACGCCGGGACTGGAAGACTGTGGTCCTTCGTGAGTGGATGTTACGTCACAAATAATAAAAATTGTGACGTAATTATGGCGTCATCGCGACGCCACGTTACGCAGCGTCACACCAATGAAATCGTCGCAGAACGTCGTAGCTTCCTCAAAGTCAGGCCAATGACGCAGGCGGTGCACGGCAAACCATGGGAAGGGCTTCCAATCATATATAGCCATGCAGTGCGAAATTACGAGAGCTGCAGAAAGATTCCCGGCCATAGCAGGCATATTTGGACGAAATATAATATTATGGTTTTTTGTGGCAGGTTACGTCCCCAAAACAGCCGCATGATAAGAACCATAACCATAACCATAGGATTGTGGGGGAAATCCTGGTGGAGAGCTCTGGAAAATTTCGACCACCCGGGGTTCCCACGTGCACCTCGACCTCAGTTACACGGGCCTCGAACATTTTCGCCTCCGTGTAAATAAATGCGGCCGCCGCAGCCAGTATTCGATCCCACGACCTGCGAAAAAGCAAACCACTATAGACCACCGAGCACTAGTGCATTTGGATAGAGGCAACATGCTAGAGAGCCACGCGCTCATATTTAGGTGTATACGTTAAAGAGCACCAGGTGGTCGCATCTTCCCGAGCGCTGCCTCGCGACGTGCCTTTATTATATCGTGTTTTTTTTTTAAGGGGGGGGGGAGTAAACTTGGACAATTATATACAGCCTTATTTTTGTATCTGCCTCGTTTTAATACGCTGTGCCCATGTCCGTTCTGTAGTGGCGGCGTGTGCCGCCGGTTAATGAACGACTAGACAACTTGAGTGCCCATCGGAACAAAAGCCCCTTTATTCCAACTTGCGCATGCTTATATACATAAAACAACACTGGCGCCACCTGCGGCAGTGATCGTGGAACCGAAACCAAACAGACCAATATACAACACGCTCTCTGCCAGGCTCTCCATACTAGCGACGGTATATTGGTCGACACGGCCAAACATCGCGCCTCGACAGAACGATATTAACGAGAACTTAATGCGAAGGAAAATAAAAGGTGACGTTATTTCTAATGAGATGATGCAAATTTGAAAAGAGTGAAGTGGACGAAAAGATGACTTGCCGCTGGCAGGGGCGGGAAGTGGTGTACCTTCGAATTACGATTGAGCTAATGAGTTACGACGGAGCATCACAGCCGCTAAAGCTCTATTGATGGAGCATCGGACGCGTACGTCGAAAATAGCAGGTTCGGTACCTGTCAGCGGCAAGATATCTTTCAGGCCAATTTTCTTTCTTCAAATATACGGAGATAGACAGAGATAATTTATTTACAAAAAGCCAGAGAGGTCGGCCTAAGCAACAGTTAGTTCTTCAAGTTTATATCATAACTACTAGCAATGACACGCCTTATACTTTTTTGACCTTATTGTCTGTTAGTTATTATTAACGTGTCTAACAACTTACAAAGAAAAACAATAGACTAAACAGTTAAGCACTTTTTCGCATGTTAGTGAAGTGCAATTTCACAATACGGAAAACACTACTCTTACCGCGCAGGATGGTTGGTAAGCGCCTTCCCGCGCCAAAAACCGTGACGTAGTAAATTTTCAAAACGTCTATACTGGGTCCTGCATAGCTTTCACTCGGCAAAAATGAAGCACATAGTCATTTTTGGGCGACATATAGCATACAAAAATTTGGGGAAAAATTTCATCGAGCTAATGTCACAAAAATACGAAAAATACATTTTTGTAATTTGTTACGTCTCGCGCAGAGATTTCGGCACGAAATTTAAAAATGATACTCGAACCTTCATTTCCTCCGCTATGTGAAACATAGCATTAGAGTTTTCAAAGTGAAGTTTATCAATCTGAACCGAGTCATTGTTTCATTTTCTACATTCGGCGAAACGAGAAGCACGAACCACCGATGGCTATAGAACACACAGCGCATGGGTGCAACGCGACACCATCGGATACACGTCGATGGCGCCCGCAACGAAAGAGCGCCGATCCAGGAGCGGGCAGCTGCGTACGAAGAAAAAAAAAAGACCCACAAATCGGGTCACCTTGAACGTCCGTTCGTTCCTGGAGCGCCGGTAAACGAAACCGAGCTGAAACAATAAGAGGAAGGGACACGGAATGCGAGTGCAGCGGCGCCGAGATTAGCCACCCGCTATCTTCTCTTCGTCCTCTAAAAACACAGACACTCGCACATGCGGTCTAGACAATGTTCTCGGCAGAGATAGCGACCATCCCTGTAGCTGAGCTGCCCCGGTCAAGGTGGCGAGACGCGGTCGTCACGGAAAGCGCACAACCAGGTGGTGTACAGGGTTGCAACTCAACTAGTTCAGAATTTCAATACATAAGTTGCCTTATCTGCATTTTCATACGTTATAACATACAGAGAAAAGTCGGCACTCATGTTTCAGCAGAACGTTCCCCCTATGGAAGACCATAGTCGTTTGAACTATAGGGCGACGCCACTGTTGATGTTGGTGCTCTAAGCGTTCTTGTAGTAGAAGCTGTAGCAGCAAAGCAGCAGCAGCAGCAGCAGCAGTAGTAGTAGTAGTAGTAGTAGTAGTAGTAGTAGTAGTAGTAGTAGTAGTAGTAGTAGTAGCAGTAGTAGTAGTATGTTGTGCTGTTGAGAACCGCCATGTCGCTAGCGACCCCTGGTAGTGTCTTGCGTACGCGGCAGCCACTGACATCTACTTAGCACATGTTTTCTATATGCTCACCTGTCAGAACTTAACCAAGGATACGCTCACCTAACCTCACGAGCAGCATACCTTAGCATCAATTAGCCGCTACAGCGTGTTCTATACGTGTAGTGTACCGCTAGAATGTACTGTTGCGAACGACGGCCGATCCCACCGCTGCCACCACTGTTGCGAACGACGGACCGATCCCGCCGAAGCCACCACTGTTGCGAAAGACGGCGACGCCAACACGGCCCCGGAGGCGCCACTGCTTTCAACTCCGCCGGGAAGGTCACCAGCCGTTTGGTAGCGTATGTTTTTCAGCTCGCGACTGCTTCTGCGCAGAGCTGATAAGACGAGCGGACGAGACGACGGTGAGTTAAACAAGGTTTATGTACAGCATCTTTACAGAGGCGTTACAATTTCGGCACTGGGGCCGACAGAGACTCGAAGAGCCGAGCTCTCCTCTCTAACACATAGGTCAGCCTTTCGCCTAAGACCGCTGACTCACACACATGTCGGCTCTCCGACATGGGGACTCCTCTCTCATAGGACCTCCGATCGCGACGCGCCGCAGGGCTTCTTTTATTTACACCGGGTCCAACCAAAATGTCCAATCAGAAGCGCCGCTGGTCGTCAGGGCAAATTCCTCCAATGGGGTCGCCGCGCCATGCGTCAGACCACCAGACGCGAGGACGCCGGCTCGCTGTCACGTGCGCAGCTGACTCAATGCACGTGGGCCAGAGGGGCGCCGCGCGTGTTCACGCCGTCGAGTTGATCGCGCCAGGCGGACTGCGGGCTGGCCTTGACCCAGATTGCCTTTTTCAGAGGCACGGACGTTTGACGAGGACTCGCTGGCATAACAGCACCCCCGCCGCCAGACAATGCACCGGAAAGACGAGCTGCTTCCACGGGGCTCGGATGTCAGGTGCGCTCGTTCGCCAGGTCCCTCCAGGTTCGCCTCCAGGGCCATGGGGAGAATACAGCTCCAAACTGTTCCGGGAACACATCCCATTTTTGACGACGGATCCCAGCTCCACTGGCTTGTCGCCACAACTTGCTGGCCAACTTCGCTCGTCTCTTCTGACCATCTTCGGTTTCAGCACTTGTCGATGGTTCTGCAACTTGCCAAGAACGGATCGACAACAGACAACACACGACACACGCAAGTGCCTTCGGTCACCCGACAGAACACCAGACAAAGTATAGTACAACATATACTTATCTACGTGTTTATCGGAATTTTGTTCCCTCTACATCAAGAGGCACATGTGGGACAAAAGACTCTTAAAATGACAACTCAATTTTTTTTCCCACGTACAACAACGTAACGAATTAGAATACCACAAAGTTGGCCCCTTGAGATCACTCTAAACGAGAGCGCTCAGCCCAGGTCGTGATGAGGTCAAAATTTTGCCCCGAATCGCCAGCCAGAAACCGAAAGGTTGAGAAGTTACTAGCTGGAACGCACTGCTCAATGCACCTGCATTAGCGTTTACCTTTCCTTTATTTTTTTTTCTTTTATAGCGAACGTCAAAGTTGCGCTGTGGAGCAACATGCTCCACTTCAGTAACCGGCCACTTTTAGGCGACGATACCTATGCGGCACCAAGAGCGGCTCACACTTTCGACGTTGCACATGGGAATAACGATACGGCTTGCTACGGATTGACTCCTCACCGCTTAGCTCGATATCGTGTTCGACCACCCTCGTGTTTCCGGGGCGGTCCGAAAACACGTCTTCAAACTCGGAACCAATCTTTCTCAGGTCCTCTTTCTCAGGTTCTCCTTCACTTAAGCTAGGCTCTAGGTTTATCTGCTCCCGGATTACTTTCGATCCCCCTTCAATTCCCTCACTAGAACTCAAAATTTCTGCTTCCTCTTCCTTTGAAGCATTCAACAACAGATTTACGACCGCTTGATGTTGAACGTATGGTTTCATCAAGTTGTAAATTTTGTCCGGCCGCCTTCCTAATTTCACTTCATAATTTGTATCGCAAGGCTTCGATAATACTTTGGCGGGCCCTTCCCAATCAACCTCAAGCTTGTTCTTTTTGAACGGCTGCAGCAGCATTACCTGACTCCCTACTTCAAAAGCACGCTTCTTCACCGATTCCTCGTAGTGCTCCTTCGACAGCACTTTTGCCGCGTTTTTCTGGCTTTCCACTAGCGCTTCAATCGAGAGATCCTCACGCTGCTCTCGAATGAGCGTCTCTCGATCAACTCTCGGCAGCTCGCTCCAACTTTCCGCTACAGGCGAGAGCGTTGCAGCCCTCTCGCTCTGATTCAATGGCGCCATGCCGTCTCCCCCAAGGCATACCGCGCCGGCCGCTTCCGCGACGGGCCGCTCGCGTGACTGCTCACATGACTCATGCGGAAAATTTTCTTTCTGGGGTTCCGTCGACCCGCCGACAAGGTCACTTGAGAGTTCACTGCATTGAACCAGATCAAGCTGCCGCGATAACTTCCGCGCTTGCGATCGCGTGAGGGCCATACACGCAAAGCCGGGGAAGAACGATTTGCCCTGCTCTTTGAGAAGCTGCTCCGAGTTGTTGGAGAAAAGATAAGGAAAACGATCATTTAGCGCGGCAGACACAGCCGCTTCGGTGCGAAGCTCACCGAACGGGCCTTTAATGACAACCGTGGCGATTGGTAAGCGAACACTCTGCTCCTCGGCGACCTGCCTGATCCACGCGCATTCTCCTGTGAAGTCATCCGGAGACACCAATGAAGGATGGACAACGTCCATGGTTGCCGCTGAGTCTCTAAGTGCTCGGCACGTTTTCTCATTGACCCTAATTTCTTGGAGATACGGCTCCAACAACCGAATGTTTTTTTCTGATTCTCGGATCGTGCGAAAGCAAACTTTTCCTGACAGTTTCTCGCGATGTGCCCTTCCTTTTTGCAGTTGTAGCAGATTAGCGGCTTCCGTTTGTTTTCCGATTCAAATGCCTGTGTGGTAGAAACCTCACTCGATTTCTCCGCTTCTGTTTGCCCTTCCCCTACACTGTCCTTCGTAAGAGACGGGTCCTTTTTGAAATTACGGTGCGGAACGGGTTTCCGTTGATCAGGTTTCCTTGAAAAGCCCTCTTTTCTCTCATCTTTTTCAACGCGCACTGCCCTGCTGTGCAACTTTCGGCGAGTATAATACTCCTCAGCTAACTCTGCTGCCTTGTTTAGCTGTACTTCACTAAGTCTGTCCTGCAGCCAAAGTCTGACATTATCCTCGATGCAGCGGTAGAATTGCTCCAATGCAACGCATTCCACCACTTTATCGCGATCATCATAAACACCTTCGCCCTTGAGCCATTCAATCAAATCGGCTTTAAGACGAAACGCGAAGTCAACGTGTGACTCATTCCCCTTTTTAGCATACCGGAACCTTTGCCTGAAAGCCTCGGGTGACAACTTATAACGTCTCAAGAGCACTTCCTTAACCTCGTCATAGCTCTCAAACGCTTCCCTCGACAAGCAAGTTATCGCGTCGGACACTTCGCCGGGAAGAAGAGCTAGCAGGTTCCGCGCCCAAAGAGGCCGCTCCAAAGCGTTTCGCTCACAGACGTGTTCAAACTTGACGAGATACTTCGCCATGTCCTCGCCTACTACGAACGGTGGCAGTTGGTCCCGAATTCTAAAACCGCTGACCTGAATCGTCGGAGAAGCTACGCTAGGCGCCTGCGAACACTGTAGAATTGCCAATTCTATTCGTTTCAACTCGAGGCGCTCCTGTCTCTCGGCTACCTCACGTTCACGAACTTCTCGCATTTCGGCCTCCTCGCGGCGTGCTTTGATATCCGCCCAGGCCTCATCGACTTCCTCAGCCGACACTCCCTCATCCTTCATGATCTCAAGGATCGCTTGCTTTCGTTTCGCACGGCCCAAAGTAATGCCGAGTTCCTCACAAATTTCGATGAGTTCCTTCACTTTAAGGTTCTCCATCGTTCACACTAGCCTCTTGCTGTTTGCCCCTGTTAAGAATCTACTTGCCGTACCCACTATAAGCCTACTAGCAAGACGCGCAAGCAATTTTTTCACACTCCCGTGTTTAACCCCTCTGCATTAACTTTGGTTTCAAAGCGCTTCGACTTGGCTTGAAACGATCAAAGCTCCCTTCAATGCTTCACACAGCCCTTCTCTAAACTACTACAACCTGAGCTAGAGTAGTCTGGTGAACTGAGGGGAAAACATCAGGCACTCACCGCATCGATGTCGCTGACGCCGGCCGATCCCGCAGCTGCCAACCACTGTTGCGAACGACGGCCGATCCCACCGCTGCCACCACTGTTGCGAACGACGGACCGATCCCGCCGAAGCCACCACTGTTGCGAAAGACGGCGACGCCAACACGGCCCCGGAGGCGCCACTGCTTTCAACTCCGCCGGGAAGGTCACCAGCCGTTTGGTAGCGTATGTTTTTCAGCTCGCGACTGCTTCTGCGCAGAGCTGATAAGACGAGTGGACGAGACGACGGTGAGTTAAACAAGGTTTATGTACAGCATCTTTACAGAGGCGTTACAATTTCGGCACTGGGGCCGACAGAGACTCGAAGAGCCGAGCTCTCCTCTCTAACACATAGGTCAGCCTTTCGCCTAAGACCGCTGACTCACACACATGTCGGCTCTCCGACATGGGGACTCCTCTCTCATAGGACCTCCGATCGCGACGCGCCGCAGGGCTTCTTTTATTTACACCGGGTCCAACCAAAATGTCCAATCAGAAGCGCCGCTGGTCGTCAGGGCAAATTCCTCCATTGGGGTCGCCGCGCCATGCGTCAGACCACCAGACGCGAGGACGCCGGCTCGCTGTCACGTGCGCAGCTGACTCAATGCACGTGGGCCAGAGGGGCGACGCGCGTGTTCACGCCGTCGAGTTGATCGCGCCAGGCGGACTGCGGGCTGGCCTTGACCCAGATTGCCTTTTTCAGAGGCACGGACGTTTGACGAGGACTCGCTGGCATAACAGTACCTCAAGTAAAACAAGGTACGAAATTTCTCACAGAAATGACAGGGTCATGTTGTGCATACATCCATCACCTCGCAATGCACAGCTATAGTCCAGCTTTACTACCCTTCCCCCCTCCTCCCCGACCTCGCCTCCCGATTTCCGCGCCAATACGAAAGCAACGCCTTTGGGCCTGTCCGTGCACTATACTTAGCCACGAACGGTATACATAGTGGATTAACGAAGCAGGCAGCGCCGCCACATTTGTAAAAGAAGCTGCGGTGGCCCACTGATTACCGCGCTCGTGCACAGACCCGAAAGGGCGCGGGTTCGATACCTGCCACGGCAGTCGAATTTGGATGCAGGGGGTGAAATGCTGGGCACGTGTGTTTAACGATGTCAGTGCACAATAAAGGGGTACTAAAGAGAAACCACGACTTGGTTTAGATTGACGAACCACGCTATGAGAACTCTAATGCCATACGTTTTCACGATCATAAGTTCATTATTAGCGAAGCAACTAAAGGTTTAAGTTTCATTTTTTTTGAATTTCGCGCTGAAATGTCCGCGCGTCACGTGAAAATTTTGAAAATGCGTTTTTCGCATTTTCGCGCCATCGGCTCGATTAAGTTTGTTGAACCTTCGCATGCCCCCACAGATGATAATGTAAAGCTCCCACTTATCGTTTAAAAGCTACGTATAGGCCACTGTAGACGTCTTCAATATCTATGTATTTGTTGCGGGAATTTCATGGTGGCGTCTGCACCCGCATTTTATTTTCACACGCTTTGTCGCCTACCATGCGTCGTGTCGTGATAAGAGTGATGTTTTCGGAATTTTATATAACTCCACATTACTAATAAGCGAAATATCGTTTTGCCCACCTTCAGCGTCTCTTTTAAAGAACCCCATGGGTGGTCGAAATAGTGTGGATCTTTCCATCGCAAAGTCTTTTACAGCCCGTGTCCACAGCCACAGCCAAGGTCTTTCACAACCTCAGCGACCACACCCGAAACGACATAGTTCCCGTAAACATTAGCACCAGCATTTTCTGCATACATTATTGTTGGACAGGCGGTCGCTCGGAATAGCCCCACGGCTCGCAAGATAATCGTAAAACTTGCGCAGCGACTATGTATCTCATCGCTGCTTTTGTATATTGTGTTGCTTATACAACCGGGCAAGCCCGAAAACGTTGCAGGAAGCAGGAATGCCAATTTATATGGTGTAGACATCTGAGCTATTGAACAACAGTACGTGCGACGTGTGAGGCAGTTTCGAACAATCGGCACTCGAACTAAATGGGCTGCTCGGGGAACACAAGTGGCTACGGACGTTGTCGATTCCGCAGTAATCGCAAATACGGCGCCTGTAAGCAGTCCGTCCACGTCAAGAACGAAGATAACCTGGGTGCAGCCGTACGATATACTGTCTTTGCTACGCGAACGCAGTTATTAGAGAACGTTATCAGGTATAGTCTGCAAATATGGCATGTCATTTGTTTTTTTCTTCTAATACATATAAAAGTATAGAAATCTGTACATACCACGCAAAGAATGTACAATTGAACCCCTTTATAAAAGGGTTGCTGTAGGCAGCAGTTCTCTCTTATAAGAGATGTCTCTTCTACCCACTTGTGATATATATATATATATATATATATATATATATATATATATATATATATATATATATATATATATATATATGTGCAGGGAGACAGAGAAAGAGAGAGAGCATAGAGGTTTTGGCAACATCCACACCATGCTAAACATGCAGGATCAATTTAACGCAAGAGGCAGGACTTAATTCCATAGCTTTCGATGGAGAATGACGGAGTGACTTTCCAAAGCACGAATAAAAAGCTGAACTGTGGCTTAAATATCGTACTAGACGACGCTCAACGCGATGAAACGACCAACGTGCCACGCGACAGACGCAAAAGCGAACGAGACTAAAAGCACAACCGGAGTGTCCTGCGAACTTGAATGTCCCCTGTACCAGCGCATTTCTTATGCTGGAAAGCTTGTATTGGCAGGTGTTCGTTCGAGAAATGCGAGTCCTGTGCTGTGTATTTCTCTGTGCCCCGTAACGAATGTATGCGCTCTGCACTTTAGCGACATCTTCCGTATGTTCTGTCGTTTCATGCGCTGTCCATTGAAAACACTCGGGCCCTTGACCTCTGGACTCAGGCAACAGAAGCAGGCGGCAAAGAGAAAGCCACACAGAGCACATGCGACACAAGAAAGTCCTTCATCCGAAGTGGGTCACTGTGCTCGCTCCTCGAACGGGTGCCAACCACAGTCGCCGGTACAATGCACGTGCCGCAACCGTCCGTGGCTTGTTTGTGCGCGTCCAGTCGCTGCGCAAACCGCCGCAAGCACCGACCCTCCCAAGGTCGCTTCTCAAAGGAACTCCCATTCCTCGACGACGCTGAAGAAGAAGAAGGCCTTCTCGGCTTCCGAGGCCTCGTCAAATCTCTTTGTGTGTGCGCGCGCGTTCGGTTACTTGTGCGTATGTCGGCGCGCTTGCGTAGGCCGTCGCCTATCCAACGTCGTCCGTTGCAACGCTCTTTCGGGACGTGTATAGCGTGTCGACGTCACGGACAAAGGATGATACGGCAATCACGGGGCGGTACCACAGGGTGCGCGCACACTCACAACTGACCGTTATAAACGACCGGCAACACGCCCGCTCAATCGCTCTATATACCGCTGCATACATGGCTGACATGGCACAATCGAGTGCGAATGCAATAAAAAGAACCCGACAATGACGCGTCATGCGCTTCCGTTCCCCGCAATACGACGTTCGGTGCTTCTCCCTCAGTTGAGCGTGTCGAATCGGTTCGAGTTGAGGTCGATTTCACTTTTGCAGAGTGCACAAGGCGACAAAAAGAAGAAATAGAGAGTAGAATTTCGCCGCAAAAGCGAAGCAATGAATGCGGCAGCAACAAATGTTAATGTTGTACGAAGTAAGACAACTGGGATGTTGTACGAAGCAAGTGCTCTGGCGTCATACTGACGTCCCAAATTTAGGTGACCTGGGCCGCGTCGTGACACCACGCAGTTGTAATTTCTGATCACGTGATATATTGCACAGTTGGCGTTCGCGCCTCTGATGGTCTCTTTTGGCGTTTGATGACGCGCCTAAGCACTCACTTGAATAGAAAACATTCGTCATAATACACGCAGCGAAGCGGTTCATCCAGTGCATCCAGACAACCGTAGTGACTAAACACTCTCTAGTTTACGTTGATAAGCCACATGTCCCTTTTACTTTAGTACAGCTTTTATTCCACTCGAAACAACTACATATGTGGACCGTTGACCTCGAGTCATCTGACATCGCTGTATTTACACGCGGCGCTAGTTTGAGTAGCAGAATTTCCCGATGGCACCACAATATATCTGCATGCAAACCTTAGCTCGGTAAAGGATCGCACCATGCTCATGCACAGTCGACCTCAAAATAATGCGGACCATACGAGCGGGTCTCTGATTGATTGATTGATTGATTGATTGATTGATTGATTGATTGATTGATTGATTGGTATGTGGGGTTTAACATCCCAAAATGATTATGAGAGACGCCGTAGAGGACTCCTGAAAGTTCGACCGCATGGGGTTCTTTGACGTGCACCAAAATCAGCACCCGGGCCTGCAGCATTTTCGCCTCCATCAAAAATGCAGTGGCCGGAGCCGGGATTCGATCCCGCGACCTGCTGGTAGCACGTCTCCGAATTGGCGCCTGTGCCGTCTAGTGGCAACCCGTCTGCAGCCTGCTGTATAAGCACAGCTGCGGCTGTGCATTCTGCGGAGCAGTATACTATCGACAGCAAACGGTCGCCACTGCACTATTCGAAAAAAAAAAAAAAAACAAGAGTTGTATATTTTTTCGCGACTGACAACTTTCCACGACGCATACGACCCTCGTCATGGAGAGACACCAACGCTCTTTTGAGTCGCACGACTCTTCAACGAGAACATAATGATCTCTAAAAAAAAAGTTCACATGTTTCTTCAAAGAGTCATATTTGATTGATTGATTGATCGATCAAACGAGGTGTATTGGCGTGATATAAAAAATCGATCGCAAACACTGCATGTCCAGTTATTCAAAGGCTAGTACACAAGTGACCATTCTGCACTCACAAAAACAATCAGCGAAAGTTTTTTTTTTTAGCGAGTAAACGGCGCATACGGCAATTTCGGCACACGGTCACGTGCTCCGTACTATAATGTCACGTAAAGTCTTTCGTTTTGTCGCAGTGGAAGTGCACGGTGATCATTTGTGTCAATCGTCTTTACATGCGCCAAAGTAGGCGCGTATGATCACGCGGGAAAGATGGTATCGCGTCTCATTCTGTTGTATTGATAATGGGTGCAAGTCGGCTGACTGCGGGGGTAGAGTCAGCGGGTGTGTCTGTAGCGGCGAGTGTGTTTTTCGTGTGACACGCCGGCGCGGCAGCTGCGTTCTTCGGATGTTACCGAAGACCATCTAGAGCCCGAGTTCTACCAAAATAAAGTGGTTGCCCCAATGTGCCTTCGAGTTCCTGCGGTACAAGTTCCAACACTACTTGACAATATCGTGGCCGACTGTAGACAGTTTCAAGGCGAAGAGCACAGCGCCAGGGCCGTGGAACGACGCTGCATGTTTTTCCAGGCTGCTTTCTTTCTCAGCACTGTGAAAATCGTCTACGGGTGTCTCGATCACTCTATTACTTTCCCCCTGGGGACGCGAAAACAGTTGCGTTGAACGTTTCGGCAGATCGAGCACGTGTGCATACTTTCCAGGAAAGCCAGGCGAGCATGCACGCCGTTCAGAGAGGAGGGGAATTCGTAAACACGTGCCGCGACACACAGACGACAAGATGGAGTGCGTCAGCGATGGGTAAAAAAAGAAAGAGGCCGTATCGCGAACGCCCTTGAAGAAAGGCCACGCGGTGAATGTGTTGCCTAGTGAGAAAAGGATCGCGAAGGTTTGCGCTAACGTCGCATTGAAGCTGGCGCGTTTACCGTATAACCTGAGTACTCCGCACAGGCGCAGCTTTTAACTTCTCCATTTAGCCGTACGCAGATGAAATTCCATTCGGCACACAGGGTAAAAAGTGTTCTGTGCTTCTCTGAATTATATCATTGACATGTTTCTTAATGTTAGCACTCTTAAATTTATGACCGGCCGAGTATGCACTCTGGGCAGTAAAAAGAAAAAAAGAAAGACGGATACAGTGAGTGAACAAACAACTCGCACGGTCTCTGAGAAAGTAATGATTATAAAAAAAGAGAAAAACCATGCTATCTTTCTTCACGGTCGATGGGCTGAGGATGGCCCACCACTATTTCAAGGCTTTCAGCACCTAATGAGTTTCTTGCACTGCCTCCGAGATCGAAAGCACCCCCACCTGGTTTTGCATGGCCTCCGTGATCAGACCACCTCTGACCAAGCAACAATGCGATGACGTCACAAGTTTTGGCATGTGACGTCACTGTGAAGCCATCTCGTGTTGATATTTTTTATCACTAGTGCCCGACGCCGCGGCACGCCGCCGGTCTAACTTCGCGCCTGATTGGATTGGATAAATTTTTATTTGGTCCTCCAAAACACAGACCACTGTGTTGCGGGCAGCTCCCACGTAGGGACTGAGATGCCAAGCTCCTCAGCCGCCTCGCGGGCTTGGTGGACAGCCCAGAGCTGATCTGCCAATGACGAGCTGCGGATTGCCGCCTCCCATCTGGCAGAGGTGATGTGCGATAAATGAGCGAATTTGGTGCACTGCGAGAGCATGTGTTCTAATGAAGCTATTTCCCCACAATGTGGACAAAGATTACTTGGGTATAGGTCAGGGTACATGATGTGTAACATTTTCAAAGTAGGGTACATGGAAGCGTGTGTCTCTGACACATCTGAACATCGATCGCTTTCACTCGCGCTTGATGGAGCATCTAAGACATTCACATTAAAACACAAAACAGTAATGTCTACGAGAAAAACTGGCGGCTGTATATATGACCGAGGCGAACAAAGGATTACGTACACGCACAGTCATTGTTACCGCAACCGCAAAACTATGGAAGTGCATGCTGCAACAATTACGCAGAACCTTATAGATACGGTACAGCTCCACCTAGGCGAACTGCCTTTGACAAGCATGTGGGATCTATAGCATAGTGTGTTGAAACTGCGCAGAGCACAGGTCTGCTCGTTTACCTGTCAAGTACACTCTCCGAGTGCGTGCGCGCGCGCGTATTTGTGTTAACTGTCTCCCTGCTTTATGTGTGTAAACTGTCTCCACGCGAGGAACACATTTACGAAATGTTCCCAGCGTCCTTTGTACTAGTACATTCATCCCTTTCTCCAGGGAGAGCCCCGGGTAAAGAGAATGTGCAATTTTCAATACACCGCTTTATCTCCTTCCAACCATTTGTGTTGAGCAACCTACACAATACAGCGCAACGGCGAACAGAAACGAGTAGAAATACAGCTTGAATAGCGAAAGCGGCGCTATAGAAACGTCGTAAACACAGAGCATCGTGTCCGATCCCTTTTCTGCACTATACTACTCCGCCTCTAGACAAATTTGACCCCCGTGGCCAGGATCAAACCCGCGAGTTTCGGATTAGCTGTAGCGCACCGACTGTACCAATACAACGGAAAAGAATGACAGCCAAAGTGACAGACAACAACAACAACAACAACAACAACAAGAACAACAACAAAAAAGAATACAGACGGGGCCCCCTTACACAAAGTGTGATGTATTGTGGAGGAGAAGTGCCATTAAATAAGCTCTGCTGAACTTATTTAGGATTAATATCATGGTGATATACACACGCATATCGTGTCACCAGGAGCGACTCCACGATATACGCTTAACAACAACAACAACAACGACGTCGCCAGCACGCGTGCGACGTTCGAGACGCCCAGCGTGACGCAACGGTAGCGCCAGGGCGTGCGAGAAAGCCTCCTCCCTTCCGTCTTCGCAAACGACCGGTGCCCACGTACACTATACAGCGTAACTGCGCGCGACGCTTTGAAAAGCGCGGTCGCCACCGTCGACCGACACAATGGCCGCCGTCGACGATTAGCGGAGCACACAATATATATATACGCCAAACGCGCACACACGCCCGACAATTAGCCTAACAAGATATAAAGTACGGCTACGAAGGCAAACAACAAAAACAAGCAACGCCGAGTCGAGGCGTTGCAAGCAGCGCAGGAAACGAAGAGCCGTTAACGTCGCGCGCTGCTGCAGGTCAGCAGACGTGAACAAAGAAAAGTGAAAGGCAAGCGCGCGGATATATATATATATATATAGTATATATATATATATATATATATATATATATATATATATATATATATATATCGTTTCCTGCTCACGGCAAGTCATTTTTTCATTCACTTTTCTTTCTTCTTATTTACTTTACATTGGTTTTAATAACTTCCCCTATACATTCCTTGGCATTGTCTGTTAGGTCTCATTATTATTGTGTCAAAACACGGAAAAACGGCGAGCCCTTAGGTATAAACTTTTTTCCCTTTTATATATATATATATATATATATATATATATTATATATATATATATATATATATATATATATAATATATATATATATATATATTATATATATATATATTATATATATATATACATCTAAAATGCAGCCCGGTCAGCAGCCGAGTACACCTTAGTTACTAGCAACAGCGGCGCACATCCCACCGAGAAAATGGACCAATGCGCCAGAGTGCCCGACGTTCTACTTTTTGTCGAATGTGCGATTCGCCGACCTTCACGCGTGAGCTTAGCGAAGAACGCTTCAATTGTTAAAGGCAAGAATGACTATCATTTCCAGGCAAAAACGAAACGCGGCAACGTGAAACGGCGAGTCAGCTTGATAGAAGACCAGTTTGCCGCGTCAGAAACGGTCTGATCGCCGTCTGATCCCGCGATCGAGAGCATCAGTCACGACAAAACGGAGCATATATGCAAACGGCCGTACTGCCGGCGCACCTTAGATGACCGTATACTTCTTTCAACTCGATGGCCGCAGGCCTTTGGCGTAAAACGCCACCGAATTTCGTAGACTGTAATAATTATAATGCTTTGCCTTCAGTGACGTAAAAAAACACCAAAAAAAAAAGACGCCACGAAAACAGGAGTTCAGGAAAGAGAACGATGGAAATAGAAGTGCAATTCCGCAGGTGGTCTATATAGTGGTCATAGCGTCCACCTTCAATGCGGGGTGTACAGCGTGAAATATATGGTAGCGCAGACAAAGGACACGGACAAGAGAAGGCACATTCAAGACAACACACGCGCGAATGTGCCTTCTCTTGTCCGTGTCCTTTGTCTGCGCTACCATATATTATCACGCTACCATACCAACAAGCCCAAATCGCGACCTTCATTGGGGTGTACAGCGTTCGATTCCCAGCGCCGCCGCGGGCGTCCGCCGGAGCCCTAACCACACGCACGGCAGTTACAACGCGTGCGCGCCCTCTCCCATTAGCGGGACAGGAAAGGCCTACACGTAGATGCGCGCCCTCTCCCTCCACAGAAACGCGATGTCGAATATACACGCCGCGCTGCGACGCCCTATAACGCGTACGTGTGGTTAGGCCTGGCACAGGGTGTTGCCTCGTATCTCGAGGAGGCAGCCTCTCCTGTCCATTCACTTCTTTTCGTCCGCTCTTCCTTAACATATCCAAGCCGCTCTATACTTTTGTAGGCTTGCAAAAAGTAAGCGTCTCAGTTATCCTTAAATCACGATCAGAAAATAACCATCGTTTACTTTTATATCTGCAGTACTCCTGCAAACTGCCACACATTTCACTGTAGATGGCTTTTACTACTTACGGCAGTTCATTGACCCATGTAGGAAGAACAATTAAAATCGGTAACCTCATGCTAACAAACGATGACAATAAGCATATGTGTATACAAACGAAGGTCCCGTAGTCAGCAAACTGAAACATGACCTCCTGCACATTATATGACACGAATTGCGATGACAAGCAGCTGCAATGTTGGCTAACCAGTGTTTTATTCCTAATTTATTTTTTTTTTAGCGTAGTAGTGGGGTGATACATTCATAGGAGAACATTTTCGACAAATATCTGTCTGGCTGGGTGAACTTTCATACTAATAACATAAGCTCTCCAGCCAAGTTATAGTCCCGAAACTTCGGGTCAGTTGACAGTCTTCAAATTTCATCTTTGGAGTATAACTTGGCTGCAGAGTTTATGTTATCAATATGATACATTCATGTACAACATATTGCTTCCCCCCTGTTACGTGCTGCGCGCCCTGAGGGTAAAATAAAATGAAAAAATAAAATGAAAGAATTGGGAGGAAAGAAACAAAGGAACGGATACAGAAAGTAGGATATTTGGAAGAACGAGTTTAAAGTAAGAATCTAGGAAAGAAGAGACCTACTGAACGAACGGGAAGAAAGAGAGAAAAGGAAACAATCAGCGGCGTAAATATAGAAAGAAAGTAAACTCACGGGCAGAGGAGGAAATACGCGAAGAAAAAAAAGATAAAGAGGAAAACGAGAGGCAGAGAAGAGAGATGACGTCGATGCCGTGAATAATAAAACAAATAATTGCCTACAGGGGAAAAACGAAAAAATAACGAAGCGAGATTGGACGAAGCTGTTAAACGACAAAATACTCGGAGTAGAGAGAAGTATACGGGAATACCGACAGGCCGTCCTTGAAGGAAAAATGCCTCGGCCGGCCGCGCCAATGCGTGCGCGGTGTGTGTAGTTCAAGGCGCGTCGAGGCACCCGTCGGCGCGACACGGATGGCCAGGCAGCTAGCTACACGCCGGTGAAATTTGTCTTTGACACCCAGAAAGGGTGTCTTTGACACCCTTTCTGCGTTGCGCTAAATGGCAGGCTTTCGAGATTGAAAAAAACAAACTAGATTAAGCCTTTAAATATAGTACCGCCGAAATTGACTGGTGTCATTTATTACTGTCGGTGAGAATAGTGTGTGTCCACTCGGCGCCTCAGGTATGCGTTCCGCAAAACGAGCGAAGGCACTAAACCGACTTACTTTCACGCAAGATATTTAACACGAAAGTGTTTTATGCGGGTTCCACCACGACGCCGCTAAGGTACTTTTGTCACGGATATGAAGTTTTAAAATATATACTGACAGATGGCAAAGAAAAAAAAAACGAGAAGAATTAGCTACGCAGCAGGGCGTCGAACCAGCGACCTCACGCTCCTCAGCGCACGACGCTAACCAGAACCTTATTCACCTTGCCAACGGCAAGCCATTTATATATACACCGTTCGACAGTCCTTTGAACTCCGTAACTTCCGCGCATTTTCATAATCAGTAACCAGATGGCGCGACAAGCTCGCGTTGGGCGCAGTCTAATGGCCGTCGCCTCTAGTGTTTCAGCAAGCGCCGCCTCCGCGGATCGTGCTTTCTCCTGCGCGCGCACTTATGTCAGACTCGCGATTCGGTAGAGCACAAAGGTCACTTCGCATACTGCCGCGGCCGCGTTTACGAAAGGAGCACGCTGCTCACACACGAAGTGAGAATTGTGACAGTTGTTCACGCTCGTGCTTTGTAACCATGCGCGTTGATTTCGCGCTTCTTCCTACCTGTTCGAGCAGCGCGCTTTGGGTGTCGAGGTGTGGCGTTGTTTGAACGCGCTCGTCCTGTGTAAGCTTATTTCGTACGTGCTTTGTGCTTGAGGTGTGCGCCGCGAGTTTCGAGCCGCTGGCCGTTCTTTCGTGACGCTGTTGCTGTGGCATTCATTCCTTCGCCCTTGTGGCGAAACAATGCACAGTGAACGCTCAACTACCTCTGCGAGGACACGCTTCATTTTTTTTTTGATATACCGATTCCTAAAAAGATGGATCAACCACTTTTTTTAGATATTTTACTCAAGTTGACGAGAACTGCGAGCTGGCGCCAGAACCTGGGTTAAATTCCGGCCCGAGCATAGCTTTTCTTTTTTTGTTTTTCCTCATTATCTCAAGGAATTTGGCTCATTATATATATATATATGTCCGATAGACGCACATCCCCGCAAATATCGACAGTTGCAGTCGGCTCAGGAGAGCTTAAGCTGCAATGCAACCAACCAGCTTCATTATGAAATCAATACTTTCCATGTACATATTAGAGGAGGTTAAGATCGAAACCGCGGGCGAAGCTCTCGAAGCAACTTGCTGACGAAAGAGAAGCCAGCGTTTGGACCCTACTAGCCTCGAAAACGTGCTCCTTTCCGGTGCTGCCAAAACATAGGCTAAATATAAAACAAAAAATAACGTTGTTGTCGACGAATTCCATGTATCAAGATGTTTACTAATCACTGAACATTCAATAAAGTTTAAACGACTTTTAAAAACTCATTGGTACTGATAGACATCTGCGATACGAGAAAAACAAAAAACAGGCTTACAGGTCCTGCATTTTTACTTTAGGCTTCAATATCGACTCACAGAATACAGAGAGCTAAATTTGAGCGCACCTGCTGCAGGCCTTTCCGTCTTGAGCATATACTACGCACCTGCGCCCTAGGGCGGTTCATATATTTAGGGTACCACGGCCCATCTCGGCGGATCACCACCACAAGAGAAACGCTACGATCTGAACGAAGAGCGGAAAACGATCGAATAGACTATGTGGTTTTCTCCCCCTTTTTCCGCGGATGTAATATTTTTTTCCGGGGCAGATTGCCATGTCCTACAGCCATGAGATGGAAAAAACATCAAGAAAAAACTCCAGCTGTTTTCATTGGCGTCCAGTAACGATATACATATATACTTAGAGGAAGCAAGGCCCCCGCTAGCTTTCGCAGTGCGATGAGCCTGACGATTCTGAAAGCCAAACATGCTGGCGGAACAGCCGTGCATGCGTTTTCGAAGTTGAAGAGCACTATAGACTGACCCCTGCGTTCTAGAACTTCCTTTCTCTCGACGCTTCATTCAACTTGACTTCAAAAATTCGATCAAAACAAGTCTATGGATATCAGCGATAATCTGCGGCGATTTTTTTACAAGCACAGCGTCGTTTTCAGCAGAGCATGCAGTGGCGCGGTGCTAAACTCTGTCAAGTGAAGGACGAAATTCGAGTCTAGGAGCGTTTGTGGGGGTTGAGCGATGAGAGAGAGAGATAAAGGAGTGAAAGGAGAATCACAAAAAACCAAGCCACGATACATCCTTCACGCTGAGGTGCACATTCACAGGGAAACCCCCTTAATTACCTGTGTAAATTATTGTTTGTTTGCTTGCTTGCTTGCTTGCCTGCCTGCCTGCTTGCGTACGCGACAGATCGATTGGCCGATTAACATACCTATATTTGATAGTGGTTTCCTGCATGTGGGGACTACATACACATTATCTACAACGAGCTGCCAAATGAGGCGTGACTGCAGCACCTGAAAGCGTTGACGCTCATGGATGTGAACAGATCGAGGTTCTTTCTTTACAAAATAAATTTAAATGCGAGTTCAGCACCGTGTCCTTTCCTTCTCTCTGTTCTAACCCATCGTGCTGGTAATTATTTTACGATAGCAGTATCTTGGGTTATTAAACCTGTATGTGTTGACGACCTGCCTCGAGTGCCATCTCTGCGCCACGTCGGAGAGTCGACGAACCGGGCCGTATAGCGTCTTTGTGCGTGACGCAAGTGGGAGAGCGTCACGTCCCTTCCTTATCGCTTCGTAGGGTAAGCCTTTCGCAAGCCTATTTCCACACCTGTCGGAACGTGAAGGCCAGCAATCGAACCCACGACCTCGTACTCCGTCGGCAGAACACCACAGCCAGCGAGCCACCCACGTCATACAGAATTATTTCCTACTCACGCGATGTGTACAGCAAATGTTATCTACACACACAGTACTGCGCCCATGGCTGCGCAAGGATGCGGTAGAGGAGGAGCGAAGTAGGCGCCTATAAAAGTTCGCGAGGCCATCACCAGTGGCAATGTAAACACGAACAAGGTTTATCACTGGTATCGCTACCTTCATTCCCTTACCCCTCAAAAAAAAAAGAGGAAAAGAAGCCCCGCAGATATATGGCAGAAACCATGAGGTAGGCAATGTCATGTCACGGTTCCCAAGTATAAAAAGGTGCTTATCGGTGTATCACATTGCTTGCCCTGATAAACGCGGCCTCGGTCTCTCTCTGTTTTCCACGCACCGCCGGCGACCGAGTGTATACCGGGAAATTTCTGCAGGAGAACGCAACAGCTCTGCAGCCAATTACTTGTCGCATAGAGACATACAAGTAACGCGCGCGTCGGGATAATTTCCGGAAACTTAAAAGACCTGTTCTTCATGAAAAAAAAAAAAATACTACGCTCAGCTCCGCTTGGGTCATTCCATGCCAAACGTACCAGCCATTTTGGTGACCATCTCAAATGTATAAAAAAAAATCGTGCAGATTTACTGCATTGAGAACAGTGAATACCTAGAATAATGTGGCAATATTTATCACCACAATTTTCCTTTTAAGGAAGCAAAGAATTGTTCGTGTTTCCCATTAACAGCAATAGTGAACTTCAAGGCGGAAGCTGTCATATTACCAAATGGGAAGATAGCCGTCAGTGAGAAACTTCAAAAATTATTTTCTTCCTCAAAACAAAAACTGTATTGATCAAGCTTGCCACACAAAAAGAACTGTTCATTTGCTTTTGATTTAGGTCTAAAGGTGATCGTTAACCGGACCATCGCATGGTGCAAATCGCGTCTCAATAGGGACAAAAATGTCAATTTTGTGAAATTTGTGATTCTTTTCTCGCAAAGTTTGACAACTTGAGACGTCTAAGTATACTTTTCCCACAATACATACTTTCTGTTGAGTATGTATTCATTGCTCAGATATTCATGCAAAGTGCAGAACTGAAATAGAAAAAAAAATGCAAACATAACACATTTTGGCTAAATGATTGGAAGCGTATGTGGCGGGGGAGAATGCATTAATATTATTAATATTACTGAGCTTCAAACACCTTACAGAATCACCTTTACTTGACATGTAGACCAGACTTTGTATAAAAAAGAAAGAGCGGTGCTTTTATAACAAATGTTCTCCCAATCAACATCCAGGCAACATTCTGGGAAGTTCACTAGGCACCCAGGTGACCAAAACTTTTGTTCTGTCCGAAATATTCGAGCGATTCACTGTTCGCAATGCAGTAAATCAGCACAATTTTTTTTCGAATTCATTTGAAATGGTCGCCAATAGTTCGCAG
Source organism: Rhipicephalus microplus (assembly GCF_013339725.1). Classification (NCBI taxonomy): domain Eukaryota; kingdom Metazoa; phylum Arthropoda; class Arachnida; order Ixodida; family Ixodidae; genus Rhipicephalus; species Rhipicephalus microplus. Next base: position 59,383,302 of record NC_051175.1, read on the forward strand.
GCTTGGCGTAGAATGACCCACTTTGCGAACACTGATACAATAGCGAAACTCGTGGCGTTCGGTCTGGTCGAATGACGTTCGGTTTGTGGAAGTATATATAGGAATAAAGTAGCACGTAGCTCCGACTTCTTTCAGAAATATGTACTTCTTAGAGCACATGTATAGTTATTGAATGCTTGAGTGCACTTATGCCGTTTTCTCATATATTTGTATGCATGAAGTGTTATACATGTACCTACTCTTGTGACTATTCATGCACAAAAGCCTGTGTTTACGCTCCCATATAAAACACTGGTGTCTGCACTACTACTGCTCTCTTTATCTTTCCCTTTTGTTTATTCGGCTTGCAATGATACGTGTATGTATTCTCACCCATCTTCGAAGCCTTGTTGTAATCTTTATTTTGTATTAGCTTTCTCCTAGATCTCCGCAACTTGACTGTGTTCTGGCGTTTTTTTTCTTTATTGCCAATGCAGTTGCTCTGCGTGAATAATGTACAGTCGACCACAAAAGTTTACGGACCACCAGAGTGCGTGGCCCGAAACCTCCTCGCGACACTTCAGCGATCGACCGCAGCGCATTGACCGAGACGCATCCCTTTCTTAGTCTATGGCCTGTCTCTTTTCTGACTCGGTACAAATAACTTGCTCCTTTCACTTTTTAACGCGATGCTATTTTTTGCACCTGTGCCTACGTGCTTCTGCCTCGCGAGCAGTTCATGAGCATAACTGTTATCAGCCGCAATAGTTACCACAAAATGATACCTAGCCGACGGAAAACCTTCGGTGCATGGCACGCCGCGATAGCTTAATTCGATGCTGCTAGGAAAATATAAATGCGATGGTCATACTGCAGATAAGCACTCCACGTGGAAACTGCAAACTAACAACGTGCTACGCGACAATAGAAGAAGACCCGTTTCTGGTCTAGCAATGCGGTCGATGGTAGATGGCGTACCACAAGAGGGCGCTGACAGGCACTTTGGCAAGCGCTCGCACGGTCCGCAAACTTTCGTGGTTGACTGTACAGTGTCGTGCTAGAAGCCTAGTCAGGTGACTCAATGTACTCTATCGTCTCCTGCACGTATCGTCATGTATCGTCAAACAATCCAATAAATAAAAATATGCGGGCGACTCAAGCGGGAGCAGTGGCTGGAGCAGTAGTGGGCGTATAGGGGCGACTTGTGGGAATAGTGAGACTGTTGGGACATATACAGAGTCGACCACTTTGTTCCCTTAAGAGTGCTTTGCATGTCTGTAACAAACACCCTGCACCCTGGAGTTTTGGTTTATGAAAACACCTCCATCGTAGGGTGTTATTTATAAACACGCAAAGCACCCTTAAGGGTGTGAGCTCGTTTACCGTGTGCACACGTAGTGCGATTTACCCACTCTGCGAAGATACATCCCACTATAATTGACGACGGTCCCCGGACGTGAAAGGCTCGACGAAGAAGAGCAGCGCTGTTAAAAAAAAGGGGGAGGATCGATCACTTCCCTCGCACTGCATAAAATTTCACATGGGTACTTAAGCATTTGCGTAACGGTATTCGAAGGCGATGGTAGTATTCTTGCGTTTCTCAACCGATGGTATTATCAGTACATCGAAGCCACGCCCATGACGTCAGGCGTAAGGTAATATCATTCACTTTAGAAATGAACAAAGATTTCTGCGAAGTTCGTCGTTATTGCTTGCCACACGATACAAAAAGACAAGCATCCCACTGTCTCCGCTTCCACTATGTGTGTATGTGCGATTAAACTGACACACAAGTCAATGTTCTTAGTGACAAGCGCGCAGTTTCCAATGCAGTTTAAAATAAATGGCATATATACATGTATATACACGTCTGATTCCGTGCCACATGCCGAACATTTCGAAGCATGTCGCTGCTTTACCACTGCATGAGAAACTGTGCGTGTATCACTAAGGACATTCACTTGTCCACACACCGTTTGAGTTGGCGTCTTTTATGACTAAAACAGCAGAATCACATTGCGCTTTACATGATTCACCGTATGAGATAACTATGTGGTGGCCACATAGTAAGTGGCCTTTGTGCGTGAGTGACAAAAGAACGTCGATTTGATGGAACTTGTGTGTGTGTGTGTGTGTGTGTGTGTGTGTGTGTGTGTGTGTGTGTGTGTGTGTGTGTGTGTTTGTGTGTGTGTGTGTGTGTGTGTGTGTGTGTGTGTGTGTGTGTGTGTGTGTGTGTGTGTGTGTGTGTGTGTGTGTGTGTGTGTGTGTGTGTGTGTGTGTGTGTGTGTGTGTGTGTGTGTGTGCAATTTTTCCTTTGGAATTCTTTTTTTTCCTGTATTTGGGTTTATCCTGTGAGCCCGCGAGGCGGAAAAGACGCAACATAGCGTCCATGTGGGAGGCCTAGGCCCTGCCAACTAAATTGCAGCTTTTAATAAAATTATATTCCTCCTTCCCCTCTTGTCTAGAGTTCTTCAACGATGTACTTATATACAATTGCACCCACGTTATTGCATTTAGACCCCTATAAAATTAGCACTTTCGTGGCTGTTGACAAGTTGCGTGACGACGGAACAATCCGTGGGAGAAAGAGTATCCTGAGCCACGCGTAAGCACCAACTTCTTAAGTGCAGTCATCAAAAAAATAATAATAAACACGACACAGGGCCCGTGTTTGCTTCGCATCTCCGTACCTCATCCGTGGCACGCTGCCCAGTTTTCCAGCTTGTCAGAAGCTCCGACCTTTCTTATCAAGCTGCGTAGAATCTCACATCTAGAAGGCCAGCAGGTAAGTCTAAACGCCACGCGGTGGGTAACCACATTAGTCTGAATTAAAAAAAAAAACAATAAACGATAAAGAAAGAGCTCCCCACAACAAGGTCGTCTTGCGTAAGCCGAGACGATACGTGTCTGAAACTAAGAAAAAATGAAAACAAGGAGGAAACTATACAAAAACACAGCGGCAGCGTGCCACGTTTTTTCGTGACGACCTATAGTCGCACGACGTGGAGCGGATCGGCGTCACTAAACGGTGCTGTACGCTACACTGTATGGAGAGGCGCGAGTATTAGCAATGCGGCTATAGTCGACGCGGCCTCGGAGAGTGGACAACTAGACGGCACGCGGAACTTGGTATAGTCGATGATGCGAAACAGACAAGCCATTTGGGTGTATGTCGGCAAACGGTTTGGCGTAAGGTGTCAAGTGAAGATCAATGGTGATTATGGTTCGATGAAGCGGTGAAGTGGAAGAGGAGAGAGGATTGAATGAAAATATTTATTTCAGACGGAATATTACATCGAGTTCACGGAATTACTCCACAACTTCTACAATATTCCTTCCTGTATGTTCATCGCCCCAACGCTAAGCGATATCTATAGAAAAGAAGCGGCCGTACAGTCGCTGCATGATTGCGACCATCACAGCGCAGACCTGGATATTAGATAGTGATAGTTTAACGGGTTTAGCGGGATAGCGGGCTTAGCGTATTAGCAGGATCAAAGTGCGCATGCGCAGTACTGTACGTAAACCGTATACCGCTCACAATGCGCACGTTATTTTTCAGATTTAACATCACCGCGTTCGCGTTGTTTACACAGTGTACGCAAAACATGGCGGCTGTTTCAGACGCCCGCTTCGAAGTGATTTCGGCGGAGCGTAAACTTTCGATCGACTTCGATCACAGCAAACGACTGTCTAAAATGGCTTCACTTGTTTTCAGTTATTTTCGATGACCGAGTATTACAGATAGATAGGTTAGCATAGTTAGTCAAGCAGCTTCCCCTTTCCAACGTCTCTAAGGCCTAACTAGAAGATCGATGTAAACAAATCGGCAACATGAATATTTTCGCATTTGGTGCGTGGTTCATATTTCTTTACATTTACTGTAACTAAAATAGACTGTAACACCTCTTCGCACGCTGACAGAAGCAAACACTCTTGCTTTCTTTTTCTTTTCACCGCTCTTCGACCTATTCACCCTGCGCCAGGTGGCGCCAGCACCCCTGCTGGGGCACGTAAACCACATAAACGCTATCCAGCTAAACAAATGCGTTCTGCATGGTATAACTATTACCGTGGTTTCAGCGCAACACAAAGGTGTGATGACTTCCTTCTTGGGTCCGTGTTTGCACGCCCTGTTTGTTTGTTTTTTTTTTGTTTTTTTACAGAGGAAATATATTCGCACTGAATGCAAGTTCATGCCAAATCCTCGAAAAGGAACCGCTGCTCTAGAGCGCATGCACGCACGTAGCGCTTCCTCCTTATCACTGTAAGTTCGGAGAATCCTTGGGCAGCACGCAAGAAAGGGAGAGAGAGAAATGCCGGGAGGCTACGATACGAAGCCGATATCATCCCGCGCGTATGATGGCCATCTCTCGCCAAGGAAACCACGGCACTGAGAGACGCGAGCGCGTGATTACACACGATATCCCACCGAGACTTTGCGCACTGCGTGGCTAATGAGATTCGCCGCTTGACGAAACAGTGCACGAAAGAGCGCTATAAAGCAGAAACAGCTGCAATTGCGAGCTTCAGTTCTATAGCCCGCAATGTCATCGAATGCACGAAACTACAGCTATACACCTCCGATTTCCCTAGCCTTGTCTCTTAAGGACCTATAGCCTTGTCTCCGGTTGTGGTCACGGTACAGAAACATTGCTGATTGATTGATTTGTGGGGTTTAACGTCCAAAAACCACCATATGATCATAAGAGACGCCGTAGTGGAGGGCTCCGGAAATTTCGACCACCTGGGGTTCTTTAACGTGCGCACAGAAACATTGCTATACTCGAAGCATATGTGACGCACACGCGTAAAAAGTTCCACAGTATATAGACTTCAGCGTAAACACGGGGTAATTATAACGTGAGATAACGCTGTCCCCGGCAAAAATAACCTTTCGCAAAGAGCATTGATGCGTTCATCTCTACTAGAATATGCCTACAGACCTTGCGGTTTCTCGAGGAAACCTGTAACGCAAAGACCCACGTGGAGCGCTACACGTTTCAATAGATCACCCATATTAAACCGGTATCTTACCGCCGATAAAATGGCGGTTACTTGGATTTACTTTCCAGGCATATCCTCTACTCCAGAAATTTTCTAAATCCTCCTTGAACCAGCTAAGATGGACGGTATATACACTTTATATCACTCAGTTTACATTATACGGGGCAAAGTTCACGGTAGCGTACAGTTACTCACCGATACGATACCCACAGCTTCACCCACTCGTCACAATTTCACTTCGTGGGGATGCATCGATATTATTTTTTTTTAATAGCGACCTAGAAACATAGTCAGCATCACATAAAACTCTTCGCGTTCGCAACAACCCCGACTTCGCGGCAAAGCCTCGAAAATTCCAGCACGTCACTCGTGGACGTGCGGACATGGCGCAAACGGGCGCATCGGTGGACCCTCCCGGCAGGCGTTAGCTGACACAGCGCATGCTCGACTGTTTGCTTGTGCATATAGCGCGCGCATATTTACTGCTGCAGGCCAGTTGCATGCCGCTCCGCACGGCCTCGCGGTTAAGTATAGACACGCAACGCTCTCTGCGCTGTAGAACGTGGCCGAGGTTCTAACCGCGTACCTCGTGGCGCGAACCCGGAAACAAGGGTGAGAGAAAGAGAGAGCACGAAAACTGGGTCGCCGACACCCGCCACAGCGGCCTTTCCCACGGGAACAGCTGGAAGTTATTTAAGAGGGACGACTCGCAACACTGCGATCGCTTTTCAATAACAGTTCGTCAATCGATTCGTTGGAAGTTCGGTAAAGATTTATTTCGTTGTCTTTAGTATAGGACATAGGAGATGCCGAGTGATAAAGCAGCACATCTTCCGCACACGCACACATACACACGCGCGCGCGCATACACACAAAGGTTTACACCATATGGTACTCCAAATCTTACCCTATACTTTTGCTTTGATAAGGCAACGTAGTTTGGGTCAGCCGCACAACGGTCTGAGTGGAAAGGTTCCGGAATCAAGAGAGAGAAGGTACATGAAAACCGTGAACTGGTTTACTGCTGGTGTTGACTCATTAGTATTAACTGCAGCGCCAAAGTATGTTGCCAACGTCGAGTCAATACCGAGTGCCGACCACTGCGAGGGCACAACCGGAAGGCACGGAATCTAGCGAGCGAGTCCCAATAGCGAGTGCCGACCACTATGTATACACCAAGATGTATACATCTGCATGGTCGTGCAAGCGTTTTCGCACCGAAGGGTGAAGACTAATGAACGGTATGAAGAAAACAGGGTTTCCCCACGGATACTGCGAAGACATTGGGTTTTCGGCAAGGGTGCAGCTGATTCGCAAGGAAAGGGCTACCACGAAGTCGCTACGAAATTTTAACGTATATATAGCACAGGAAGATGAAGAGGAGCCACAACATATCGTATACAGTTCGCGACTAAAACCCAAAGCACGCGTATACGCGTCAGAACGCGTCAGCGAGCGGCATGCCTTCTCTCTATGCGCGGCGTCCTTTCCCTTCGTACGAAAAGAGCGCGCATACGGACAGGGCACGCCGCGCGCTAACGCGTTTTAACGCCTACTTGCGGTTAGAGTTAATAGAGAGTTTAAGAATAGCGCACCGCGAGCCCTTGCGGTACGGTCGCTGCCACTGCGCATGCGTCGTAACGCGAGTCGCCGTTCGCGGACCGCACGCAGAAAATCCGAAATTTCGTGCGGTGATGGCGGCCCGCATGTGGCCCGCAAGCACTGGTTTTCGAGGCTACGGTGTCGCTGCGATCGCGCTTTGCGGTTCGCAGCAGGACAAACGCTATTCTAAAGCTTTTACAGCGCCCGCTTCGCCCGCAGCGCTTGCAAACGGTATTCTAAAACTCCCTAATGCCAAAAGCTATCTCCACGCATAAGAGATAAGCACACTCAGCGTCCAAACACGTTTTTTTTTTTTTCAAACCACTGAGCTGTAGGGAAGCGGTGAAATTCGCCAGTTTGGGAAGCGCATGTCGCCACAATATCACGTTCAGGTCTCCGCTGCTAGGCGCGCACAGCTGTATGTGCCGCGAGTCATAAAGTGTGGCAGCTTGGGCTACTTGGTATGGCATGACGATAGTTATAGCGCGAGAACAAAACGACGACACGAAGGACACAAGCGCTCGTATCCTTCGTGTCCTTGTTTGTCTCTGTGTCGTCGTTTTGTTCTCGCGCTATAACTATCGTCATGTCATAAAGTGGGCGCCGGCGTTACGCTGTACACAGCAGCGACGACGGGCGTAAGAAAACGGCACGCACTGCGCAGCTGCCCGTTGCGCCGCCGTAAACAGGGATGGTGTATTTACATGTTAAGCCGCGGAACAGCGGCGTGCATCGTCAGCACAGCAGTGCGCCGCGCGTGCGTAGTAATATGCATGCATCCGGCATCACATGTGGCTCGCCCCACTTACGTTCTGGCGACGCTATAGGGACGCGCTCGATCGTTGTATGCAGGGCGAGCCGCTCGTATAATAATAGAACACGATTAACTATATTATTTTATTTCGATCGTTGACTGCGTTTAGTCTCTATGCCATTTATGTCACATGAATGTATCCTGTTAGGCCTCAGACGCACTCAATGTACAGCTTTCGGTCTGTGGTCACTTACCCCTGTTGTGTGGGAAAAATAAAAGACAATTATTTACGGATAAACTCGGGCAGCATAAATACAAGTGAACAGAATCACGTTTAAATGGATGACAAGGCATTACACTGAGTCATTGTACGGATTTCGCGTCGTATTGCTGTGTTAGCTCATAGACGATGAGCTGTTCGAGGCTCATCTACTTTGATTTAGGTGCACATTAAGGAACCCCAGGTGGACTGAATTTCCGGAGCACTCGACTACGGCGTCTCATAATCATTTGGCGGTGTCGCGACATTAAATACCAACAATTATCGTTCTAACTATAGATGTGTACCCTTCAGTTCTTCCATCAACAACCTTGTAAAAGGCATGCAATAACACCGTTTTTATTTGTACACCCCCATCTTGGGGTGTTATATATATGCAAAAAGGGTGCTATATCGTGAAAATGTGAAATTCAGAAACACATCTTTACACCCTTAAGGGCATAAAACATTTACACCCTCAAGCGTGTAAATGTTTTTACTGTGTACGTATATTGTGTGGGGTGGCACAACTCACGTCACCTTCTCGCTTACTTTTCAAGCGACATTTGTTTCAGAAAACCATTATTTAGTAAACTTAATTGCCAACAAACTAAATAGTGAAGATTGCAAGCAATGCAACACGTGATTATGGCGCGGAAGCTAGGGTACTTTTGTGTATCTTTATTTTTCCTATGACAGTTCAATGCGCGAAGGGTATCACGATTGTCTTTATCTCTATACTAAAGATAAGCAGGCCGATAACTAAACTGCGATGGAAAACATGGCCACAGATCATCGACGGCCAACACCCGTCGCGTACACATCCGGTCACGAACGCTGACGTAATCATATCACTACGCGGTTCACATATAGGCTGAGTGGCCACGGCAATTCATTGTTGAAAATGAAGTTGAATGTTGATATGTGGGGTTTAACGTCCCAAAACCACCATGCGATTATGAGAGACACCGTACCGGAGGGCTCCGCAAATTGAGACCATCTGGGGTTGTTTAGTGTGCACCCAAATATGAGCACACGGGCCTACAACATTTCCGCTTCCATCGGAAATGCAGCCGCCACAGCGGGGATTCGATCCCGCGACCAACGGGTCAGCAGCCGAGTACCCTATAGCCACTAGAGCACCGTGGTGGGGCGAGAATGAAGTTGAAAATTTATATTCCAGGCCGCGGTACAAAGCATCAATGTGCCAATAGGCTAAGCGCAAAAACACTTGTGCACTTTTATGTTTAACTGCGCGCTGTAAGGATATTGGCATTGTCGGCATCGAATCCACGTATAACCAATGACCCCGAAGTTTTCTTCCTATTTCGAACAATGTAAATAAATAAATATATAAATAAATAAATAAATAAATAAATAAATAAATATCTGAGATTGTATAACCCAAAACCACGATATGATTATCAGGGACGCCATAGTGGAGAGCTCCGGGAATTTCCACAGTCTGGGCTTCTTTTATAAGCACTGACATCGCATAGCCCGTAGGCCTATTCCGCCTCCATTGGAATTTGACCACCACGACCACAATCACACTCGCGACCTTCGGTTCAGCAGCCGAGCGCTGTAACCACTGTTCCAGGGAGGCGGAATACACGGTCAATCAACCAATCAATCAATCAACCAATCAATCAATCAATGAAAGAAATAGTTCCATCACGTCTTTATGAAAGATAGTTTACTCAGTGTACAATTCAATCACGTCGATCGTGCCAATTTAACCAACTGACGTTCATGCTTACGACCCCCAAACGTAACGACTGAGCACCCGAAGTAGCGCACACTGGCGGAAAGCACATGAATTAAAACAAAGAGAAAAGGAAACCAAACAGGCGACGATCGAAAAAAAATAGTGGCAGCACACCGCCCGCGGCGGTAATGGGCCGAGTGCTATATGGGTCGCAGATAGCGGCGCGCCACCGCAGTTCTCTTCTTCCTCCTACGGGGGCGCGGTGTATACGGTATACGACACGCGCATCGCGTTGCGGCTTTGCGGGAAATCCGCGTAGGAACGAGGGAAAGGAAAGTGATATCGGCCCCGCCACCGAAACCCCCCTTCCTGGCACGAATTCCGCGCAAAAACAACGTTTCCGAGGAGAATCTGTCGCCCGGGTCGCGCCGCAACTTCCGCGTCACACTCGGCGAAGCGGCGGTATAAGAGATGCCCGCTTCGCTGGTGCATATCCCGATCGGCGCAAGTGCGTGTTTATGTTGAGACTAGGACTAAACGAAGTTTATTTCATCTCCAGTAGCATCAATAATAATATATGTGGTTTTACGTCGCAGAACTGATGAGGGACGCCATAGTGGAGGGCTTTGAAATTTCGAACATCTAGGGTTCCTTAACGCACAATGATATGGCACCGTATACACGGGCTTATTGGATGGAGGTCCGTATAAACGGACCTCCATCCAATAGATGGAGTCCGTATAAACGGACCTCCATCTATAGATGCGACCGTCAGTGCCGGAATCTAACCCGTGACCTTTCGGTCAGCAGCGGAGCCCCGTAACCACTGACGCACCGAGGCGGACTAGCAAGAAACATCAGCTGTGAAGGAAGTAAGGGGGGTGAGGGATGAGGAGACTGGATTCCATTCAACTGTAGAATAAATAAATCGCAAAAAAAAAGCAGTGGTTATTGTAAAGGTCTTGATGTGGTTATAAATCCCGCACTTAATGAAGCTCCAATGTACCATGAAACCCCAGGAAGAGCGTCCGTAGATTGCTAAAAACCTCTAATATGCAGCGATTCATTCGGCAATCGCTCACTTACCGAGGCAGTAACGCCATCGCTTGAGCGGTGCGGGTATTAGCCGGATGGTTCAGAAGCGTTTTCAGCGATTTTCGGTATATCAACGCGATTATTTTAGCTTATTTATGTAGTACAGCCGCGGTCACGTCTGTGTAGAGCACTCGGGCAGCCGGTTTTTACTCTGCGGGCCGAAACCTTGAGGCGGTTTCGGGCTCTGAAGTGGTGTATGAGGAGCATGCACGGCCTATAGTTGTCAGGACCACGTCATAGCCTGACACTGCCCTGAGGTTTCGGCCCGCAGAACAAGAATGGGCTGTTCGGGTGCTCTACACAGACGTGGCCGCTACTATAGATGTTACCGAATATCTTATTAGTTAATTTTGAACTGGATTTGGGCCTTCTTAGCCTTTTTAAGGACCTCTGTTGACGGATGCGTGACCGTGCGACGGGAGACTGCGGATGGACGAGAAGCAACGCACTAAAGCACGCGCACAACAAAGCACACGGAACTGAAGCACGCACAAGCACAACAAGCCACGCACTAAAGTACAACGTATTCACAAAAGAAAAAGGAAAGAAAAGCGCCTATAGCACCCGAACTCTTCCGAGCGTGCAGCCCGCATGCCCACCAAATACGCATCCAAGTTTTATTTTTTTGTACGCTCAGAAAACGGGGCCGTTCTCAGAACACGTCGAGACGCACTACGTGTGACACTGCTTTGGCGGATGCCGTATAATAGCAATATATGCTTACGCAACGAGGGCGACGCGCGTCCCACGCTTCGCGGAGGGGAAGAGTTTGAGGAATGGCTCCGATAACCCACGCCATCGCTCTTTCCTCTGTTATATTTTTTTACCCTTACTTACAAATTCTTATTCGGACGATAGCATGTGTGTCGTACAGCCACTGCGTACAAAACTGAAGTTCACAAGAGAAGGTGGCATATTCGCGATTTCGCAGTCATGCATCTGTTCCGTCAGGGATTAAAAAGTAACAGTAAACCGGGGCACGCGGAAAGTAGACGAATGTTTTACTGTAACTGTACGGGCAGTCAGAAAGATAAAAATAAACAAACAATAAAGGCACTTCTTTATCCATCAGTTACCCCGCAGCGCCCAAAAGGCGTTACACTATAAGGGGGAGGGCGGGTGGCGATCTAGAAGATCAAAAAATATACGTATTCGTTCCCACTCTGTATCTGCTTTTCAATCAGACGACTATAAGTGAGTTAGCAAACATTTTTGCCTTGGCAGGATGCTCAAAGATTTTGAAATCATGATCGATTCACGCACAGTCTGAGATGTAAGAAAGCCTCTAAGTTTCCGTGTTAATTGCAGCTTTTTTTTTTTTCAGAGTAAGAGGCAAATACAAATTTTAATCTCAGTTTATTAAGACGGGGTAGACGTAGAATTAGATGTGCAGATGAGATTAACAAGTTTGCACGTATGGCGTGGCAGCAGAAAGCACAGGACAGCGGGTTGATTAGAACATGGGAGAGCCCTGCGCCTTGCAGTGGGCGTAGCCAGGCCGATGATGATGATATCAAGACGGATAGAGAGAGGGATTCCTATGCAAGCTATACCTTCATTGCAGCCACTTGCATGAGCACGTTTTCACTAAGCGTTTTTCATTTGTTGTTCTCCGTGTGGATGATGTTGTTTCGACAAAAGCAAAGGGTTGGAAGAGGGAGCTAATTTCTGTCTGCCTAATCTGGCGACACGGCTATAGGAAGGAACGAAGGAAGAACAACAAGAGAGAAGGAGGCAGGGAGGTAAATCATGCAGACACATGCCCGGTTGGCTACCCTACGCCGGGGGATTGAGAAAGGGGAGTATAACGAAGAAAGACATAAAAAAGAGGAGAAAAAGACACGGCTATAAGCTCCTTGTAGGAGATGGGGGATAGGGATAAAATAAGAATAGTTGAAAGAGAACGATAAAGAAAACGAGGATTCGCCTCACACGAGGGGAAAAAGAGAAAAGATATAGGGAAAAAAATGGGAGACACGGTCGAAGGAATCCGAGGACGGGGCACCGATCGGCGAGAGCTACATGGCACCAGGAGTTCGCAGACTTCGGGCCGATCAGCGAGGGCCGATCGGCGAGAGCTCCGCTCGCCTCGGAGACCGCGGACGACACAACCGCTCAGCACCGAATCAACCGAGCTGCTGGATAGCAAAGATGGATAAGAGGATAAAAGGAGAAAGAGGACGAGCGAGCAGACGCATACCAGACTTTTCGAAAAAAAAAAAAAAACTCAGTTAGCGGTGTGTACGGTATACGGACTCGCAACGATGGCAGTGGCCACGCAAGGTGGTACGCTGTATACACTCGGATTCTTATAATTCACGAATACGAGCACATTCGGAGCTGTGTGTACGAAGCACGCAGGAGAGCGAATCGTATTTTCCCAGTGAAAGCTGTATGTGCTCATGTATACTGTATTGCGACGTCACAATACAGTAGGAACTGAAACTAGCTTTACGAAATGCATTATAGCTACTTTTTCACTCACGCCTATAGTTGTACATTTTCTAGGCTATATTGAGGGCTCGGTCCTTCATTTGAGCAAAGAAACAGAGACGGGAAAACTTCGTGTCAGTGCCTTTTTGACCCCGACATTCTCCGTGGCCTCCAGAATGTCATCTATTTTTATTTTGCGCATAGGTGACCATGGTGTTCTTTCGTCCCACACTTGCACCGCACTTCACGGGCTCCGTGAAAGTACGGATCACAGCTGCTAAAGCACAGGCTTAATCAAAGCGATGACAGTTTACGATGTATTGTTGAGGAAACGCGACTTAACATATGGCGTTTGAACGGGTACTTGTCTGATGCAAATACATGTAGTTGTTTTTCATGCGTGATTCAAAGTGGGATTTAACATTATGTACCATTGTGTGCACAACTGAAACCGTTCATGTACAACGTGCCGGTGCATTTTCTGGCGGGGCTATAGTTAAGCTGCGGATATGCAGCTTTCCCCCACTATCTTCCCGATAAATAATACATTCCGTAGAATACTAATGGAAAGAAGCAGCGAAATAAACCATATCCAAAATATCAAACTTTGTTCTACAAAACGTAACAGATATCCCCTAAACAAACATACTTGGCAACAAATGCTTGTGCATTGTGATTATGCGACTAATTCCACCACAGTGGATGAGTAAGTATATCCGGTTCTTGGCTGCTCAACTGAAGGTCGTGGGTTCGATTCCGGTTGCAGCGGTCGCATTTTGGCGGCAGCTAAATTTTAGAGGCCCCTGTGGTCGAAATCGCCGGTGCCTTCCACTACAGCGTCCCTAATAAACATACAATGGTCGTGGTGCGCAAAAACCCAAGATATTAATTATTATTGTGCAATTAATTTACGTGAAAGAAGCTTACTATTGCAATTTATAGAATATACTTCGCAAGCTATCTTCCCGTCAAAAAGCGCGGCGCCGAGATTTCTCAGGAGTGAAAATTCCTGTGTGGAAAACCCTCCACGCAGCACGGTCGTCGCAGGACCGCAGAAGGAAAGCCGGACGGCGGTCATTTCTCGCGACGGGCTCTTTCCTCTCTGGCCAGTCTGGCGAGGAGGTTGGTTTTTGATTCAAGGTCTCTTGTGGCGAGCGCTCCATTTTCCGAAGACCAGTTGGCGGCTGCCAGCTCGTTCCTTCCTCCACGGTGGCTGCACTGTTGCGAAGTCCGGCGCCCTCTCCCGATTCCCCTCTACTACAGCTGGACCTCCCTCGCTCCTTCACTGCCTCTCGCAGACGGTTCCGGTTCATCACCCGTCGTGCGATCACTTCAGTCAAGGCTGTCGCTTCTTAAACGTGTGTTTAACTTCACGGAAAACATTTATAACGTTTCAGAGACTTATGAGAAAAATTGATGAAGCTACCCGTATGCTATGCGTGCAGTAGGCACAGGCTTGGAGGTACCCACTTCAAAGGCATCTCATTGAGGTACAAACCTTAAACGCCTCCATTTGAGGTTCGCTTTATTTATTTGTAACGCTTATAAATTATTAAACACAAGGTATGTTTCTTGGTGCGCAGTGTTTATGCCCCCCACAAACGGAGTCAGAAGACACGCATTAAAAAGTTTTACTTTAATTTTAAAAAATTTCGTCATGACGCATCTGCAAACCAGCCAGCCCCCCACCTTCCTGCGCTCAGCACGCTATTGACAATTCACGGCCGCTACGTGACGATCGATGGTATCATAAAAAATTTCTCTTCCGGTGTTGCAATTGGCACTGACTGGTCGATGTTTGCATCGCGTGTTGAGGACGCTTGCCAAAAAGGCCTCGCCTGCAGCCTGGAAAATACCATAGTGGAAGCTATGCAAGCGTCCAAATGTAAATTACCATTTTCGTCTAAAGTAACACAGTTTCACATCGAACTGGAAAAATTACGAGCTATACGAAGGCGTGCTGAACGACGATACAGACGCACAAGATCAATTTACGATCTGAGGGAAGCAAGGCGGCTCCAGAAAAAGATTCAACGACGCATTTACAAACTGGAGAGCGAACGCTGGAAAGCATTCTGCGAATCTCTAGACCCTCATAAACCACTGTCATATATCTGGAGAACAGTTCGTGGTCTTCGCTCCTCTCCACAACAACGGCACCCTTTTAAAGCTTTGGCACTCCATCATGGAAAAACAGAACTCGAGGTGGCTGAAGAATTTTGCACGAGAGTTGCCGGGAATATTATGAACGAGAGCATCGACGCCGTGATCGTGCCTGAGACGCGATTACCAGAAATGGACATTCCGTTCACCATGGAAGAACTGGAAGGTGCGTTAGTCGCTTCTAAGCGCATGTCATCGCCAGGTCCTGATGGTATTACTTATAGTGCGTTTTGACACCTTGGACAAAAAGCTAGAAAAGAACTTTTAACATGCTTCAACAACTCCTGGCTCAGCGGCAGTGTTCCCCGAGAATGGAAAATCAGTCGATTAATACCACTTTTGAAATCGGGAAAATCACCATTGGACTTGACAGAGTATCGCCCTATTGCCCTCGCAAGCTGCCTCGGAAAAGTGATGGAAAGAATGGTTCTATTTCGTCTCGAGTGGTACTTGGAACGATACACCAAATACCCTTCTTGAATGGCAGGCTTTCGTCGGGGCCGCTCCTCCATTGACTGTGTCCTTGATTTATCGACATTTGTTCAACAAGAAAAAAGTCGCAAGCGCATATCAGTGGCACTCTTTCTTGACGTGGAGGGTGCATATGATAATGTAGCTCACGATTCCATCCTCACTTCTCTCGTAGCAATGGGCATTGGTGGACGAATGTTTCAATGGATAAAAGATTATATAACTGGCAGGGGTTTCTTTGTACAAACATATGAGGGTACAACTGCCCAACATTACACCTACTGCGGAGTACCTCAGGGAGGTGTTTTAAGCCCCACATTGTTCAATGTAGCCCTCATTGGTCTGGTGAAGGTTCTGCCAAAGTCGGTGTGCCTATCCATATACGCCGATGATATTTGCCTCTGGAGTGCTGCAGTTACTCGCCCTCAGGTGCGTGCACGAATACAGCGGGCAGCAACCCTCACAACAGCCTACCTTCAGAAACAAGGCCTAAATATAGCAACTGTGAAGTGCGCGTTGATGGCGTTTACACGCAAACCAATGACGCCATACCCTGTTTACATCAATGGGCAGAGTGTCAAATATGCACGGACGCATCGTTTCCTGGGCATAATTATCGACAGAAGTCTTTCGTGGAGCCCACATTGTGCGTACTTGAAGAAGAGACTGCTATCTATTGTGCATATGATGAAATTCTTGTGCGGTAAAACATGGGGAACTTCTCAGGCCTCCATGCTACAGCTGTACAGGGCCCTATTTCTGGGTCTATTGCGCTACAGCTTGCCGGTACTGACTAACACTCGCAAATCGAATACTCATTCATTGGAGAGTTTGCAGGGTCAGGCACTGCGTATCTGCCTAGGACTGCCCCGATGCGCTTCTACTTATGCCACAATCATGCTTGCCAAAGACCATCCGGTCAGGACATATATAGTTGTGGATTGCCTCAGAGCGCACATTCGACATGCTAGCCGTGTCCCCGACCACCACTTGGCCCTTCTACCTTCCGGAAGACCACGTGCTACGTTTTCAGAGGTCATAGCCAAGCACCTAAACAGCATTCCATCAGGATATACGCCAGCTGCGAGAACGGCATGCCCTTTGTGGTCCCTGGACCAGCCGCAAGTACGTCTAGAAATTCCGGGAATCAAAAAGAAAAGCAGTCACTCCAGAGTAGCATTGAAGCAAGCAACACTGCTATTATTACATGAGTTGTACTTAGACCGAACGCAGATATACACTGATGGGTCCGTCTCATCCAGCAGCTCATCAGGTGCCGCTGTAATTCCGGCTGCAAAAATGACAATCAAGTTTAAGTTGTCGCATATGACTACATCTACGGCATCAGAGCTTGCTGCTATAAGGGCTGCTTTACAATATCTCGTTCAAGAACGTCCAGGAAAATGGGTCATATTCTGTGATTCGAAGGCAGCGCTTCAGAGTTTGCAGTCTGCCATGCGTAGGAGGAGCCATGACCAACTGGTACAAGAAATAAGACATTGCCATCATGAAGCTCTAGCACGAGGGCATGATATTATATATCAATGGCTGCCTGGACATATCGGTATTACCGGAAATCAATTAGCCGATGATGCAGCCCGCTCAGACCATGAAGAAACCCGTGTAGTCCCGATTCCTCTATCATCAAGGAATGACGCAGCAGGACAACTCTACCTGCTGGCTCGACATCTCACACGCACGTTCTGGTCGTCTACCAGCTTCCAAAGGTGTCAATTTTATGAACTGGATCCTTCGCTCAAGCTAAAGCTACCATCACACCTTTCCCGCTCCGATGCGACACTGTTATGCCGCCTTTGGTTGGGTGTTGCATTCACAAAGGCGTACTCCTTTCGCATTGGTATGGCAGACACTCCTACATGTGACTACTGCGGAGATGAAGAGACCATCGAACACGTCCTTTGCAGCTGCGCTTGCTACGACACACAGCGATGCCAGCTACGGATGGTTTTGAATCGACTTGACCCCGGACCATTTTGTGTGCAGAAGATACTAGGACCTTGGGCATCTGCCTCAGTTGCGCAGAAAGCAACTAAAGCACTGCTACTTTACCTTAAGTCAACAAACCTGAGCGACCGCCTGTAAACTGTGTGTGCTCCCCGAGTGTGCTCGTGATTGTGTGTACCTTCTCACCTTTCTGCAACCTCTTTTCTCCCCTTTATCCCCTCCCCAGTGCAGGGTAGCAAACCGGATGTGCGTCTGGTTAACCTCCCTGCCTTTCCTTGCATCTTTATCTCTCTCTCTCTGGATAAAAAAAACGCACAAGCGCTTTTTTCATCCAGCGGCCGTTATACCGACGAATCAACGCCGTTCTGTGACTTGGCGAATTCTAGAATCCCGCAGGCAGTCTAAATCGCAGAAGTCACTGTCGAAAACATTAGACAATTATTTACTGATCATTTCTCGCTTGTTTTCTGATCGAGAAAATGACAGATCTGCTGATAGTTGAAACACGTGGCGCAAGGTCGCCAATGAGAAGAACGAGAAGAGACGTTCTTCTCATTGGCAACCTTTCGCCACGTATTTCAACTTAATATGTACCCACTAGCCCAACATGACGCACTGCTGCTAGTATACGTCGCGAGTTGCCGTCCCTCCGTCGTCCCCGAGAAGCTGCATCCTCGACATCGAAACCGAAAGTGTCTATTGAAGGTAGTGGTAATAAAATACATTCGAATCTTTCCTAGGCAACACTGTGCTCCTTTTAGGATTTTGAACACCAGCGTTCCTATTGAGAGCAACAATCCGAAAATATTTCAAATTCCTGTCAGCACACCGTTAGCATCGGTACTGTGGCATTTTCGATAAGTGCCTGCGTTTTACTTCTCCTTGATTCCATGTACACTTGATAGAGCAGTAACGTGAACGTGCAATATATCATGTCACAAAATCAAAGGAGGGAAAGGTCACTTCATCAAGCAAGCATACGCAGAAGCCTTTTCCTCGAATTAAGCAGGAATGAGCATTTCATTTCGCAAGCACGGTATAGGGCACCTGTACTTCAGCGCGAAAACGCCGAGCTTATGAAAGGTGTCCTGCGACGCATACGAGATTTATCGTCAATAGCTGAAAGAGCAAAGTTGAGAAAATTCCGTTCTTCTATAGTGAAAGTTAAGAGAGAGAGCGAGAGACAGAGATTAAATATGATAACTTAATTGTTATTATTGTTTCCGCAATAATACAATATCGCGCTATACGAGCGCCAAACGCTAAAACGGCGCAATAAGGTGCAATGAGAAAGAGCCTCCGTTATATCCCCAACACTGTGGCGAGAAGCAGCAACCATGACGTGCCAGCGGTATAACATACATAGAACAATGCGTTTTATTATATCTTTCTCGGATGAGCGGCCGTCAAAGTTGGCTTTAGTGCAACGACCAAAGTCAAGTTCCATGGATAAAGATAACGGCCTCGGGACGACGACTATACCACTGCAGGCGTAACGGACAGGTCGGACGAAGCGGTCCCAGTTTTGCTAGCGTTTTACCTATAGAATGCAATTAAAACAACAACAAAAAGACTTGAAGCTCAAAGGCACGCCTTATACCCATTCCAGACAGCGTTATCCCTTGAGCAGCGCGGTTGCCCTCAACACGGCAGCTCGCCCGATCAACCTCAACGAACGCTTCTTCTGTTTTAAATTTAAAGCACGGAAGAAAAAAAGAAATCCTAATAGAAGCTCCAGACGTGCGCAACTAAGTAGGGCGGTTGTACTGGTCCCGTCAAGGAAGAAAGCGGTGACATGGCTTCTCCCCTGCGGGCAATACTTTTAAAGGAAAGCGGCAACGGTGAAATAACAAAACAAAAAACAGTCCCGCAGTTTGCAAACGTTCACGTCCCGTTCAGTTTTTCTACCGAAGGCACGTCGGCTTCACAGGAGAAAACATTCCTGGCGGTTAAAGACTGCAGTCGCCGCGGCACACATGCGTGTTATAGTGATGAGCGCCGACAAATGACGCCGACGCTCCTAAACCCTTCATATTATTGATTTGACCCTGTCCCGATTACAGCATCAGAGTATTCAGGCATCCGTAGCTTCCGTAAACGAGTTAATCGTTGATGTAATCCGAATAGCAGCATCACGGGCTGCAGATCTCGTTTAGCTCCCGCCAGGGAAACAAGTTATTCAAACCACGTCGCTATCGCGTTCGTACAGCGCGACTGCTGTTTTTCATCGCGTTATTTCTAACGTCTATGTCCGCCACGGCCCATAGGTCACATGCATAGGCCGGAATTCCCGCGGGCTTACGAAGCGCACTGCGATACACGTCGCGTAACGGATGACGTCAAAGGAAAGTGACGGGCATTCGATATAACTGCCGTCGAGAATCATGACACAATGATTCACCCGGGAATGGCGCGTGCGTTGCCCGATATTGAGTTCGGCACAGTTACTTCGTAATTGTAACCCGTGGTAAAAACAGCCTGCATTTGCGACAACTGTTAAAATGTGCCCGCGTTCAAAAAACCAAAAACAAAAACAGAAAACAAACGAGGCACGTCACACGCCGGAAGTCATTAAATAACGTTTAACGCGTGCTTGCGCATGCGTCGAGAACATCACTATATATATTGATGCGTGTATATATATATATAATATATATATATGTGTGTGTGTGTGTGTGTGTGTGTGTGTGTGTGTGTGTGTGTGTGTGTGTGTGTGTGTGTGTGTGTGTGTGTGTGTGTGTGTGTGTGTGTGTGTGTGTGTGTGTGTGAGAGAGAGAGAGAGAGATAGAGAGAGAGAGATCTATATCGGGCACTAAATTGGACAAGCGCATCGCTGATAGACGTATATTTAGATGAACAATCAGCGCAAATAAAATAGATCCGATCTGATTCTCCACTCATACCGCACAACAGAGTGGACCCGTAGTAAGTCGCTTCGGTGCAGAAAAGAATCCACCGACATTTTCTACCTCTGGTCGCACGTAAATACACACAAAAAACACACAGATCCAAATACGTACACGCACGTACACACACGAAGGAAAACACACGGGCAAACACGCAGTAACGCAGACGCCTGCAGTTTATAAGCTTGGGACCTCCTCCCACATATTTGCCTGCATTGAATCTCTAATTACAACTCTAATGATTGACTGCTGACTGACTGATAGATTAACTAAGTAAAAGGCACATAACCGCAAACACACACACAGATATATATATATATATATATATATATATATATATATATATATATATATATATATATATATATACGCACGCACGCGCGCAGACACAGACACATACAAACGATTACACGCGCGAACACAGAGAGGCATGACACAAGCGCAAAAACAGTCTCAATCGCAGGATTTCGTGCCGACCGCTTGTGCCCCCGCGACTTCCGACGACAGAACAGCTCTGGCCGACTGGCTCGCCCTACGCCATCTCCTGCCGCCGACAAGAGCTCTCGCTGAGTGGTGCCCCGTCTCAGACTCCTGCGACCGTGTCCACCTTTCCTATATTCTCCTCACTCCCGTATGTGGCTGTCCCCTCTCTCTATCTCCTATACCTTTAATCTCTCCCTATCCTTTTTTAATTTCTTCTTGCCCCCATCCCCTGCGCAGAACTGTGGAGGTGCCCTCCATTGAGAGAGAGGCACTAACGGAACTGCACTCATTTCTTCCTTTTCCCCTTCCAAAAGCGCTTAGAGACACAACGACAGAACACCATCGTCTTTGTTTTGTTTTTTTTCACCACCAGCGCGACAGGTCACATGCAGATTTTATCCTTAGTTTTGATTGCTTGTTCTCTCACTGAACTCGCATACGAGCTTGCACGACTGGCAGTTCTGCATGTCGCATACGCAAATGAACACGCGGTCGTATACGCGGAATGCACGCGTCAACACGTTTCCTACGAATCCCCTCCGAAACGCGACAATGCAAATGAAGTTCCTGCGCCGACGGGCCACGTCGGTCGACAACAACCCACCGACGCCATCACAGAGGGCGCCACGCACATGCATACAGTCGCATGCCATAAGCTTTGTGCGGCACGCAAGTCGCACACGCTTTCTCAAACAGCGATCGGTTTCCCTCTCCGCTCTCGGTACCTGGCGGCGCCACCGTCGCGGGCATTAATTCAGCGCACACGCTCAGCAGCTGCCATAAGTCACCATCGGGGGATAAACACATTGCGTATGCATCAGGCGCCAGCGGTGATGGCACAATTAGCGCCGGTGCCGGCAGGGGGCGCTGCATCCGATTGCTTACGCCTCATCGACCTCGATAGATGCTAATGCTCGCGCAATCCGAACGATGGCTTGCGCCGTATAGCACCATCGAGTGTGCGCTTATGAATCGAACCAGCGCGAGCATGCGCACTCACTACGAAGCACTTGATCGCACGTGGATGGCACCGATAAAATTCTAACTCGGACACGGCTTTCTCACGGCTATCGCAGCGACCTCTCTGCATGCCGCCAGTTAAAAGGGATTCATATATGCAACCCGTTCCCCCTGGCAAGCGGCGTGCGTTGTGGCGCTTCACTGCTTGTTCAGTTCTTTCTCTTTATTGGTGTAATGCATTAGTCCGAGGCAGTGCACCACCAACCCGCCCGAGTCGCGGTTTTGATTTCGTGTTGCCCGGTGCGACGCAAGCTCACGAAATAAATATACGCGTTTCCTCACACGCACACTCAAATATTGGTGCAGTTTTGCAACAGAGTTGGTAGGGTTAGCGTTGTTTCGGTACGATACTTTTATCTTAACGTGCGCACCTCAGAGGTTTGGGATGAGCATGCGGAGCGGCGACAAACGTTAACGAAAGCATTTTGCGTACGATACCCTAAAGATTTGGCGCATGCTTGGGCTAATTCGCGCAAGGTTTGGTCACAGCAGAGCTTCAGCGAGCACGTATACCTGGCCACGACCGGGCTGAGCTTCTGCCCTCTCTCACCAATCTCTTTCCCACTCGTCGCAATACTATACGTGGCTATGATACACTTTGTTAGCATGCCTTGCCTGGATAGTATACAGTCACTGGGACACTCGCCTTCGGATCGTGGGTATACACGGGTTCGAATCTTGCCTCTCCGAGAATTTCTTTTCGCCAGCAACATCTCTCTACCTGCCATCTCTTTCTTTCTCCCTCTTCGCACTCGTTCTCTGACATATCAGAGGTAATGTGTCCCACGCCAGACAAATCGACGCACATATTCGGGTAGCGAAGCTGAACAAGAAGAGGGCACGCGCCGGTTCCTGCAGGACGAGGATACCACTATATAGGATTTTTATCTACGACACACACGAAACCTCGGGCATTGCAGCTCTATACTGTAAAACTTCTCATTAAACCCCGCCTTCACTTTTGTAAGGACGAAAAAAAAATTCGCGAACAACATTGCCAGCACTCTTATCGTAAAGGAATCGCAAACGCCTCACGTGCCAACGCGTGCAGTCATAAAAAAACTCTTCCCTTGTTTTCTCAGCAGTCACCGGAAGTGTTGCACGTTTTACAAGCTCAGTGAATGCGAGGGCACGTGCAAGAAGCCATCCGTACGTTATGCCGCGCAATGTGCATATACACAGCCAACGCTGGATGTAAAAAAAAAAAAAAGAGGAAAAACGCGGGGATGGATACTTTCTCTCTCTCCCTCTTTCGACAGAGTCCGAGCGAAACAAAATCGAAAGTGCGTCGAATCGCGCCGTGCAGAAATTCTCGAAGGTCGCCCAACCGAATACGCATGCAAGCGGCGTGCGTTCGAAACCCGCCTTTATAAACGCGCAAACACACTTTACAAACACTTCGCGTGCCTTTCTTTCGTCATTTTCGAAGTCCGCAAGAGAGAATGAACGAGCCGCCCGGTATATCGCGAAGATCACCAATTGCCGTGACTAGCGCCCGATCGTTTCGCAACTTTTGCACAAAATTTTACAAAAACTAACGCGCGAACGAGGCAGCAGAGATGGAAGAGGGAAGCAAGCAGAGGAAGAGGGTAAAGCAAGAAGCAGTTGGTGAGAAGAATACACACTCTCTCTCAGCAACATCTCAGCCTGGCCGATGGTGCCAATGCACATCTCCAACGACGGACACTATGGGGCTACCGCAAGGACTCGAACTTTGCCTTGTTTGTCTCGAATATTAAAAATAGGGAACATCAAGATCACCATAACACGAATTCACTACGTTAGCGCTAATTACTACATTCCCACGAGCTTAAATACCCCTACCGTAACCACTTCCATAGAGTTTAACCCGAAAACAACGCCCTAGCTACACTCTAAAAAGTAAAGGAGCAAAAGGGGTATCGAGGTTGCTCCTTTAGAAGAGTAACTAACGTGCCACAATTATTGGACCATTTTGGGAGTAACTGCGAAGGAACAACTGCGATCTTGCGATTACACTCTAAAAAAATATCGAGTAAAAAAGGTGTCTTTTTGTCCCACAACAATAATCGTCATCAGGCTTGCGTGCGCTTCCTTTTTTCAAAACTCGGCGCTGGCCACTTTACTATCGAGAATGCAATGTAACCCTGATAATGGGCGTGTCGATCGTGACCGGAGAGTACCGGGCGCGGGGCGATAGCGCAAGGATGGAACGCAATATAGATGACGATTATTGTTGTGGGACAAAAAGACACCCTTTTTACTCGCTCTTTTCTTAGAGTGTACTTCTCAAAGGAGCAACAGTTAGCATAAAAACATCCGGTTTGGTTGACTTGACCAGCCACTCGAAGTGCGTGCGGGTATTTGATTAGATGAACAATCGATGTGCAATCAACACGCTCATAGATAAATTTTGAAAAATTTGCAGCAAACACACGGGATTTGAACTCACGACCAATCTGTCAGCATGCGCGTACAATAACCACTACACCACACCACCCTATGGCACCGTCAGAAAGAAAACAGGCTTGTGTAGGCATCGATGGGTCGTTTGCACACGGCGCCAACATTCCTGCAGTTACTCCTCAAGGAGGAAAGTGCCCCTCCTTGCCGTGCTATGCGCAATCTTTTGCGGACATTTTGTTTTCTGGAGGAGCAAAGAGACCTTTTTGGGGTAACTGCGCAGTTCCTCCGCAAATCTTTTTTTTTTCAGTGTAGTTGGGACCCGTAAATGATTATTGTTATCTATAACTTACCTCTTCACAATTAATCACCAAAACGATTAAAGTATAAGACATTTCGATCGCACTTGCTGACGGATACCAAACATGTTTAGCTCACTTTTTGTGAAGAATGCGCATTGGCAAGGTCCATGTTTCATGATTTTTTAATTAGCTTATGTTCTTCGTACCGTAAGGGCGGTGCGGACAACACCCCCGTTATTTTCGTTTACTTTTCTCTGTGAAGGATGCTCCCCCCCCCCCACACACACACACGAACACACAAACAAACGAACAAACGAAAAACACCGACTAAAATAGAAACAATGTACACAAAAAAATGTCCACAGCGAGAGTCAATTACCCAAGGGGAAAATTCCGATAGATAGGACAATGTGTTTTTTACAGGCGCCAGCTGGCACCGCTACAGACCCGCGCGACTGCTCTTTCTGCACAGCACCGGAAATGCTGATCAATGACAGCTTTTAGAAGCTTCTTTAGCAACGAATGAGGAAATAGACGTACATGCTACAGCCTTGTTTTCGTCCAAGAGGATAAACAGCCTGAGCGAGTTTCGTTTAAGACTGGCGATTCTACAAACACTCGAAAGTGAACAAAAGATGCGGTCTGTATGGCGCTGTCACGTGTTGTATGTGTCTATGTTAAAAAAGAAGGAAATATAGCCCAAGAGTCATTTCTTTTTCGAGTCAGCAATGGGTGAGATAAGTTCTCTCAAAGGCCGCAGATGATTCCATAACAAAAAGTAATAAAAAAGGAGGTCACACATGATTGGTTGTCCTTCGCAGGGTTGGCGAAGGTCGTGGCCAGGCCAATATAAAAGCCACCACTTCACACATTAATCAGCCGCTTCCAGTGTCCTATATATAGGCCCATGAAAGGCCTTTCAGGGTCAATAGAACGTTTCTAGAGGAATTGAGAGATGGCCATACGACGGCGAAGTTGTCTTGAAAGGGAATAAGTTCTCGCCAGTAACATTCAATGAAGACAGCTCGAAAAAAAGAAAAAAAAAACGAAAACATGCAACATGTACCAAGTCGAGCGAATGCGCATTCTGCACAATGGGAGAAAGCTGTAGTTGTTCATTAGAAAAACAGATTTTTGTCGGCAGCTATATACCGCTGGCATGCTACCCTGTATGGGGATGTGGATTGGTATTTAAGGATTCCATAAGAGAAGGGAAAAAGACAACGATAATGAAAAGTATATCAGTAAAAAAAAATTAACTGTAAAAGTGAAACCGATAAAGATATTTACAACTATCAGTTATAAGGAAAGACTTTCCTATGTGAAGTATTCTAAGAGCCTTCCGAAAAGGCCAGTTTCGGACAAATAACATGCATTAGGCGTGTTACACTCTTGCTGCACGGCGACCTTTGAACTGCGCCATCCACTACTCCACACCACGCAACCATGGATTAGAGATTGAATGACAAGTGGCAACAGGTGAAGAAATTCCAGCCGAATCCATTGCTGCTTTATTGTTGCTTCCTCTTGAAGTAGTACTTCAGCTGGATTAGCGCTGCTCGCGACACTTCCTCTTGCCGGAGTAGGACTGAATTCGCGCGAAAGTTTGGACGCAACATTGCTTGTGCGCGTGCGATTCGCACGAACTTCGTGTTCTGGCCGTATACCGTAACGCGCGTTGTTGTGCGCGTGTTGGATCACGTGAAAACTTCTACCTGGACGGTCCGGAGCAAATCCGCGACATACGGCTGTTCAGACTGGAACGACGCGGAAGTCGGGACGTTGTTCGAAAAGTCGAGACCATCCGGAAAATCCGGGGCGACTGATAACCCTGGCCCCAAGTGCTACGTGTACATCTGCTTTAGATGTACCCTCGCACACGAACCATATATACAGTTTAAAAAAGGCAGCACGGCAGTCAAACCTACTGGCTTTGACATTTACTTTCATTTAAAGCGAAAGCGTTAAGCATCTCGTTACGCGACATGCCGCGTAGTGTCTTGACGTCATCGTGGCGTCACAGGCCTTGACGGTGATGGCATTGTGTGAGATCAAACTTCCCGCCACCGCGTGATTAGAGGTAGCCCGATCAAAGAGGTACAGCAACTCAGGTACAGAAAGCCTCAGAAGGGCGGGATGAGCAAGGCGACTGGAAACGCAAAAGTCGCCCGCACTGCGCCTCGTTATGGCAGCCCGCTGCCACGCTCTTGGCTGCTTCGTGACAAACTCCCTGGAAGTAGTTGGTTCGACTCCTTTTCGGGTGGTCTGTATAGACTACTTCACGGGTGGGTCTAAGTGCCGCTACGTTGGCGCAAACTAACAGTGTTGCGGTAGACGCGTACGCACGAAAGCGGTTGGATTGGTGTGTACCGATGTTTCAGAGCCTTATTGACGTCGCCATATGCATAAACAAGACACCGGCTTCACAGCTCAAGATGGCGGGGCCCGTATGTCTCAGGTAAAAATAAACACCTCCTGTTCACGTCATTTCCACTTGAGCGATGAGTAAGCATTGGAAAGAAGCAAAAACAAACAAAAAAATAAAAGAATAGGTAGTCTGAGCAGGGGGCAACGAACAGGAAGAGCGCCCCCACGCTGAGAAAGCAAGAAAAAACAAACAGAAGGCAGCAAAAGAGAAAAAAAAAGGGTGCCGCAACGGCTGACATAGCGATAGACGCACCAAAAAACCGAAGCGGCGACTCGCAAAGCTGTATGGCGACGTCCGCCCGCAAGGCGGCCATACTTGCGGCGGCCGGAAAGCGCGCCGCGTACCGTACTCGAGCATCGTAATGAGGTCGCGCGAGGCATGCGTCTGTTGCGTCACGCGCCGCCTCGATTTGCATGCAGAGCGCGCGCCACGGCTGAGAGGGTACACCGCTGTTGTCGCTTCGGCATGTCGAGGCTGCGCGTGAGGAGCCGATGCTATAGCGGGAAACACGAGCTTCCTTCTTTCCACCCGCCAACCTCCTTTCCCGATACTTGCAGCCAAGCCATCTGCTTGGTCGCCACGCCGACGTCGCACTAGACGAGGAAACCTTCCCGGACGAACAACCGGCTTGGAAGACTCGAAGCGCCGTCGGCGGCGATATCTTCCTTTCCCGCTTGCCGACAAAACAAGCTCATTAATTGAGGTGCAGCGTCGACCTTGTCGAAGCTATGGGCCGACAGAGAGCCACAACGAAGGTCGTTTACAGGAATTCAGTGGCTCCGATTCCGCGGCAAGCACTTCGCAGTGATGAATTCGCGGTAAGATTATTACAGCAATGGAATCGAAGTAATCAAATCACTCTTTCTATAATGACGAAACCCACGAAACCTACCCACTATTAGGCCAAGAAAAACGCGGGGAACGTGGTTTGCATTTTTCAACTGCATAGTGTAATGTATACCCAGCAAGGTAGTCAAGCGGTTACGGTCGACTGCCGACGGACAACTCCGTCAGTTAGTATCGCTCTGGTGTAGTATATAATGATGGCATAAATGGAAAGGACAATAAAGGCGATGAAAAACCAACTTCTCGCGCGTACGGAAGCTCTTTTACTCTAAAATCAAATTATACTTTATCCCTCAAGAGGAAGGCATATAACAGCTGTATCTTGCCGGTACTTAGCTACGGAACAGAAACCTGGAGACTTACAAAGAGGGTTCAGCTTAAATTGAGGACGACGCAGCGAGAAATGGAAAGGAAAATGGTAGGTGTAACCTTAAGAGACAAGAAGAGAGCAGAGTGGATTAGGGAACAAACAGGGGTCAAGGATATCATTGCTGATATCGAGAAGAAGAAATGGACATGGGCCGGGCATGTAGTGCGTAGACAGGATAATCGCTGGTCGTTAAGGGTAACTAACTGGATTCCCAGAGAAGGAAAGCGGGATAGGGGGAGACAGAAGGTTAGGTGGGCAGATGAGATTAAAAAGTTTGCGGGTGTAAATTGGCAGCAGCAAGCACAGGACCGGGTTAACTGGCGGAACATGGGAGATGCCTTTGTCCTGCAGTGGACGTAGTCAGGCTGCTGCTGCTGCTGCTGATGATGATGATGGTGATGATGATGATGATGATGATGATGATGATGATGATGAATTTATAAGACCACTCAATTATTGGCCGATCCCCCACAGTGGGTATGAACAATAAGCGAAGGGCAACAAGAACAAGAATCGAACCCACCTTCAGAGTGCGCGTCCGATGGTGTATATCCATATACCGCAGTCACTCGACTGGGTCCTTATTGATTCGCTATAGCGCGCTGATTTTCTTAAACCGTACGTACAACACTATCATCATTCCCTCACGTCACAGGTGCGCAGGTTAGCCTATCTCGATCACTGCACGTGGATTTCAAGAAATTCCCTAATGACATCATTCGGTAGACAACGACAAAGAGATACGTCTATGGGAAGTGTTTTCGCGTACATCTTGCTTCGATTCGTCATCGGCAAACTTGCGTATATCGACTTAAGATATATATCCATCTGATTGCGTGTAAACACGTTGTTTGAGCGGGTTCGGCTGTAACAGACTCGCTCGCTGAATTCCGTGCCGACCGGTTGTGCCCTCGCGATCTCCGACGCCAGCGTAGCTTTGGCCGACTGGACTGGCCCTCATCCATCTCCTGACGCCGATCTTCGACGACAGGGAAGGTCTGGCCTACTGGATTTGCCCTACGCCATCTCCTGACGCCGACAAGAACTCTCGCCAGTGGTGCCCCGTCCTCGGACTCCAGCAACCGTGTCCATCTTTTCTGTCTTCTCCTTGCTTCCGTCGTTCCCTGTCCCTGCGTCTCGCTATCTCCTTCCTCTATCTCTGTCTCTTTACCTTTTAATCCTATTATTTTAATCTCTTCTATACCACCATCCCTTGTGAGCTACTGTTGAGGTGACCTCCCTCTGAGAGACAGTTACGGGGCTCACTTTTCTTTTCGCCTAATATCCCCCCCCCTCCCTCCTCCATGCTTTCCTCTTTGATAATACCCTTCACAAGACTCTTTTCTCGGTTGACAGGTGCTGATATGCTCAAGTGTTCAGTTGTATACGTTCTATCTTTCAGTATAATAATATTCTCACCATCTGCAGATGATATTAACTAATATTAAACGACAGTTGAATAGTGTTATGGGTTCTGGTCGCACGCATTCTTTGTTGCGGTTGGTAACAAACGCTCGCTTCCCTGTGTTTCGCGATTCAACGCATTACGCCCAACCAATTTTAGGTCCCGGATGACTATACCACGACACCGGACCATTTGGGCAGGAATTAGGTTCCTCGTATACGTATATCGAAGAAAGAAAGAGCCCGCCCAACTTCCGTAACATAATCGCCTCGGTTCGGGCGGCGAAGAACTCTCGAGGAATCCATTGCGCGCGTTCTTTAATGGCATTTGAGCGCGCGCTCAAAGCAAACAGCGCTCGCCGTACAAGCACTCAAGCTGTGTGTATTCAGCCATTGTCCTCCTCCACCTCTTCCACCCTCCTCCTTCCCTCCAATAAAAACCCCTTCTCAGTCACTCTCAAACCAGGAACGAGGAAAGCTTCGACTTTGCATCTGCCGTCGATCTACAGGCGTCGCCTTAATCGACTTCCACGGAGAATGTCGTCGCCTATTTATGTTTGCTTTATTTGTTATATTATCCTGGCGAGGGACGACCACTCAGCTGCACCTTTCTCGCTCCCTCCGTCCCACACTCTAGCATTGAAAAGGAAGTTTCACCGCCGATAAAACCTCCAGCTTTCGCTGAATCCACAAAAACTCGCGGGAAACGCCCTAAACATCTCTCTCTTTCGCTCTCCCTTTTCCTACAACGACCGAGCTAGCTGCGCCGATTTTTCCCTCGGTGCAACCCTCGTCGAACGCCGGGGCGAGCCCGCGGATTTCCGCGACGCGCATGCGCGGAGCGGCGGCAGTGTGAGATAACGGGCGAAAACGGTACTGCACGTCACGTCCGGTATCAGCTATAAACACAATTGTCGGCAAAAGAAGCGGAACTAAGTCAAAAAAATATGTCTAGCACCTGGGGCTCCCCCAGAGTGCTGTGGGCCAGAAGATACCTCAACCGCGCTCACTGGGACTTCATATTCACAAACGAACCTCGGCCTTATTTCACATTTTCCTCAACTTCCTGTACTGTCTACAGTGCGTTATAAAGGCGCAAAAAAAAAGATAACAGGGCGAAAGATAACGACGAGACTCGTTCATGAATACTGGTCCAATTTGTTTATCATGCGCAATAAAGGTTTAAAACCGATAAGGAGAACTCGGGAAAAAATGAGGTTGGTTTGTGAATACGGTCCATAGACTCTCCAGACGTCTTCTCTTCAACCGAACTCACTCAGTCTCACCAAGCCATTGCGCGACCGGACTCGTCCACGCTCACACTCAAGGCTCAATCCGAATCTGGGTGAGCCGACTATAGTGCATGCATTTGCCGATCTGTATGGATATAGAACCGACAATCGTCATCATCACCATCATTATTATCCCAAGCATTCCGCCCACTATACAAGGGGCGCCTCTCCCGTTTTCTCGAACTAAACGGGATCCTATGCTTGCTGTGGCTACTTAAAGCCCGGATACTTCTTATCTGCGCACCTAACTTTCTCCCTCCACCTCATGCGCTTGCCTTCTCTTGGATCACACTTAACGACAATCGGTTATACCGTTTAAAGAACACCCGGATTCAGTAGAAGCGTTATCACCACGAGAATTCTGTAGTAATAGCACTACGCACGCAAGACATCGCCATAAATAATTAGCTTATTACCAGTCATCACAAGCAGAAAATGACCAAATCACCGCCGAAGTAATCCGTACAAGGATGGTTAACCAGAAGATTTCGAACGTGCGGACCCAGTGTTTGTCATCGCGGTAATACCAAACATTCATTGGAGTCTTTATGAATTACTGTCTCTGTCCAGCAAACTTAATTAGTGCTTGATGCCCGTGTGCTTCCTTTCTTCATCATTGGCGGACACTTCGGCTTGCCCGATTCCTGAACCACGTACGCGCATTATTATTATTATTATTATTATTATTATTATTATTATTATTATTATTATTATTATTATTATTCGAAAGACAATATTGGTTTTACCTGGGCAGCTTAGCTGCGACAACAACCAAGGCACGCTACAGAAACGTTCATCTTTCAGTAATCAAAAACAGAAATCAGGCGCTTGATGCTCCCTGAATTTAATTAATCTGGGCTCAATTATTCGACCCGGCTATGACAGCTGTGCAAGGAGCTCGATGCGGGCACAGGCACCCGTTTCAATTACGGAGAATCACGATGTGACGGACAGCACTTGCGGCGGCAAAAAAAAAAAAGAAGAAGAAATACACATTTAAAAATGTCAAAAAACAAATAAAATACATGATTGCTGCGGAATTTTAATGAGCTGTCGACGAGCGGCCATTGTGGAGCGGGTAACCTGTTGCGATATTCAAGACAGGCGAGCCAGGCTGCACGCATGTGCTGTGAATGCGAAGTCAGAAGCACGACCGAAGGAAAAAGTTGCACGGCATTTTTTTTTCCCCCTTCTGAAGCTTGCAGTGGGTGAATAAAGACACGTGTTTAATTAAGCACTGTATCAGAACAATATAATCCCGTTTATTGCTGACCACATATACCTCATTAACACAAACCAGCGCAAAACTATAAATAAAAAATAAGAGGGACGCCAACCAGTATAATACGAAACATCTTCAGCTATCCTTGCGGGAGCCTTAGTCACAGTGTAATGGAATGATGAAGTATCGATGATGATGATATATGGTGTTTTTTTGGCGCAAGGGCCATTCGATGGCCAAAGAGCGCCAGTTCATGAGAGAGGAATGTGGACAATGGTTGTGATTAGCGGCTGTATAGGGGCCATAAAATTCCTCGCAGTAAAGCGGGTAAAAACATACAAGTAATAAAATCATGACCATGCCGTGAAAGGTGTGTGTGGTGTGAATAGGTGACAAAAGTTGGTGATAATGAAAAACGATGGTGGACATGTATGGCATTAGCACAAGTTGCGTGCAAGGGCCGTGAGGCAAGTGCTTTCCTGTGTAGCCACCGCAGCAAAAACCTCTCTAGAGAGGTCGTGCTACGGTATGCCCGGGTATATGATATGAAAATTATGAATTTTCTTTAAAAACGCTAATAATGATTTGTGACTAAAAAGCGGTTCCCTACCGACGAACATTGCAGGGTGTAAAGGTATATGTTGTCGGTAGGGTAGTGGGAAGTGTTGTCTTCTTAGAGTGTCTAAATGTTTACATTGAATTAAAACGTGAAGAACTGTTAATGCCTCACCACATTTATCACACAATGGTGGGTCACCACCGGACAAAAGATGTGTGTGTGTCGTGTATATGTGTCCTATCCTGAGTCTTGTTAGTGTTACCTCTGTTAGACGTGATTTTGATACTGGTGGCCAATGGCCAAGGTGTGGCTTGATAACGTGTAGTTTGTTTTGTGTGTGTGTATCCCACTTGCTCTGCCAGTAGTCCCTGAGTTTTCGTTTGAGAGACGGCTTAAGATCAAGGGCCGGTATTGATGAAGGTGTAATGGCGGTGCTTTCGTGGGCGGATGCAGCAAGCTGATCCGCCATCACGTTGCCTTGAATCTCACGGTGCCCTGGCACCCAGCACACAACAACATGTCTGTTGAGTGTGTAGAGGGTGCATAAAATGGAGTAAAGTGAAACGAGGACAGGGTTTTTTTGTTTTTTAAGACTGTGCAGAGCCGTTACCACACTGAGGGAGTCTGTATAAATTACTGCTTTTTGTATTTGTGTTTGTTTGATGTGTTTAGCTGCCACAAGTATCGCGTAAGCTTCCGCGGTGAAGATACTTGTGCCTGGATGTAGAGGGCCAGCATCCGAAAAGGAAGGGCCAACAGCAGCGTAGGACACAGAGGAGTTAGACTTAGAGGCATCTGTAAAAAACTCAGGACGTGTGTATTTGTGTTGAAGCTCCAAGAAGTATGTTTGAATATGGGCAATAGGCGCATGTTTAGTAACTTCTAAAAAAGACACATCGCAATCTATAGTCTGCCACTGCCACGGTGGCGGGTATGCTACAGGAGCCATTAAACTGTGTTCCAGTGACACTCCAGTGTCCTCAGCTAGACCCTTCAGGCGAACTGAGAAGGGCTGCCTCATTGAAGGCCTGTTTTGAAAAAGAATGGAGCTCGACAAGTCATTAATAGTAGAGTATAAGGGGTGCCTCTTGTCTGCTTTCACCTTAAGGAAATATACAAAGGACATGTAGGTTCTTTGCAGATGAAGCGACCACTCATTTGACTCAACGTAAAGGCTTTCTACGGGGCTGGTGCGAAAAGCACCCGTAGAAAGGCGGATGCCCGAATGGTGCACGGGATCCAGCATCTTCAAAGCACTTTGAGTCGCTGACTGATAAATAATGGCCCCATAATCTAAGCGGGTGCGAATGAGGCTTCTATAGAGGTTCATGAGGCATTGCCTATCACTACCCCAAGTAGTACGTGACAACACTTTTAAAACATTCATGGCTTTTAAACATTTTGTTTTTAGATACTTGATGTACGGCACGAAGGTTAACTTTTTGTCCAAGATTAGGCCTAAGAATTTATGCTCGGATTTGACGGACAGATGTTGCCCGTTCAGTCGAATGTCAGGTTCCGAGTGCATGCCTCTCTTTCGAGAGAACAAAACACACGTGCTTTTTTGTGGGTTAAGTCGAAATCCGTTTTCATCTGCCCATTTGGAGATCTTATTTAAACCCAGCTGAACCTGCCGCTCACATATGGCCAAGTTGCATGACTTGAAGCCAAGCTGAACGTCGTCGACATATGTACAATAGAACATATTGCGGGGAATGGACAAGTGCAAAGAGTTCATTTTGATAATAAAAAGTGTGCAACTAAGCACACCACCTTGTGGCACGCCTGTTTCCTGGACAAATGTTTGGGAGAGCACACTGCCTAGACGGACACGGAATGTCCGGTTTGACAGGTAACTTTCGATTATATGAAACATTCTTCCGCGCACACCAAGGTGAGACAGGTCTCTTAGAATGCCGAACCGCCATGTTGTATCATACGCCTTTTCGATATCTAGGAACACAGAGAGAAAATATTGTTTATGGACGAAGGCGTCTCTGATCTGTGCCTCGATACGAACAAGGTGGTATGTGGTGGATCTACCTTCTCGAAACCCGCACTGAAATGGGTCGAGCAAATTATTTGTTTCAAGGAAATGTACAAGTCGGCAGTTTATCATTTTTTCGAAGACTTTGCACAAGCAGCTTGTAAGTGCTATAGGCCTATAACTCGAGGGTAAAGAAGGGTCCTTGCCCTCTTTCAAAATGGGAATAACAATAGCCTCTTTCCAGGAGGTAGGAATAGTGCCAGAAGACCAAATAGCATTGTACAAACAAAGTAAGGTTTTACGGGTTTCGTTTGGTAGGTTTTTTAACATTTCATACATCACACGGTCAGAACCTGGGGCAGAAGTACTGCAGGAGTTCAGAGACATTTGCAGCTCAGCTAGACTGAAATCTTGGTTATGTGCCTCGGATCTAGTGCATTTGTGTTCGAGTTTCTGCTTTTCTATTCTTGTTCTGTATTTTTGGAAAGTGTCAGTATAGTGGGACGAGCTGGATACCCGTTCAAAGTGTGCCCCGAGGAAGTTTGCCTGATCTTCCAAGGTATCACCTTGAGTGTTTACGAGTGGAAGTGTGTGTACTTGTTTCCCTGCTATCCTACCGACCATGTTCCAGACTTTTGCCTCCTGTGTGTATGAATTAATCCCTGACAAAAACTTCTGCCAGCTTTCTCTTCTGGCCTGCCGACGCGTTCTCCTTCCTTGAGACTTTATTTTCTTGAACGTGTCAAGATTTTCCGCTGTTGGCGAGTTGCGCAGCAATCTCCATGCCCTGTTCTGTTCCTTTCGCGCATTACGACACTCCGTGTTCCACCATGGGACGTGTCGTTTGCCGGGCATTCCAGATGTTTGCGGTATGCACTTGGCTGCTGCGTCAGTTAGAAAAGCTGTGAAGTACTTCACAGCTTCATCTATGTTTAACCTACATATGTCTGTCCAACTCAAACGTGTAGTGTTGTGGAACTGTTCCCAGTCTGCTTTGTTTATCAGCCATTTGGGAACATGTAGAGGACATTCATATGTTGTTTGTGAACTCAACACTACAGGAAAATGTTCACTTCCATATGGATTGTTTATGATTTTCCATTTCAATAGGGGTAGAAGTGAAGGTGATACGATGCTGAGGTCTATAGACGAGTAGGTTTTGTTGGCAACGTTATAGTAGGTTGGCTCTTTCCTATTCAACAAACAGGCGCCGGAAGAGAAGAGAAATTGTTCAATGAGACGACCTCGTGCATCACAGCGAGAATCGCCCCACAGTCCACTATGTGCATTTAGGTCCCCAAGAAGCAAATAAGGTTCCGGTAGTTCGTCTATTAGGGACTGAAATTCACGTCTTTCAAGACGGTGGTGGGGAGGTACATACAAAGAGCAGATGGTGACGAGTTTGTTTAAAAGTACCGCTCGAACAGCCACCGCCTCAAGGGATGTCTGGAGTGGTAAATGTGTACACGCTACTCCTTGGTTAACAATAATGGCTACGCCACCGGATGACGCCACAGCATCATCTCGGTCCTTTCGGTATATGACGTAAGCACGTAAAAAATTTGTATTGGAGAATTTAAGATGTGTTTCCTGTACACACAGCACTTGAGGTGAGTGTTTGTATAAAAGCTCTTGGACGTCGTCGAGGTTTTTAAGCAGGCCTCTGACGTTCCAATGTATAATTTGTGTTTCCATATTGGAAGTAAAGTAGTGCTGTGTGTACGTTAAGAGAGTGACTTGTTTAAACTGAAAGGTCGAGCTCAAGTAGCAGGGCTATTATCAGGCCCTGTTATGAGCTTTTTAGTTTCCTTGGCGCGCTCCAGAGAGCCGCGCCGCTCTTTTGGCACCAGAGGTGCCGCCGTATCCATTGCCTCCTCGGAGGCACTGGATGCCCGCTCATGCGAGCTGGTTTTTCGAATCTTGGGCCTGTTGCGCCTTTGGGTAGCGTGGTGCGGACTCGGGCCATCCGAGTCCCCGGAGAGGACGAGTAGAGAAGCCGGAGAAGGAGAAAAAAAATGTTTATATACAGTATTTACATGGTAGCATGGTACAACATGAAAAGAGAATCACCCACGAGCGCCTCTGCGCTAGCGTTTTTATACATCGTCCGCCTTCCCAAGATCCCTTGCAAAGAAAATTTATGCGCAGGATACTCCAATGAGATCGTCGTCTTCCTCTCCGTCCCCGAAGAGGGAAAGCCAAACACCGCCTCCCTCTGAACCTAGGAAAGGGGCAAGGCATGCCCAGTTCGCTGTTTGGTGAGGGAGACCCCACGCGCCAGCGTGGCACCACAGTGAGATGACGTGGAATCCCATGCGCAAAGTCGCTCCCTGATGCAGCCAGGTTGACTCAAGCAATGCAGAATACCCCGTACAGCTGCTGGGTCGACGCTGCTTCGGAGTGTTGCTCTCGGCTGCTGACAAAAGCTTGGCCAACGACTTTTGTGTCAAGAGGAGCCGGCGACGTGGTTTTTTCCCGATTGTCCGCGTCCGTCGCCGTCCCGGTGCAGGGTTGACTCATCAACAGCTGCCAGGTGCCAGCAGGCCGCGAAGACCACGTGGAACTTGGGCGAGGCACAACAGCACCCCCGCCGCCAGATGATACATCGGGAGGTCGAGTTGTTCCATGCAGCTCGGCCGGATCGATGTCGGCGACGTTCCGGCAAGGCTCTTGCTTTCTCGAAGGGCCTGGTCAAACTGGAATGCTCCAAGAGCTGGCCTCTGCGCACCGCTTCGGTGAAAAGTGGGTGACAAGCTCCAAGAAACGACCTTTGTCAGCCACACACAATGCGACAAGCACCGCGTGCACGCCACTCTCATCGCCAGGCCTCAGATTTTACAAAGCAATCATCTTATCTTAATAACTTAACTCAAGGAAACAATGTGCATACTAATCGGGACAAGTGTCCAGTAACTCTTTCATACGTAATTCCATTTGGAATCGAGATAACATTATAATCAAGCTAAACAAGCAAACTGTAGAGCTCGGGACAACGAGGGAGTCAGTGAAAAATTTCTCTACGCCCTCACTGTAACACATTGAGAAAAAAAAAAGAGTACACATAAACTAGGTAAAGGTAAACAAAAAAAATCAAACAAACCTTCCGCGTCTTTTGACGAGTCAAAACGCTCGACTTAGGGCGTCTGCATTTGTATGAAGGCCACCTCTCCTGTAGCGCACCTCGAAATTGTGCTGCTGCAGTGCTATGCTCCATCTGAGCAAACGACCATTCTTAGGTGACATTTGGTGTAACCAGGTTAGTGGAGAGTGATCAGTTTCTATAATAAACTTAGAGCCAGCAACATAGCAGCCTAGTTTTTGTACGGCCCAAACAATGCAAGCACATTCTTTTTCCGAAGTGCTATAAGCCTCTTCCCTGCTGCTCAATTTGCGACTCAAATACAAAACCGGCCGCTCCTCTCCACTCTGGTCCGTCTGACATAGCACTGCTCCTAAACCGCGTTCGCTTGCATCACACTGAATAGTGAAAGGTTTTGCAAAATCCGGTGCCCTCAAGACGGGTTTCTCACTCAATGCGTGCTTCAGCTTCTGAAAAGCGTCTTCCTTCTTAGAGTCCCATTGAATGTTCACAGGTTCGGTCTTGCGTAAACTATCTGTCAAAGGGCTGGCAATCTCGGAGTAATTCGGGACGTAATGCTGATAGTAACCTGTGAGGCCGAGGAATGCTCTCATCTCGGTCTTAGTGCTGGGACGACGATAACCGACCACCGCGGCTACCTTGAGTTCGGACGGTCGACGACGCCCATTTCCTACAATGTGCCCTAAATAGCTTACTTCCGCACAGCCCAAATGACATTTCTCTCTCTTTACCGTAAGACCTGCATTTTTGATCCGTTCCAAAACCATCCGAAGGTGTTCAACATGGTCTTCCCATTTGTCCGAAAATATCGCCACATCGTCTAGGTAAGGCAGCGCAAATTTCTCGAGCCCGTGGAGAACCTTATCCATCAGGCGGCTGAAACAATACGGCGCGTTCTTGAGCCCAAAGCTCATCATCAAAGGACGAAAAGTGCCCAGGGGTGAGATAAAAGCAGCGTATCGACTCGCGCGCTCTGTCAAAGGGACCTGCCAATACCCCCTAACAAGGTCTAACGTAGAAATGTATTTCGCCTTAGACACTGTCTCTACCCTCTCTTCAATGTTAGGAATAGGGTAAGTCTGGTCGACTGTTACAGAGTTCAAGCGGCGATAGTCCACGCATGGCCTTGGATCACGGCCCGGAATCTCAACTAAAATCAAAGGCGAGGTGAAATCACTGTCTGCTTCGATGATAACACCTAGGTCGATCATGCGGCGAATTTCGGCCTCTAGTATCTCTCTCTGTCTAGGTGACACCCGATACGGCTTACAGCTGATCGGCTTGTTAACCGTCAGCTCAATGTCGTGCTTAATCACATCCGTTTTGCCTGGCTTCTCGGAGAAAACGGTAGCGAATTCCTGTACTAAAAGCTCTAAATCTTCCTTTTGAGCCTTACTTAGGGTGTTCCCTGTGTCTACCCTATCTGACAATGTGCTGCTGACCGTGCCATCGGAAAGACAAAGGATTTCCGCGCCCTCATCCTCAGGAACATTGAGTGCAAGGTTTACTACTGCTTTTCGTCGCATGTAGGGTTTCATTAGGTTACTGTGATACACTTTGGGGCATTTCCGGCCCCACTTTACCTCGTAGTTGGTGTCTGAAAGCACTGACATCACTGTCGCTGGTCCCTCCCATTGTACGTCCAGCTTGTTTTTTCTTGAAGGGCACAACAGCATCACCTCATCGCCCACTCTAAAGACTCGCTTTCGAGCTGACTTATCGTAACGGGCCTTGGAAAGCGCCTGTGCTGCGCGCATGTTGCTCTCCACCACTTCGCGTGTAGTCCCCAGTCGCCCCAATAAATCCAGTACATAGGAAACCACATTAGGGTCCTCCCCATATCCAGTCCATGACTCTCGTATCAAGTGCAGCGGACCTCTCAAGTTCCTGCCGTAGACAAGTTCAGCCGGACTAAAACCCGTACTCTCGTGTGGGGCCGACCTCAGAGAAAACATCGCAGCTGGTATACACCCCTCCCAGTCACTTTTATGCTCAAGGCACAAAGCTCGCAAAACGCGTTTCATGACCGAGTGCATGCGTTCCACAGGGTTCGACTGTGGATGGTGAATAGAGCTATGCGCGATTTTTATCCCGCAGCGTTCTAGGAATGTAGTCGTAAGGCAGCTTGTGAACACACTTCCGTTGTCACACTGTATCTCCGAGGGAAAACCCACCCGAGAAAAAATAGACAACAATGCGTCCACCACGCATACTGAACTCAACTCTTTCAGTGCGATTGCCTCCGGGAACTTGGTGGCAACGCACAGCGCGGTCAGGACGTACCGATATCCTGATTTAGATGGAGGCAGAGGCCCCACGATGTCAATCACGAGCCGACGGAAGGGTTCTGTGATTATTGGCACTAGTTTCATTGGTGCCTTCCATTTGTCTGTTGATTTTCCTATCCGCTGACAAGTGTCGCATTCACGGACAAACATCTCTACATCCTTCCAGCACCCGGGCCAGTAGAACTCCTGAGCCAGCTTAGCTTTCGTTTTCTTTATACCTAAGTGGCCCGCCCAGGCGTTGCTGTGGGCCAGGTCGAGAATGTTCCGCCGGTATTTTAGTGGAACTACCACTTGGTTGTAGACCCGCCCTTTACCGTTCTCATACCTGCGATGCAACACCTCGTTTTGGGTGTAGAACGAAACGTTCTTCCTAGAGTTACCTTCCTTATGTATGGCATCTAGCAGCATAGAGAGTGCGAGATCCGCCTTTTGATCGACCACTAGCGTTGCACGGTCGGTTCTGGCTAGCTGACACCAACTGGTGGACGCGGGTGTTAACACCGAGCCTGTCACCAAGTCCTCGTTTTCGGGCGTTAGAGATATTTCCTCGCTGTTGTCGACCATAGCCCCAGTTTCCGTCTCGACAACTCGCATGGCAGACTCATTTTCCGTCGCAACTACCTCAGGTTTTCCTACACTGCCCTCGGACGTCTGCTCCCCAGAGGGTGAGCTGCTCAGCTGTTGCGTCAGCTCGCGCGCCTTCGAACGGGTAAGGGCCATGCAAGCTATTTCGGTGGCAAATGATTCTCCACGTGTTTTTAACATTTCCTCAGACTTATTTGAAAATAGGTAAGGGAAGTGCTCCGGAAGGTTGGCTGAAATTGCTGCTTCCGTACACAATTGGCCGAAAGGGCCCTCGATTACAACCCTCGCTATCGGTAGGCAGACGCTTTGCTTTTCTGCCACTTGCCGAATCCAGGCACACTCTCCTATATAGTCTTCGGAAGATACGCAACTTGGATGCGCTACATCCATTGTGGCCGCCGAGTCCCTCAATACCCTACACATTCGGCCGTTCACTGAGAGTGTCCTCATGTAAGGCTTCAACAGCTTTAAGCTATCCTCTGACTCCTGAATTGTGGCAAATGCCATGTGCTTCTTACAGCTCCTGGCCATGTGGCCCTTTTCTCCGCAGCTGTAGCAAACAACTGGCTTCCGCGCTTCTAACGCATGCGCTATGTCACCAGGCGCCTTTGAACCTGATGAAGGTGCCGCCTTAGTCCCCTCACTGTCCTTTCCCTGCTGACTGTCTAATAACTTGGAATTCTCGGGTTTCCAGTTATTTCTTGCAAACCTCTTGCGTCCCTGGTTTCCCGACCAGCTTTCTACCTTTTCACTTTTTTCCGAAGTTCGTGGTGTACTGCGGAGACTACGGCGTGAGCAGTAATCTTCGGCGAGTTCTGCTGCCCTGTTCATGTCTACGTCTTCATCCTATCCTGCACCCAAAGCCTTACCTCCTCGGGAATTCCCCGGTAAAACTGCTCAAGTACCATCAACTCAATGACCTTGTCATGGTTGCCATAGACTTGCGCGCTTTTGAGCCACTCTTCAAAGTTGGCTCTAATTTGGTAGGCATAGTCTGAATGAGATTCGTTGCCCCTCTTAGAGTGCCTGAACCGCAGGCGGAACGCCTCTGTCGATAGGCGATATTTTCGTAGCAATGCAGCCTTTACCCTGTCATACACCTCGGAGTCCTCTTTATTCATTCTTGCGATAACATCGGATACTTCGCCTGGTAGTACGCATATCAGTTTTTGTGGCCAAGTCTCCCTACTAAACCCTGCATTTTCGCATGCTCGCTCAAAATGCACGAGGTATAATGCAATGTCGTCACCCGCCTTGAAGGTGTGGATTAGATCCTTTATCTTTGATTCTCCACCCCCTGAATTTCGATTT
Source organism: Rhipicephalus microplus (assembly GCF_013339725.1). NCBI lineage: Eukaryota > Metazoa > Arthropoda > Arachnida > Ixodida > Ixodidae > Rhipicephalus > Rhipicephalus microplus. The sequence continues at coordinate 59,425,223 of NC_051175.1, forward strand.
CCCACGGACATACGAAGCTCCAGTTCTTTCAGACGGATTTCATGTTCTTTATCCTCGCGATCCCTCCTTATTTCCTCCTCTCTCTGTTCACGGGCTAAGCGCTCACGCTCCTCTTTCTTTGCCAAAATGGTTTCTCTGGCCTCAATGGCCTCTTCTAAACTCACTTCCTCTTTTCCCAAGTGCTCCAAAATTTGTTGTTTTCTTTTAACCGAGCCGACCGAAATATTCAGCTCCTGACAAATTCGAGGAGTTCTTGGACCTTAAACTTCTCCATCTTAGATATGCACACCGTTTCTCTTCTAAGGTAATTTTTGCCCACGAGCCACCCAATTCTTGGTCTGCGAATCAAAATTTACCAAAATCACCCTACCACGTTACCGACCATCTGCGCTAACGAGTCTGGCGAAAAGAAGAGCAAACACGCGGCACTCACCACTTCGATGCAGCCGACGCAGGCGAATCCCACCGCTGCCACCACTGTTGCGCCTTTGGGTAGCGTGGTGCGGACTCGGGCCATCCGAGTCCCCGGAGAGGACGAGTAGAGAAGCCGGAGAAGGAGAAAAAAAATGTTTATATACAGTATTTACATGGTAGCATGGTACAACATGAAAAGAGAATCACCCACGAGCGCCTCTGCGCTAGCGTTTTTATACATCGTCCGCCTTCCCAAGATCCCTTGCAAAGAAAATTTATGCGCAGGATACTCCAATGAGATCGTCGTCTTCCTCTCCGTCCCCGAAGAGGGAAAGCCAAACACCGCCTCCCTCGGAACCTAGGAAAGGGGCAAGGCATGCCCAGTTCGCTGTTTGGTGAGGGAGACCCCACGCGCCAGCGTGGCACCACAGTGAGATGACGTGGAATCCCATGCGCAAAGTCGCTCCCTGATGCAGCCAGGTTGACTCAAGCAATGCAGAATACCCCGTACAGCTGCTGGGTCGACGCTGCTTCGGAGTGTTGCTCTCGGCTGCTGACAAAAGCTTGGCCAACGACTTTTGTGTCAAGAGGAGCCGGCGACGTGGTTTTTCCCGATTGTCCGCGTCCGTCGCCGTCCCGGTGCAGGGTTGACTCATCAACAGCTGCCAGGTGCCAGCAGGCCGCGAAGACCACGTGGAACTTGGGCGAGGCACAACAGGCCTCGCCTGGCGAGGTGAGGCCTTGAGACCCGAGGACCCTGGAGTCTCTGGTCTCTGTTCAATAGTAGGCGGAGTAGACTCAACTACTGCCGCCTTGGGGGCAGGCGCCACAGCCAATGGCTCGCTCTGCGCAGGCCGAAGGAGTGGCGAGGGCTGGTGCGACACTGCCCCCTGGCGCGCCGCATCAGCATATGTAGGGCCATAAAATGGCGAGACTCTTTTTCTTGCTTCTTTAAATGTAATGTTTTCTTTTATCTTTAAAGTGATGATTTCTTTTTCTTTTTTCCAGAAAGAACAAGAACGTGAGTATGCGGCATGATTACCGCCACAGTTTACACAGTGTGCAGGTGCTTCGCAGTTGTCGGACGCATGGCCCACGACTCCACACATAGCACAAGTTTTCTGGCCACGACAGCTTTGCGAGCCGTGGCCATATCTCTGACAATGGAAGCAACGGCGGGGGTTGGGAATATATGGCCTCACAGATGTTTTGTGTACCCAGTCTGAATTGTTTCCGGCAAATCGCTCGAAGCAAAGGTCAGTACTAAGTGTTTTGTTGGTATTTCCTTTTGATCTCTTCTTATCTTAATGCGCTGTACGTTTGTCACGTTCTCGCTCTTCCATCCTTCAAGAAGTTCAGCTTCGGTCAGGTCAAGCAAATCTGCGTCCGAAACGACCCCGCGAGATGAGTTCATAGACCTGTGTGGCGTAATACTGATGGTGTGTCTCCAAACGTTGTGAGGGTGTTCAGTTTATCAAATTGGTCTTTGTCACGTACTTCGAGGAGTAGATCTCCACTGGCCATTTTGGTAACCTTGTACCCGGCACCGAGAGTTTCGGTTAAGGACCTAGCCACTACGAAGGGGGATACTGTTCTGGCTTGCTTGTTAGTTTTTTCGCAGTGTATAACGTGGAAATGAGGAAAGGTTTGTCTTGGCCGGAGGAAAAAATTGATATCTTCGGTGCGTACCCGCTTTGAGGAGGCACGATCACTTAATAGGGGAAATGCTTTATGCATGCCAGTTTAATTTTCTTCAGAAGCGTTGGCGGCCACCCACCACGGAGCCCAACAAGGGGACGCTACAAGTTTGTGGAAGCTAAAACCTGCAGACGCCAGCCGTACAACGCAACTATAACCCAATGCGCCTAGACCAAGGTAGGCTATTTGCACAGGGTTAACCCTCGCCGCCAGGAAGTTTGGAAGTAAACAGAAGAGAGTAGAAGACAGGACAGATAAACAGTAAGAGATAAAGACGAAGATGTAGGGGGAGAGAGATAGGAAAAGGCGACTGCCGATTTCCCCTGGGTGGGTCAGCCCTGATGAAGTATCGAATAAGATAACATTGTAGTTTTACCATGGGTATAACATATGACAGCAAGCACACAGGCCAAAAGATGCGACACGAAGCGAAATTTACACATAAGACACGTCTGTTTACCCGCGTCGTGCGCTTGCTGTATACGAATGGTCCACCAAGTATAGCCGAAAAGTAAATCTTAAATAAGCTGATTAGGACACCATTCTACTAGTTATTTCCGGATAGACGAATGGATAGATGTACATAAGAATGCATCCCTTTTACGGCTGTAGCAGGCATCAGACGCGATACCAGCCGGCGGTCACATAATAGGATGGGGGCCAAAATGTTCAAGACCCAGGTATAGTTAAGATAGCCGTGCGCTGAAGAGCATCAGGGGGTCGAAATTTCAGGCGCCCTCCGCTGCAGCGGACTTAATTATCGTATAGATGTTACTGCGCGTGAAACCCCAGTAATTGCTAATCATTGTATTCGTAATTAATACGCAATTCCGTCTAAAAGTTCGATATGGCGGTGACCATGAATTGAGATCACCCAGGCGCGATTTCCGGAGAAACCATCCCGCGAAATGTTCCCGGTATCGCTGATAAAAGGAAAGCGAAAACGAAAGGAAGAAAAACCGCGAGTAACCGACCCCCTTGAAACAGCAGAGGGGGGGGGGGGGGGCATCTCGTATACAAGCCCATTCGCTCAGCGCATCCAGCGAGGCCTTCACGGGTGCCACATGCCGGATCACTGTATGCAAGCCGGCGTTTTCCGACGAGGCAGCAGGAAGGAAGGAGGCCAGGAGGAGGTCACCGGTTCGTCGTCATCGCTTTTCGAGGTAAATGCACCGACGCAAAACGAAGAACGCAGCGCGACGTCCCCCGTTTATGCATGCGTCAGCGTGCCACTACGGGGAACCTCTTCGGAAACAGCTTACTCCTTGGCGTTTCACACTGAGTGAAATCTATGGAAACGGCAGAACTGCGGGTATCCTGTTCTTCCATTCAAGATTTTTTATGATTTCCTGTGATGCTTTCGTGGTTTTGAGTTGGTGTATGTGGTTGTAAGTTATTTGTCCAGTAAATGTGTAAGGGACAGCATGCGTGTGGCACCTGCCACACCCGTCCCTGCTACAGTGACATAAGGGCCCGTACACGGTCTACCCACACAGCCGCACCGCGCGTGGCGGGACACCTGCCGCACGCAAGTGGAGCGCGGTGAGCGTCACCAATCCGCTCTTTCGCCCTCCGCTTGCGTGCGGCAGGTGTTCCGCCACGCGTGGTGCGGCTGTGCGGGACCTATAGGACACTATTCGAAATCGGGCCACCCATTTCCCGTTTTACTCTACCACACCGGAGGAGGAGGAAAAAGTTTTATTGAATAGTAGGAAGGAGGAAAGGGGGGTCCAAGTCATGGGGGATGCTAGGCCGCGGCTGTCACCGTCGATTGATTCAGCCTGCCTGCACTGTGCGTCTTTCTCTGCGCCAAAGTTTAGGAATGGGATTGTTTGTAGTCCATCTCCAACAGTGAGAGAGAGCGAGCGGAGAAAAAGCGCTGTCTCTGACATGCCCAACATTTGCTTCTCTCGGAATGCACTTCAAGTAACAAAAGAACAAATAAAAAAGCGTTCTTTGACTCCTCTTTGCGACGCATGTGACTCCCACAGAGACACGTTGACTTCCTTCTTTAAGAAAGTCTTGGGGTGTACAACTCTCTTTAAAGAGACAAGCTAACACCCTTTTGGAAAGTCGTGCGTACCCCAACTTTCCTTATGAGAGTCAATGTCTTTTAAGGACAGTTATAAATGTGATAGTTGTAGACAAAGGACTTTTTTTTTTAGAGTGTAGGCTTTCACCTCGTAAGTTTCATTGCCGATATTATCGTTGAGAAACATGGAGAAATGAGCAAGGACTTTGCCAGCGATTCGCGGCAGCCAGTTGGATATTAAAGATCCACCAGCTCTTTCCTCCTCCTACACCCCTCATTCCTCTTATCAATCGTCACTACCCCGCAAGATCTCATTCAACAACTGCTGCTCTTATCGCAAATCAGACGTCCGGATTTCAAGCGTCCGCACAAAACGATAAGTGTCACTCGAAATATCGGATCGACGCTTATCCGATTAATACGAAACGGGGGCGATTGTTCGTTTAACTGACACAATAATAACGCAAACACAAAGAACAAAGGAGGGGGGGGGGAGAAAGAATACGGATCCCACGTGATTTAGAAACCAGTTCAATCGAAGCTTTTGTCACTGTTTATAACAAAAGTTACGAGACAAAAAAAGAAAAAGAAAGCAAACAAAACGCGCACATACCGCAGACGTTTCGTCAGCAGTGTTCTTGCTAACATGATCCACCTGTGACCGGCTGTTTCGCAAACTTGATACGTAGAACACGATGAGCGCTGATCAGGGCTCCTGCTTCTCGCTTACGTTCCGCGTTCATTTCGTGCAACAATGACTGAATGAACTACTTTCATATAGAACCGCCACGGTGGTCATAATGTGACAGTGCTTGACCACCGAGCCCAAAGGTTGCGGGGTCGAATGCCGGCCACGGCGGCATCGAAGTGCTCATCAGGCTTGTGTACTTAGACTCATAAGCGTTTTAGGGACTTAAGTGGTCGAAATTTGCGGAGCCCTCCACTAAGGCATCTCCAGTAATCTTATGGTGGCTGGCGACGTTAAATCCCACATATCGAACAATCCACTCCGCACTTCTTGGAGTGCTGCTGACGCTGCGCGACTTGTTAGGGTTTCGCCGACTTTCGAGCTTATCTCGCATAGTTACAACGTTTTAACTACTTTAGATCACATACCCCATAGTTGCATCGTATTAATGACTGAGTAATCCATTTCAACTGAGTCGACCAGAAACGCAAGTTTTGTTTCTGCCCCCTTTGACCAGAGATGCACCTGCAACACACACAAAAAAAATACAGCATCGTCATCATCATCATCATAGTCACGCCATTACCGGCCCCGCTGAAGAGCCTGAATGACCCGAGAGGGCGATGCCCTATCGCGGGTATCTGTAACGTCAAAAGGTGGACACGGGAACTCTTACAAGGGTCACATAACGAACTATGGACGCGGGCTATCGGAATGCACTCGCCACTATCGCGAGCTCACATGCGCCCCCCCCCCCCCCCCCCCCCCGTCTCCTCTCCTTCCTTTAACCGCTTGTAGGACACAAGCTGGGAGCCGTTCCGTATAGAGCTACTGCCGCGCCGCTAGCACTCCAGCGAAACAGGATCGTTACCCAGTGGGACGGCTCTCCGTCGGCGCGTTTACGCGATAAGAGCGGCCGGCGGCGAGGAGCGCGGCGCGTACGCACACGTTATTACGTAAGAAACTCCGCGGAGCTAAAGTGTCCGTGTGCGACACGCAGGGCGCCCCCTTATCGGTCGAGAACAATGAGAGATAAGCCGACACGGCGACGACGCGTCCCCGATGGAACGCACGTACGAGACAACGCCCACCTCTGCACCCCAAGACTGAGACACCCCGAATACGAGGCCGGAAAAAAAGAAATTATGCGAAGATGGACACGACGACAAACATCCGAAGACCGAAGACGTTGCTCTTATTGTAGGTCAACACCGAAAGTCGGGCGTCATTCGGTATGCGTGATGCCCTGCATCATATGGAGGCTCTAAAAGAGATAAAAGGAGGTGGACGATATCGACGCACTATAAGATGGAATCGACAGGAAACGAAGCCTTGGTGAAGTGTCCAATTAAATGGTGCACACAAAAGAGGTACCACTAATAATAACTGACGGGGCTTGACGTGCCAAAACCGTAATATGGTTAAAAGGCACGCCGCAGTGTAGTGCTACGGAATTTTTGACTACCTGGAAAAAGCGTACAAACATAAACTTCTTTTTTTGGTGGGGGGGGGGGCACCTTTTTGATCCGAAGACAGAGCAGGCAAATAGTCATTTTGCGCTCTTTATGTGACGGGGAAACCAAATTTCAAAACGACGAGGGGGGGGGGGGGGGCACCGGCCTGGTGCGCCACCACCGGCTGCTCCATGGACTTGGGGCTCTTGGACGTGAACACACATTCATTCATTCATTCGCTGTTTATTCAGACAGAAACAATGATTGCCTAGGTTGAAGGGACTAAAAGCAGAGTACCTCTGTCTGACTAAGGTCCCTCCCCCATCCGTTTTCGGTGTGAACCAAGATACAAATTTAGTTCATGGCTTGAATCAGTGGACACAAAATTGACCCGCTCTTTTGCAAACTTGATACGTAAAACAAACACGACGAGCGCTGATCAGGGCTTGTGCTTCGCGTTTGCGTTCCGCGTTCATTTCGGGCAACAATGACTGAACGAACTACTCCCATATACAACCGCTACGGTGGTCATAATGTGACAGTGCTTGGCCACCGAGCCCAAAGGTCGCGGGTTCGAATGCCGGCCACGGCGGCATGGAAGTGCTCCTCAGGCTTGTGTACTTAGACTCATAAGCGTTTTAGGGACTTGAGTGGTCGAAATTTCCGGAGCCCTCCACTAAGGCATCTCCAGTAATCTTATGGTGGTTTTGCGACGTTCAATCCCACATATCGAACAATCCACTCCGCACTTCTTGGAGTGCTGATGACGGTGCGCGACTTGTTAAGGTTTCGCCGACTTTCGAGCTCATCTCGCATAGTTACAACGTTTTAACTACTTTAGGTCACATACCCCATAGTTGCATCGTATTAATGACCTTGAGTAATCCATTTTAACTGAGTCGACTAGAAACGCAGGTTTTGTTTCTGCCCCCTTTGACTAGAGATGCACCTGCACCACACAAAATACAGCATCGTCATCATAGTCACGCCATTATTGGCCCTGCTGAAGAGCCTGAATGACCCGAGAGGGCGATGCCCTATCGCGGGTATCTGTAACGTCAAAAGGTGGACACGGGAACTCTTACAAGGGTCACATAACGAACTATGGACGCGGCGGGCTATCGGAATGCACTCGCCACTATCGCAAACTCACATGCGCCCCCCCCCCCCCCCCCCGTCTCCTCCCCTTGCTTTACCCGCCTGTAGGACACAAGCTGGGAGCCGTTCCGTATAGAGCTACTGCCGCGCCGCCAGCACTCCAGCGAAACATGATCGTTACGCAGTGGAACGGCTCTCCGTCGGCGCGTTTACGCGATAAGAGCGGCCGACGGCGAGGAGCGCGGCGCATACGCACACGTTATTACGTAAGAAACTCCGCGGAGCTAAAGTGTCCGTGCGCGACACGCAGGGCGCCCCCTTATCGGTCGAGAACAATGAGAGATAAGCCGACACGACGACGACGCGTCCCCGATGGAACGCACGTACGAGACAACGCCCACCTCTGCACCCCAAGACAGACAGAGACACCCCGAATACGGGGCCGGGGAAAAAAATTATGCGAAGACGGACACGACGACAAACATCCGAAGACCGAAGACGTTGCTCTTATTGTATAGGTCTACACCGAAAGTCGGGCGTCGTTCGGTATGCGTGATGCACTGCATCCCACGGAGGCTCTAAAAGAGATAAAGGGAGGTGGAAAATCGACGCACTACAAGATGGAATCGACAGGAAACAAAGCCTTGGTGAAGTGTCCAATTAAATGGTACACACAAAAGAGGTACTACTACTAATAACTGACGGAGCTTGACGTGCGAAAACCGTAATATGGTTAAAAGACACGCCGCAGTGTAGTGATACGGAATTTTTGACTACCTGGCAAAAGCGTACAGGCAGAAACTTACTTTTTAGGGGGGGGGGGGGGGGGGAGGGGGGCATCGTTTTGATACGAAGACAGAGCAGTCAAATAGTCATTTTGCGCTCTCTATGTCACCGGGAAACCAAATTTCGGGACAAGGAGGGGGGGGGGGCACCGGCCCAGTGTGCCACCCCCGCCTACTTCATGGACTTGGGGATCTTGGACGTGAACACACATCTTAGCACAGAGGCCTCAAACATCTTTCAGGTCGGCAGTCAAGCACTAACCATTACACCACCGTGGCGGGCAAAAAAAAAAAATGTGGCAGACAACTCAGTCTTGAAACTAAGATTGAAGAAGTATATTGATATTAAAGCATTTTTACTTAATCTTACTGTTCAGTTAATATCGAGACAAGAAAAGGGGGGAGGGAGCGAACACGTCATGGTGTGGCAAGGGAGTTCCTTTTGCACCCCCCGACGCCCATGGGGAAGGGGGACACTCGTGTTCCACATTAATTAGGGCAAGCACACTGGATGATAGAAAGAATGTGACGCTACGCGTTCGTAAAATGCCTCCAAAATGCCTCCGCGTTATATTTGGTTACGCGAATCGGATGCGTTAGGTGCCCGTCTGAGAAAGGCCCCGATTCAAGTACCCGTTGAATTCGGTCAGCGGACGACTTGGTAACCCGTTTCAGGCAGCGGGAATGCAACTCCTTCAATGTCCTCAATACGTAAAGGGCGACGCGTCCAACCATCTTCGCGGTAATCGTTTACGACCGCGCGGTCTTGGGCAATGTTTACGGTTTACGCCTTCGGAAAAGTGGCGAAATATTTCGCGCGTTACGCACTGCAACGCGTTCGCAAGTTCCAACGCGACGAGAAAAAAAAACACGCACAAAACAAAACAAGAAAGGCGGTTCGTGCGAACGGGAGGCGTGCATGAAGGCAGCTGTGCCGCTAAAACGAAGGCCGGGATTGACGTTGGCAAAAAAAAAAAAAAAAAGAATGGCGGGAAAAAGTGGGACGCGAAATACGGAACAGGCTATGATTGTTATACTCGCCCACCGTTTTACTCGAGTGTGCGCGTGCCGACAGGCCACGCGAACCAAAGCTATCTGTTAAGCATGACAATTGCGCACGCGTAAATGTGATCTTGCTGTTTAAGCATGAAATTCTACCTAAAAACACATAGCACGCGTGGCATGCTCAGGCCTAATTCGTTGCTTTATAGTATATAGTCATTACCAACATCCAGGGTTTTACGTCCCACAACCGTGATATGATTACGAGAGACGCCGCAGTGGAGGACTTCGGAAATTCCGACCATCCGGTGTACGTTAACGTGCACTGAGACCGCACAGTGTATACACCGGCCTCTACGATTGCACCGAAATGCGACTGCCGCGGCCGGGTTCAAACCCGCGACCTGATTAGCAGCCGAGATTAACAGCCGATTAGCGTCACCGCGGCGCACGCACTGTTCTTGAAGTATTCGTACAACTACTACTACTACTCTTACTACCTACCTACTTACTTACCTACCTACCTACCTACCTACCTCTAGCGAAGTAGCAATTTTACTAGCTACTGCCTACTACTGCTATTACTACTACTACAAGTAGTAGTAGTGGTAGTAGTAGTAGTAATCTGTGTTTATTGTTTGATAGTTGTTGCAGAGTACGAAACTATATATATATATATATATATTATGAAGTCTTGGTAGTCTTGGCTGCGACAGCGTTTATTTGAGGAAAGACCTCGCAAAACGAACGGGCAGAGCCAGCACACAGACGATGACGATGATGATGACCCAGAGTGGCAATGAGGGCAAAGAGACAAGCGGATGATGGTGATTGTGATTATGCAGGGATGAGGACGATGTAAGTTACAAATGCCCACACTAATTCCCCCCCACTGGAAAGCGGACACCCTGGCCGCCGTAAGTCAAAGTGATGGGGAACGGCGCGTGAAAGGTTTCATGCGACAAACGTGGACAATCTCTGTGCTGCGGTAGCGGCGGTCTGTTGGGGCGACGAGTGGTGTCACACGATAATTAACCGGCGAAGTCTGTTCTAAAACAACGTACGGCCCGATGAAGCGTGGTTGGAATTTGTCACAGAGACCAGGAGTGCGAATAGGTGTCAAAAGCAGCACCTCGTCACCAGGTTGGAAAGACACAACGCGGTGGGATTCATCATAGATGATCTTCCGCTCGTGCTGTCTCGCTTCAGTATTGATGCGAGCCTGATGGCGAGACTGGTCCAAGCGGAAAATGTATTCTTCGCTAGAAGACTGACATGAATTCCCATGGCTGCTAAAGAAGGAGACGTCGAGAAAGGTAGTCGGGGTGCGTCCGTACACGAGGTAAAACGGTGAGTAGCAAGTTGTTCGCTGAACGGCGGTGTTGTATAAGCGAATGTCAGGAATGGTAAAAGAGTGTCCCAGTTTTTGTGGTCGGGTTGGACGTAAACGGCTATCATGTCTGCAAGGGTTCGGTGAAATCTTTCTGTGAGACCATTTGTCTGAGGGTGGTAGCTTGAAGCTGTCTTGTGAGTAGTTCCAGATGCGCGCAGTACTTCATTTACAACTTGTGACAGGAACACTTTGCCGCGGTCACTAAGCAGTACACGAGGAGCCCCATGACGCAGTATTATTGCGTGAAGAATGAAGTCTGCAACTTCCACAATATATATATCATTCATTTAATACATTAGCATAATATATACTACAGGACGGGGCGATATCTGTAGCTAATGCAGGGCGACCCAAGACAGTTTAACTTTATGAAACAATACAAAAAACTAAGACGGCAAAGAAGACATACAGGGCGAGCGCCAGCACAAAAACCATCTCGGCTATCATCTTTGCTTCATTCAGCTAGAATGTCCGACATGCCGACAATAATGAACGCGTATGCAACAGCAAGCATCACTGATTCAGGAAAACATTCCGAGTGCGGCTTGTAATCTGCATACAGGAGAGCAAAGTCCAAGTCAAGAAAGGCCACACTTCGTAGTAACACGTTATCAAGACAAACAAGGCTGCAGGGTCACCCTCGCTAATCAGGAAACGCAGGGATTTTCCCGCGTGTGTCACGAGTTCAAAAAAAAAAAATAACAAGGCACTCACTATAGTACTGAATCAACCACAACACATCTGCATGTATAGTGCTCGCGGATCGAGACGGGGCAATTTAGGGCTAAGTAATGCACATACTTTCATATCCGCAACCCTTCAATGCGGGTGATATCGGCGCAATTTGGACTCAAACACGAGTTCAAAAGGCAAGACCAACTTTAGGAAGCAGATTCGTCGCGCGCGACATGAAGTAGTGTTTTCGGGTAGTTGCAGATATACCAGCCGTATACCAATAAAAAATTCGATGTCGCGTTCGAATCCACGAGCGCTGTATAAAGTATATACTAATTGAGGAAGAAATGAAAGAAGCCATGACGGCGAGAGAGCATTGCATTAACCGGCCGGTCACGGCAAGCGAACTCTCGGAGAAGTGTCGTTTCCTTCATTTTACCAACACCACGAAATTCAGACACAGCACGATCACCCAACCACGCTGGTCTAGTGGTCATGGCATCCCGACTGCTAACAGGAAGGAATCAGGATCGAATCCCTGCATGCCAAGGAAGCCGCATTCGATGGAGGGAGAATGATGTTTAGGTGCATGTCAAAGAACCGCCGGTAGTCGAAATGTCCGGAGTCCTCCTATGCGGCGCGGCGCCTCCTATAGTCACATCGTGCTTTCGACGAATAAGACTCCGTGATTATTTTTAACACCGTGCGATGTCAATGCACGACAAAGAACACATGGTAAAAATTTCCGGAGCCCTCCACTTCGGCATTCCTCAGTCATATCGCGGTTTTGGGACGTAAAACACCACATATTATTTATTGTACACAGTTCAAATGATAACATGTCACTTTGTATATACTATAGTGCAAATGCTTGTGTATACCCCGAACGCGTGTCTTCTGTATCCATTAAACGGTTCCCTATATAGGTATTTCCCACACAGCGACCACTCGACACGGTTGTCTAGTAGTCAATAAAATTTAGGTTGAAAGTCGGCGCTCGTGTTTCGCGTTCCTTTCTCGTGCTTTCGTCTTACCTTGTGACACCGTCTCAGTAATATGTATCTCGTAATCATGTCGTGGTTTTGGAGCACCGAACCCCAGCAATTAATTAAAAGAGCGACCAAGGCGCCGGAAACGTTCAAACCGTTCACGCGTGAGAACAAATACGGCGTCACCACATGCACTTATTCAGTGAGTTCAGTGTGGTGGCACCGAGCGGAGGCGAAAGCGTGAGAATGCGGGGCAAAACGCCGCCGCGTGTTTTGCGAACGCACGTGTAAAGCCTGGATATTGCATCTGTAGCCTCCCTGGAGGCCGCACGTGTCATGCCACGAGGAAGCAAATTTTAGGGGCGAAGCTCCTTAAGCCGTGTTTCCGCCGTATGTATGTATGTATAGTATGTATGTATGTATGTATGTATGTATGTATGTATGTAATGTATGTATGTATGTATGTATGTATGTATGTATGTATGTATGTATGTATGTATGTATGTATGTATGTATGTATGTATGTATGTATGTATGTATGTATGTATGTATGTATGTATGTATGTATGTATGTATGTAGTAGAGGTAGCCGTCTCTCTTTTAGTCTTTGGAATGTGCGCTGGATGCCGGTACTTGTATGTGATGAATATAAAATGAAAAGATGCGAGATGGCGGTACTTGGAGCGTTCACTAGATGAACAGGCGGACGCACGGACGGACACACGAATAGACAAACGCGCGGACGGACGGACGGACGGACGGACGCTTCGCCCCACTCATCATCATTCCTTCCGTGGATATGCAGACATTTTTTTAATGCATGAAAGCTAACGACTACACTTTAAATAAAAAAGGAGAAAAAGTAACATCCATAGGGCCTAGCAAATCAGACATGACGTGTTCTTTTGAGAAATATACTGAATAATTAATGAGCCCGTCAAAAGCTGACATGCAAGCTCGAATACCGTGAAACGCACATCCACGTACACGTCGTCTCGCGAAATCTGGATGACGCAATGAGCTCTATAGTAGAACAACAGGCGAGTGTCAGTCAGTAAAATGATAGGGCCAAGGCTCGAAAGAGAACCAAAAACAACCACGCAAACAAACTAGAAGTTTTAAAAGATCAATAAACCGACCCGTATAGCAGTGGGGAGTGGATTGTTGTCCGATACTTCCAGCGGTCAGTCGTGAGCGCCTCATCGTACTTCCCCTGCGGAGTTGTGCAACCATTAGAATTCATGAATGATGCATTAGCTGAATCGCGATCCGGTTTGTTTGTACACATCCGAGCGACGGCAGTCTCAAAGCGGAGCTTCTTTCGCTGCTTCCTCAAACAATGTGGGAGCCGCCCCTACGAGTAGACGACTTGGGTCGCTGGTCACGCGTACTCGGTGGATGGCATAAAACGCATGGAGCCTGCGATGAGTTGTCGAAATCCCACGTCACTTCCGGCGTGTGCCCCTAGCGAAAGCACAGCCTTCAAGATCTGCGAGCTGCGCAACACGTACAATAATAAAAAAAAAAGCGAGACAAGCCTATCTTGCCCGCTTCGTTCATTTGTTAACTTCGACATTTTGGTTCTGTCACGCGAAGAAACTCGTGGCTCGTGCGTCGATTCTCGCCCGGCGTTGCCAGTCATCACGTACTTACATAGGACACTTCTAGTACACTCCACCTATAATGTCGCCAGCCATCACGGCGAGCGCAATCGGTTTAGAGCACCCATACATCATTACTGACCAATCACGGCTTTGGGGATTGCGTGACGCCATCACACAATGCTCAGTCAGTACACCAGGCGACAGACAGACAGACAGACCAGACAGACAGACAGACAGACAGACAGACAGACAGACAGATAGATAGATAGATAGATAGATAGATAGATAGATAGAGATAGATAGATAGATAGATAGATAGATAGATAGATAGATAGATAGATAGATAGATAGATAGATAGATAGATAGATAGATAGCTAGATAGATAGCTAGATAGGATAGATAGATAGCTAGATCAGATAGACAGATAGACAGGACAGACAGACAGACAGCCAGACAGACAGACAGACAGGACAGACGAAGACAGGACAGACAGACAGACAGACAGACAGACAGACAGGACAGACAGACAGACAGACAGATAGATAGATAGATAGATAGATAGATAGATAGATAGATAGATAGATAGATAGCTAGATAGATAGATAGATAGATAGATAGATAGATAGATAGATAGATAGATAGACAGACAGACAGACAGACAGACAGACAGACAGACAGACAGACAGACAGACAGACAGACAGACAGACAGACAGACAGATAGATAGATGATAGATAGATAGATAGATAGATAGATAAGAAGATAGATAGATAGATAGATAGATAGATAGATAGATAGATAGATAGATAGATAGATAGATAGATAGATAGATAGATAGATAGATAGAGATACAGACAGACCGACAGAAAGACGCAGCCAGACAGACAAACACACGGAAGGACGGACGGACGCTTCACCCCACTCATCATCATTCACTCCGTGGATATGCTGTGATTTTTTTTAATGTATGAAAGTCGACGACTACGTTTAAAAAAAAAAGAGAGAAGAAGTAACAGCCATAGCACTTCAGGCATGACGACGGTTGTTGTTCTTTTGAGAACTACTGAATAATTAATGAGCCCGTCAAAAGCTGACATCCGAGCTCGAATACCGTGAAACGCACATGCACGTACACGTCGTCTCGCGAAATCTGGATGATACAATGAGCTCCAGTAGAACAACAGGCGAGTGTCAGTCAGTAAAATGATGGGGCCAAGGCTCGAAAGAGAACCAAAAACAAGCATGCAAACAAACTAGAAGTTTTAAAAGATCAGTAAACCGACCCGTCTAGCAGTGGGGAGTGGATTGTTGTCCGAAGCAAGGTACTTCCAGCGGTCAGTCGTGAGCGCCTCATCGTACTTCCCCTGCGGAGTTGTGCAACCATTAGAATTCATGAATGATGCATTGGCTGAATCGCGATCCGGTTTGTTTGTACACATCCAAGCAACGGCAGTCTCAAAGCGGAGCTTCTTTCGCTGCTTCCTCAAACAATGCGGGAGCCGCCCCGCCGAGTAGACGACTTGGGTCGCTGGTCGCGCGTACTCGGTGGATGGCATAAAACGCATGGAGCCTGCGATGAGTTGTCGAAATCCCACATCACTTCCGGCGTGTGCCCCTAGCGAAAGCACAGCCTTCAAGATCTGCGAACTGCGCAACGACTACGTACAATAAAAAAAGAAAAGCGAAACAAGCCTATCTTGTCCACTTCGTTAACTTGTTAACTTCGACATTCGGTCCTGTCACCCGAACAAAAAACTCGTGGCTCGGGCGTCGATTCTCTCCCAGCATTGCCAGTCATCGCGCACCTATAGAACACTTGTAGTACACTCCTAGTATAATGTCGCCAGCCATCGCGGCGAGCGCAATCGGTTTAATTGATTTGGTTGATATGTGGGGTTTAACGTCCCAAAACCACCATATGATTATGAGAGACGCCATAGTGGAGGGCTCCGGAAATTTCGACCACCTGGGGTTCTTTAACGTGTACCCAAATCTGAGCAGACGGGCCCACAACATTTCCGCCTCCATCGGAAATGCAGCCGCCGCAGCCGGGATTCGATCCAGCGACCTGCGGGTCAGCAGCCGAGTACCTTAGCCAGTAGACCACCGCGGCGGGGCCGCAATCGGTTTAGAGCACCCATACATCATTACTGACCGATCACGGCCTTGGGGATTGCGTGACGCCATCACACTATCCGCAGTCAGTACACCGGGCGAAGCTTATTGTAGCGACAGATCTACTATGCCCGGCGCGAACCCACAAAATGTCTTTGTGGGTGTCACAAGGTCCCGTTAATTAGGGAAGCGATCGCCGGGCTAATTCCAAGGGCCCAAGTATCGGCCCCCCGAACCGCACCACGAAAACGTGGACAATTTAGAAGTGGCCCTTTCTGGCGCGCCAGCGGACGCCGGCTGTGGCCCAAAGAACAAGTCAGAGCCGAGAGTTGATAAACAAAACAAAATTATATTCTCAATAATGGCAGATCAAAACAATACACAAGTATGCACACTCCACAATAGTTGCATACAATATGTCACCAATCAAACAACCTACTACACAGTACAATCAGCCACACTCGAAACAACGGACACAGACAACAATACGCACTACAATGCAGTCGCATGCATTGAAATACCAAGACACTTAAAGAATAAAGAGACAGGAAACCTATTCAGTCCAAAGTTCTTGGAACAAAAGTCTGGATGATACTCTTCCGAGAAGCACTCACTCAAAGTCCAGCGTTGTTGTCGTTCCGCTGCCCCCGAAGTTTCTCTTCCAGGAAACCTCGCCAAAGTTTCTCTTCCAGGAAACCTCGCGTCTTCAATTGGCCACACTCCAAGCTTCAAACTTCTTCGCCGGAAACACGTCGGCTTCACACACGCAGCTGTTGCCACACGTCTTCGCTCGATAGCGGTAAACACACACTCTTGCCTGTAGCTCGAGTCGTCACCCCTCAGGTGGAAATCATCTTCTTCTCCTGCTTTGTCTCTACGGACAAACCTTCGCCGACTACACGGCGGAATCCCTACGCGCTCTGGCGCTAACTTCCGTCTTCTCCTGACCTCTCACCTCGGCTGCTCCGTTAAATACCTTCCGCGCGAGATTCCAGAAAGTTCTAGTCATTTCGTCGGCGCGATACGCAGCGAAGGCTGGGGAGAGGGCGAAACGGCTCGAAGGCCGTCCGCGACGGATGACTCAACCCGGCATCACCCCGCCCCTTTCCATCTAGAAAGCTCCAGTGCTTGCTCGGGCGCCGATGAGAGGAGGTTCGTCGGCGAAGCCACGCTTCCGAGGGAGAGAGTCGCGCGCCCGGGGAGTCTTTGGATGTTTGTTTTCCTTTTTTTTTATTTTTCGTTGACCTCGCGGCGTCACTCCGGCGTTTCGTCGCGAGAATTTGGCGGCGCGCTCCTTTTGAGCGCTCGTTCTGTGACAGTGGGTGCGCTGGATTATACACACGCGTGTCGTCACACGCGTGTCGTCATAGCAACGGACATACGCAGTGCAGTCGTTCTCAAGATTCGTTCTCCTCTCCCGCACTCCCCTGTGTGAATGCAGCGTGTGATGGTAGCCTTTCGATGATATGGACTAGTTGCATATAGAGCATACGTTCAGAAAGCAGTAGGACTGAATTTTCCAGAACAAACTTATTGACCATTTAAGCACGTCGCCTAGACGATTTTCAAGATGTGCCCCACAGCCAGCGATTCTGCCGATCATCGAAGATTTCATTGCAACTCACGAATTGCAATGCTCTTCCACCGCATGGAGGAAGAAATAATGGGAGCATTACGTCACACAATTGAAGCACACCGTGTCGGTTCAACACGTGATCGGACCATCAGAGCACGCGGTAGGTTTTAGTACTCTTGGTGGTGTTCCGTTTCCGAACCTCTTGCGTGAGCCGGTCGGTCTGCGCCGAACAAGCGCGTTTCCATTAAAAGATATACCGGGTGTCATACTCCGAAGTCTCGACAAGCCTCGTGATCTTGACGCAAAAGGTCACCTGTTGGACCAACACTGCTGGCTTCAAAACGACTTGACTTACCAAGGCTGGCTGCGTGACGTCATGCTCTCTCTCTTTTTTTATGTTGTTCATTACCCCATGTTCCACCACCTCGTTGCGACCTCTTGAATGACCTGGATTTGGCCGTGGTGGTGTCCTCTCATGAGCGTTTTCAGTCGGGCGAAGAGAAAGAAGCTTGAACTAGCGCTATCTGAACTGTACAGGGTGGCTGGGGAAGCTGTGTGGCGCCATGTTTAGCCAGGAAGTCCATGACAGCGTAGGTGGTGTGGCTCGAGGCATTTTCGCTACTTTAGCCGTACAAGAGTGCCGTGGCCACTGCTCATCTCCAATTTGCTATCGTCCGTCCCGAAACAATTTGCTGCACTGACGAGCACTTGGCCGGTCCATGGAATCACCACCATTAAGCATCATTCATCCTGTCACGGGTCTCACTCGCAGTTTTATCTATTAGAGAATGAATTTTACCGCGTAGCGCTGTTCTACTGAACAATATACTGTGGAAACGGCAAGGCACCATGGAAGGGGGCTCACCTTAAACTCGATTTACACTCAACGAACGCTAGCACACGACTTGCGACTATAGAGCGCTCGTAACTAAGACTTTCGCCTTAAAGAATGATATCGTTTTCTAATCCCTGATGACTGTACCAACACGTAACTTTGTTCGTGCCTATTTCCGCAGATTATCCGTCGGACGAGTACGCATAGTGCGAAAGTGCGTCTCACCACAGCTGTGTGACGAGGCGGTTACAGCATTAGCGAAACACATGTGCGCCGCCATAATTTCGAAAAGTCAAGGAAGCATCCATCATTCAGCGGAACTCCAGTGAACTAAAACCGCGTCTTTTCGGACTTTCGTCAATTAGTGCGCGTTAACGTGTTCCAAGTCATCAGCGTTTGCGAGCCCAACGCGTGTGCGTGTTCTCCTCCTTCCATATCTTCCAAACTCTCTCAACCCTTTCCTTATTGTAGGGTAGCATATACCGGTCATTCCGGACTGGTTAACATCCCTGCCTTTCCTTTCCCTCTTGTTCTTCTCTCTTCACACATGTGCGCGCTTCAATTCGGCTCCCTCCCGTGTCGCGTTTGATTGAAGTCGCCCTGACGCTGACAGCAGCGTTGGGTGCGCAGTCATGTTCGGTTGGCATATCAGAACAGCCCTGCGAAGCGTGAGACGCGCTTCCGGATTAAGCCATCGCTTCCTCCAAACTCAACGAGCAGAACAACGTCCTCGGAATCAGCATGATTTTGGTTCTTTTTTTTTTTGTTACTCCGAGGACGCCGTCGTCGATAACTGAGGTTGTACACTACGCATACCGTATAAACCACATATGCAAATGTGTAAGATCAGTTTATTGATCATGCGCATTATAAATCGTAGTGTATGACGCAACCTTGTACACAAGTTATACTGTACATGCGTTACACGCTATTTCGTTTTTTTCGTATGTCGTCCGTAATTCGTAGTGGTCGCGCGTTACCATGGCGCTGGTTTTATAACCATGGCGTGTTTCTTCGCTCCTATTTTTCAGCTAACCGGGGCAATCATGTTAATTCATTCATGTATTCTAATAATCAAACAAATAAATAATAAATAAATAATTGTTCACATCCACTTCGTAAACCCTCTTCCACTTGTTTTGTTTGTTTTGTTGTTGTTGTTGTTATTGTTGTTCTGCAGCAAGCCCGAAGGCAACGCGGGCTTGCATAAAGATGCAGATATAAATAGACAAGTTGAAATGAGGATGGGGGTTTGAAACGGTTCACGTCGTTAACACGAAAGTTTGAATCAAGGGGCAATCTTCGTTTTCCTTTTTTTTTTTTTTTCCTGGCGTAGGCAAGTGTTCTTCCACGCCGTGGCCGCATGCCCATCGCGTCCTTATTACCTACTCTGGCAGAACGGCCTTCTCGT
Source organism: Rhipicephalus microplus (assembly GCF_013339725.1). Taxonomy (NCBI): domain Eukaryota; kingdom Metazoa; phylum Arthropoda; class Arachnida; order Ixodida; family Ixodidae; genus Rhipicephalus; species Rhipicephalus microplus. The sequence goes on from NC_051175.1 coordinate 59,444,992, forward strand.
TTCTGCCTTTCTTTTCAAGGGCCGAGTCGGAAGAAGCTCAGCGCGAGCAGGAATGAAACCGGCCTTAACCGACAGCTCGGCGATCGCGCGCCAAGTCGGACCCAATCAAGCGAGCCGAACGAGCAATCTTGATATAGAAGAGGAGGAGGTGTGCGTGCGTTCGTGTGTGTGTTTGCGTGCGTGCATGCATCTCGTGTATACAGCCATTAAAGATGAAGCGCGCGTACACGGGTTAGAGGAAATTACACAAGGCAGAAAATATCGATGACGACGGCAAGCGCATTATTTTTTTTTACCGTTACCACAACGGCGGTATGCATGCACAGACGCAGCAGGAAAATGCGAGACCCAGATGGACGGCTTGTACAAAGATGGGAGACCAAATATATATATATATATATATATATATATATATATATATATATATATATATATATATATATATATATATATATATATATATATAGTGTGGTGTGTGTGTGTGTGTGTGTGTGTGTGTGTGTGTGTGTGTGTGTGTGTGTGTGTGTGTGTTTCTTTTTTTTTTCATGAATGACGGCTGCGCTGACGACGACCGTGTAGTTTTGGGAAAGCCTTTTTTTTTGCAGGTTACTGTTTTTATCTTTCTTATTTTGCAAGATAACCGCATTCCAGAAGCATCACCCGCATTTACACCAAGACAGGCCTGTTTGCAAATTGTGTTTTTCTATGCTTGTTACTTATTTTCCTTGCTTTATCCTCTTTAATTAAACGACTTCTACCACGACTACCATTTCTCTTTGTGCTGGGAAAATACCAAAGAGTAAAGAATGCGTGCGCTGCTCTCGCAATAACCATCAGAAATCTGTTAAAGAAATCATTATTTTTACTCGGACGACATATACGACGAAGCATTCGAAAAATTATTTTTACACAACTATATTGTCCATCTTTCTATCATGTATTCTCCCCCACCAATGGTTCAGCAGTTTACACTGACCTAACTAACTAACTAACTAACTAACTAACTTGGAATATCACAGTGGATATGTTCTAAAGTACCGGCAATTGATTTCACAATGTCATTACGTCATCTATCATTTAGGCTGCGGCGGCTGCATTTCCGATGGAGGCGGAGATGTTGTAGGCCCGTGTGCTCAGATTTGGGTGCACGTTAAAGAACCCCAGGTGGTCGAAATTTCCGGAGCCATCCACTACGGCGTCTCTCATAATCATATGGTTGTTTTGAGAGGTTAAACCCTACATATCAATCAATCACCTATCACTTATATAACTCGCGTGCTACTGCACCAATTTCAGATGCTATTTTTATTATTCGTGCTATCAGCTGCTTCTGCGTGACATGCTACGCTGTACAGTCCCCTTCAGCTCTGTGTAGATCGCACGAGCAGCCGTAGCACAAAGAAGGCTGTTTGGGTCACGATGGTTTAGTTTACTAAACAGTGTCGTTTCATTATTCTATAGAGCTAAACTATTATAATCTTCCCTACGTCGTCGTGTACAGAATTAGTAGTAGTAGTAGTAGTAGTAGTAGTAGTAGTAGTAGTAGTAGTAGTAGTAGTAGTAGTAGTAGTCACGCAGATCAGATGACGAGATCGGGTGTGAATGAAGTAACAAATATAACGAACGAATGATTATTATTATGTCAAATGGTGACGATGACGCTCGAAATGACGACGACTATGATGCACGCGATCTCGCTAGCCAATCACATACACCAACGCGCTTGCAGCTTCGCGACCCGACGGTTTACGCTGCTTGGTTGTGGCTGATCTTTTGTCAACATGTCTACACGACACTTCGCAAGATGTGAATAAACCACTTGTTATTGATTTTGTGCGCCACCTGCCCTGTGTAGTCCCTGTGTCGTCCTCGTGTCTCCGCAGCACAACAATAAATCATGCACACACACACTAATACTCGCAGTGCACATTCGCCCTCCCCCCCCCGCCAGCTACACACACACACACACACATACTATGAATCGCATGGCATATACACCCCAAAAGGCCCTGAAAAATGTTCCCATAACGAGGTCGCGGCGCGACCTCTGTCAGATGCCAGATCCCAGATGTCCCACGGCACAACGGGGCCCAAAAAGGAAAAAAATAATAATAATCTCTGTCCTTCTGGTTAAATGCATTCCCATTATATACACACACTCGCACATGCGTGCGCGCATTCCACAATCTTCGACCACCAACGCAGGCGACGCGAAGCTGCTGCCCTCGCGATCTCCTAAGCCGGCTCGACCTTGGCATTCGCACCGCTGTCCTCCTCATGGGCGAAGAGCGCGCGACATTCCCCCGCAGCATCACTCGTTTCTCTCTTGCGCTAGCGTATTTGTTTTCCGTCTCTCTTTTTCCCTTCCTCAACGTCGTTAGGGTTAGCAATAGATCTACGCGCATCGCTCCCGAAGTACGCGGCACGTTCCCACGAAAATACGCAGAGGCTGTTCGGCACAGAAGGTCCGCGTCTTTCATTTTTTCCCCCCTATTTCATATTTTTCCACGAATATAATTGCGGTCCACCTTACCGTCTTCTTTCCTTCTACTTTGTTCGTAAGTCATTTTGCTATTCCTGCACTGCTTTCTTTCCTTATATAGAAAAGAAAAAAGTGTGCGGTAATAGCAAAATGACTTACGAACATAGAAGGAAATGGAAATAAGACGGACCACGTGTGTGTGTGTGTGTGTGTGTGTGTGTGTGTGTGTGTGTGTGTGTGTGTGTGTGTGTGTGTGTGTGTGTGTGTGTACACACTTTATTGCGTCTATCACAGAGCACCAGCCAGAGCTTGATTACACAATTCTCAAGACGCTCATTGCTGTATCCTGTTTCTTTTTTTCTTGCTTGTATGCTTGCATGCTTTCTTTCTTTCTGTCTCTCTCTTGTTATCTCACTTGTTTTCTGCAATTCCTTAACTATTGCGCCCGAGCCATCGACATTCCGAATCGATTAAACCCAGCTGCGACGACGCTATATGCTAATTCGCGTCGCTCGCAACAACGATCGCCGATACGGAGAACTCGAAGAATTTGCGCTGTTTATAAATTTTTACGCGGGCTGTGCCAACTTTTGTTTTTCTTCACGCAATTCTCTCCCCCTCTGCGGATTCCTTTAACGAAGCACCTCACTCGTGCCAAACCGCTATGTAAAGGGAGCGTATCGTATCGACAGGGAGCGTTTTTCATTGTTTTTTATTCACTATTTATCTCTCTTCCCTCCTTGAAGACGTACCGTCCAGGTTAGCAATGGCAATCAACAACGCTGTTTCTGAGTACACAAGGCATAGCTTTGCACAACTTCGCACAAGGCATATAGTTTTACTCCGTCACTCCACCTTATACAAGGCATCTGTTCACACAACATTAAACGTCGTTGCGAGCGGACATGTTCACAGGCTCATAAAAAAAAGGGAGGGGGGGGGGGGGGGCTTCGCGAGGATACTGAAGAGTACAAGGAGCAGTTTCGGTTACTTATACATGCGAAGGAGAAACGGACACACTTCAATGACGTAATGTTATCTAAGAAACTGCCCCTCGCGTTAGCGATGCGGAGAGAGTTAGAGGATAAGGATCGAAGAGGAAACATCGACGACGTCAACCGAACTAAAACCTCCGGAGCGTCGCCACGACTCGTGATATATACGCTAGCGCGCATAAGGGCACACCGCTCGCCATACTAAACCAGACTGTGGACACTACGCCTGGTCTAATGGTTATTATCAATATATTATAAAGGAGATTTATAAAGCAGAAAGGTTGATGCTTGGAAGGCTCGGAAGGCAATGCACCAGCCGCTATTTCCGAGCTCGAGCCGCTGCTGCACACTCGATGCTGCTGCCTCTGCGCCGGAGTACTTCCTTTTCTTTACAATATTTATACGCATTGCAAAAATAGCGGAGAGAGGATACATGCAAAAGTCAGCAAGAAAGCAAGCGTAACACAGAATTGATAACAGTATCAGAGAACGCAGTTTCATCACTACTGTCAACCAGTGGTAATCTGTAGTGTACCTTGATAGTGTTTATTGAACTTCCGCTAACTAACACGGCGACCGCTCTGCTTCTTCACATTTTACATATAATTCCGAGGGGGCATTTTACGAACTGATTCATGTCTATTATTATTATTATTATTATTATTATTATTATTATTATTATTATTATTATTATTATTATTATTATTATTATTATTATACGAGAGAGCGGCGGCCCTTACGTTCATGGTAGACACGCACCATCGCTAGTGCGACGATTCACCGTTATTTCCCATGTGAACTTCTGTTTTCAATTAGGCCCCTCGATCATTTTGCACTTGACCGCATATGTCACAAACGTAATGACGGCGTCATGAGTCAGCGCAAGGTTAGCTGACGTCACGTGTAGCGTTATAAGTTAGACGTTACCACGTTGCCCGGCCATTAACGAGAAACAAAGCAACGCACCACGAGGTCACGAACGACCGAGCTTTTCCGTGAATGAGACCTTTATACCGAGAAAAGTGTGAGGTAAGCCAAGTCACTAATTAATTAAAATTCATTAATTGGAGAATGCATCCACGGACAGAAGTTACAGGCCGAAGGCAAGGATGCGCTTTTTGTTACACTAAGAATAGAAAGAAGGATAACAAAGACATGAAAGTACAAACACAGAATGGTATAAGAGAATAAACGTGCGCAAGACAAAAAAATTAATCAACGACGGCCATCACGCGAAGAGCAAGTACAAGTGCTAAACATGTCAATATCCTAACACAATAATAATAATAATATTATTAATAATAAAGAAGTATTATCTGGGGTTTTTCGTCCCTAAACCACGAGATGCACGTGAGAGACGCCTTGGCTACGGAAAGTAGCAACATCTGGTGTTCTTTAACGTGCACTTGCGTCGCCCGGTGCGCGGGCCTCTATACCGTTTCGCCTCCGTCGAAATGGGACCGCCGCGGCCAAAATCGAACGTGCGAAGGTAACGCGTTCGATCGAGCCACTCCACTGTTCAACCGAGGCGGACAATGATAACGCAACGTTATTTTTACGCGTTGCAATGCGTTACGAGTATACATGTAGACCTCACGCACAAAAAGTGGACTTGAGCAACTCTCATTACATCTCGGTGTCGGTATACTTTCTTTTAACGCAAGACTTGATATTAAGATTCTACATATGAACGCATCGAAGGAACTACTGAGTGTTTTGTTCAAGGAGTGCTCCTCTCTATATCACACGTAAGAGCAAAGATGCAGCCAGCGCTTACAATCTAACCGAAGTAATAATAAATTAATAATGAAAAATAAAAGCGAAAGGTGCCTCCTTTAATGGGAAAATGTAACGCGAAAATTGGCAAATGATCACAACAAAACTCCGACAGGTACACGGATGACAGCTACCATTTCGCGTTTATGAATTCTCCTGTTAAACGTGCGGTCCGCCGCAGTTAATTGATATGTGGGGTTTAGCGTCTCAAAACCACCATATGATTACGAGAGACGCCGTAGTGAAGGGCTCCGGAAATTTTCGACCACCTCCATCCGCCGCAGTTCGGCTGCTGACCACGGTGGCCGGGAGTTCGATACCGGCTGTGGCGGTCGCAGCTCGACGAAGGCGAAATGACCGACGCACGCGTGCACTCTGGTATGCGACATCAGTCTGCGTTAAAAGGAACGTCAAATGGTCAAAATTTCCGGAGCCCTCCACTACGGCGTCCATCATAATGACATCGTGATTTTGGGACGTAAACCTCGTTGTTTTAAGAGTCGAAACCCCGATACGACTGCGAGGCATGAACGCCATATTCGCAGAAAAAAAAAAAGAAACACTTCCGATTAATACGGACCAAGTGCGACTATTCCACAATCGCGTAAATGTATGCGTACACCAGCACTGTTTTTCTTTTTCTTTCTTGAACTGCGCGGCCGAGTACGGAAACCCATGAACTCGAGTTTGTAAACGTTAACAGTTTTGACAGCAGGGCAACCAGACGACGGGTGAAATCGCTTCAACTAATAAACGTAAGGAGGTGAACATCAAAACGTTTTTATGGAGGAACGCGGAAAATAAAAACAAAAAACAAAAAGGGACTTGAGCTGCACAAGGTCATCGGCCCTACGAAGTAAGCAATTCTCGCGTCAGTGTATTCAAACTCCTATCGTCTATATTTGGAAATGCCAAATCACCTTTGCGCCGCAGGGCGCGAAACGCTGTCAAGTACACCACCCAATGGATTATCATTGTGTTTCAAAGGAATAATTCGGGGTTCGCTCAGGGAGAATAGCACCTATATGATGACAGAGTAACAAGTAATGTGACACACCACGTTACCGAAAAAAGTAACGCGTTACCGATAATGGCATTACCGCTGACCCTGTTTACAGTAGAAAACTTCAGGGATCGTTAGCACTAGAATGTCGTTGTAACATACGTAATAGATTATATATATATATATATATATATATATATATATATATATATATATATATATAATAAAACGATATTTTTGTGCCAAACTATCCCTAGGAAATGTCAGTTGGAAACTATGTTAGTGGTAATACCACTACCGGTAATGCGTTACTTTTATTGCGATAGCCATTATATGGACACTCTCAGCTGGTTTTTGCCACCGACGTTGGCGTTGATGTCCGACGTCATACACAACATATGTTTCTCGTAGTACGTAACCACCAGTGGCACATACCCGAAATAGGTATAACATTTGGCCTCCAAGGTGGTGCCGGTGAGAGATTTCTTCTGTGCGTTGTTAACAATAAAAAATAGTGCTCAATGTACATGTCAATGGCTGCTAATGGGGAATGAGAGACAGGAGCATTCGGCTTTTAGTCAACGCGCACGCTGCGATCCCCATTAGCAGCCATTGGTATATACATTGAGCTCTATCGGACAAGAAATGGTTGCTACATTATACTCCCTGGGTGTAAGCTCCTTAGTTTTAGAAAAGTTTAGCGAGCGTTGAGTTGCAGGGCCATGAATACAATGAACTAGTATATACCATGAATGAATTCGAGGTGGTTAAAGGGGGGAAGCAGATACGAAGCGCAAGCCGTACGAAATTAAATGCTGAATTCTCCTGTCTCTCATTTCACATTAGCAGCCACTGGCATGTACATTGAGCACTATCTGACAGGAAAAGGTTGCTACGTAATACTCGCTGGGCGTAACCTCCTTGGTTTTAGAAAGGTTTAGCGAGCATTGGGCCGCAGTGCCATGAATACAGTGAACTAGTATATACCATGAACTCAAGGTGGTTGAAGGTGGGAAGTAGACCCGAAGCGCAAGCCGTAAGAAAGTGTTCATGTGCCACCTCTCGTTTAGTCCTTGGAATGTCCACTGAATGGCGGTGCTTCTATATGGGGAATATATGATAAAAAGATGCGACATGGTGGGACTTGGAGTGTTGAATAGATGGACGAACGGACACACAGACAGATGCATGGATGGACGCATGAACGGACGCAGGGGCGGATGCATGAACGAACGCAGGGACGGGCGCACGAACAGACGCATGGACGGTCACACAGACGGACGCATGGACGGACGAATGCTTCGCCCCACTCGCCATCATTCACTCCGTGGATATGCTGCCATTTTTTTCATCATTTGAACTAAATTTTTTCCAAAGCAAGCTGGAGCCGAAACAAGAGCCCTTCTATCTCAACAAACAATGCATACCCTTACAAAAATCCTATATATGGACCTATATAAAAATCCCCATATATGGCTACATCAGGAATTGGGCATATCTGGCCCATATATGGAATCCCCATATATGGGCCGTATATAACCTGATATGTCCAAATCCTGATATAGCCATATATGGGCCTTATATCCCCATATATGGGTGTTGCTGTATATGGCCATATATGGCTATATATAGAAGCATCCATACAAGGTCTTATATGGATGCTTTCATATATGGCCTTATATGGATACCTTTATATAAAGCCATTCAAATGATTCATCTATATTAGTTCAGCTTGTGTCACCGGCAAAAAATATAGCTGCTCAAATCATTCTTCAGCTAGAAATATACCTGTTTGTTGAAAGGTCTGCATGCAGTCACTATCATCTCCAAAACAAAGGCAGTACATACCCCCTGAACATTCTTGTTCAATTAAGTTATCATCAATATATCTCAAGTTATTCTCAACAACTATTTGCTAGAATGTAACTTGGCATCATATCTAAAGCTTGTGGTGGGCACATGTCACTGTTAGTCCACTTTTCCTGAAGAGATACATTCTTTGTGCTTAAATATATTGCTTACTTATCGACACTTTTTTATTTATCTATTTATTTCATTACCCACAGCAGCAATTGGCATTACATTGAGGGAGCATTTACGAAAAGTAGAATACAAAAAATACATAGCCAAACAAATAATCAAAGTCACCTGAATCACAATCTGCAAGAGAAATTCATATATAAATCGGAACATGTTCTAACATATAAATCGGAACAATTCTAACATGAAATAAAACAAATATTTTGGAGTGTAGAGGCAATGCTAGAAGGCAGCTGGTTCCATCTTGTAATTTTTTTTGGTAAAAAATCATTTTGAAACACGTCAGTCTTGCATGCGATTATTCTTATCTTGAACCTATGGTCAACACGGTCTGAGACATAGTACGGTGCAAGTAAATATTCCGCTTTATCGATTCCGACTTGACAAAAATAAATAGCATAAAAGAACCCAATTTGAGTTTCGTAAAGATATCTTTCACAGTGTGTTATGTTTAAAACTTTTCTCGTTTGTCAATGGAGCGTCCATAGTCAGTCAAAACGAAATATTGACTTCCTGTTGACCGTATGAACTGCGTGTGCATTGAATAACCTAAATGAGTTGATAATCAACTTTTAAGGAGTTCGGTCGGAAGTGATTGGTATGCAAGCTTGTTATGTACAAGTATTGTGACTAATGACCTATAGAACGACTGCTAAAACTGGTGTCTATAGGTCTCTGTGTGCGTGGGAACGGAGGCATTTAACAATATTTCTTGCCAACGGGACACTAAAAATGTACTTTGTAAATGTAATCCACTTTCCATTTTGCCAATAATGCATCATTAATGTAACAGTGGTAAAGAGCTCATTCTGCAAAAATTCCGGTGTAGGCATCGGTGGCTCTCCGTGAAAAATCGTCTTGTCAATGATCGAAAATTGAGAGAATGCAAATAAAACAACTATTATAAATTTTCGGATATGAGTGATGATCGAAATCATGCAGGCAATTTGCATGGCATGCAAGTTCTCTACCACACAGCTATGCTTCTGCTTGGAAATAAAGCAATAATAACTTCCTCTTGTTGTAAATGCAAGGAAAATAACTGCCATGCTTAACAAATACATGTATCCTGCATACAGGTTTCACAACACAACATTTAATATCGCAGCTATATTGCATGATACAAGCGTGCATTGTCATCAAGCATCACAACACGTTATTACCAACGTGACTTCGCGGTCTAAAGACAGCCAACCTTTACAAAAGGCACACTGGTTACTGCACGTATTCCCTCACGACCGCGTAGTGGGTGCATAAAGTTCTAAAACATTTTACACACATTATATTGAGAAGCACGTTCTGCTGGGCGAGTTGGTACTTCATCTTAACTTAGTTGCGCGAAAAAATTTGAAGTGTGAAAGGAAGACACCTGGACACAGCGCACACTAACAACTGAAACTTCATTGGAGAAAACAGACATATGTATGCGGTAACGACAACACGTGAGGTGGAAAAAAAATGATTAGATGAACAGACATCTGATCATTTTCTTTCACAGTGTGGACATCGTGTGATGGACGGCACTGCGCTGTCATGTGGGAAGTATTATTTAGAATTTATTTATATAATTGTAGATCACAAAGCTTCTCTAAAGGAATTAACAACCATTCTCTAACCAATCATCATATTGTTGAGAGTGTGGCTGCGCGCCCTTGTTTGGAATACGGTAGTTAAAGCTAGATTTAGTGACACGGTATAGCGCGGGAAATCGGAGAGGCGTATTTCATAAACAAAGCTGGGGATTCATGTGTCACGTAACTCTCACTTATGTTGCTTGCTACTGAGGTAGCTTTCCTGGAAGCGCATCATTTATACAATCTGTCTGCTCATCTAATCCTTTTCTTTCACCGCACGTGTTCTTGTAACCGCATGTATACGTATGTCTGTTTTCTCCAACAATGTTTCAGTTGTCAGTGTGTGCTGCATCTAGGTGTGTTCCTTTTGTATTTTAATTTTTTCGCGCAACTCAGTAATTACATAATATTTCTTGTTCTTTAAACTGTGTTACCCGTTTTCTACACAAAATGCAGTCATGTGCGAAACCTTCATTGAGACAATTTCAACCTTCTCAATTACGCAGTACTATTCCACAAATAAATTTATTCAAGTAGCATCATGCAATAAAGAGTACACACTAAGTGATTGAATTACACACAAGAAACATGATCGATACTGCTATCACGTTCAACTGTGAAAAACGGAGCTTAACGGTCCCCCAGTTTTTTCACACAGTAGCAAGTTCTAATGCATCATACCATTTTATTTGTCGGCTTGCGTAAAAATATCTACAGTGCTCACGGATTAAAACGTCACATCACATTATTTTGTGTAACTATGTATGCGGATATGCGCAGTTCCTCAAGATAACCACGCGATGTTGCGACATCAGTAACGATAATGTCGCCTGTGATGTACGCATTCCAGTCAAATTTACACTTATATCACCCTGATTGTAGATGGCGGAAACGAAATTACGGGCTATTCTTAAGTTTTTTCATTTGGATCCGTGACATTGCACCCTGTTTTGAAGAATCAAACTAGCAACAAAATTTTAACTGCGTGTCCTTATCAAAACACACGTAAATATAAAAACAAGTGGAACGTAGACGAAGAAAGATAAATTCAAAAGCAAGACAAATTCAAACGTGGGCTCATAAATCTCATGACACCCTTGGAGTTGGAGATATGCAACTCTTTTTCATTTGTAATTGCGCAAGTTGTAATTTATTCTTGGTTTTTCCTCAAGCGTTAAAATGAGAAAAATACAACACAAGTATATTTACATCAATATACTTATGAAAAGTACAATGGCACAAAACCAACATTTTCCTGACGTAGATTTTTGATTAAATAGAGCACTGTCTGGATCAAGTGAAAAAAAAAAGAAAGTGTTGTCATATCGCTTAAACAAAACAGCCTAATGACGTAACCACGATTAGCATAAAGTTATTTACTCAGCAAGCATGCAATGTGGTATGTTTTCGAGTTATCATAATACTTATGAACAACGTGCGAAGGTAATGAAAATGATGAACTTACCTTAACATTTAACCGAGACTTGTCTATAAAGGAGCCTGTTGATCCTAATAACCTATTCACACCTTAAAGCCACCACGTCCATTCGTACTGCTTTAGGAAGAAGTTTTGAAGGAACGCTTGCCCGAAAGCGTGGGTATCCATTTTCTTCTCGCACGAAAAGTTGACGATCGCCAATCCAGCAGCGTACATACGCACACGCACACAAAAACACTTCCACGTCCGTCCACAATTTCGCCACGTACAGCGAAGTAGATTCCTGAGAGCTGCGCGATTATCTTGTGTAAATTGGAGCAGTAGTTGAACACGAAATAAGAGCAAAAGGAATGAAAATTAACAAACTCGATCAGCACGGCACCCATGACTCCAGCGAGCAAAAAAAGAAACAACAATGACGCGGACGGATACAGTGCACGCAGGCTTGACAATGAATATTGCAATGCACACTACATTACTCCTTGAGATCAATGATTTACGCACTTTTCACTAGAACTAAATTTTCCTGAGCTTATTGGCGAAAGACGTTTCATTTTTTAACTATTATTGACGCAATGTTATTACCATACGACTGAATGTTTGTGCAAACTATTTTCTTCGTCGTTACTTGAAATGGGCCGCGGCACTCTCTTTCCTGCTCTGTCCACAGACTGGTGTAAGCCACGGCAGGGCTTCACGGTGCCTACGTGCGCTCCTTCGAACAACTTTCTCCGAATTGTCCACCCATCCGATGGGCGCCCTTTTTTGTATTTTTTTTACTGTGCGCACCCCTTGCAACCTAGCAGTCAGGCGAGTTTTTTCGTACAATGGACTTCAACTTCCTTCCGCGGGCCCCGAAAGCTGCACGTGCAAGTCCTTTGAGACAGGCATTCCGCGGAGCTGAAATCGCTGCTTCGTGTACGCTGGCTACGAAGACGCGTTTCAGCCGAATTATCATCTTACTTCGCAAGCATTTATAATGATAATAATAATATTCAATCAACCAATAATCAATCAATCATTTTTTAACCTACCCAAGAACAACCATAGGGTCTTTCATGCTGGCGCGCGCGAAAAGAGAACAAAAACAAACAATACATTACAGACTGTCCACAGAAATGCAAATCAATAAAAAGAGCAAAGACGAGCAGTCAAAAAGAAATCAACGCACAATGAAAACAACAAATAAAAGAGTAGATATTCATGGAATGGGACTGAAAAATAATGTAGAATATACATAACCGTGCCGAAGGCTTCCTGAAAGACGGAAAAGGGAAGAATCTGTGCATGTGCAAAGCTACGTTAGGACAGGGCAGCCCTCACTGACAAAAAGAAAATGACTGTAGACTATGAAAAACATAACGAATTAAGAAAGTTGACGTTAGATAGACTCAGTATTCTGTAAAGGATAGAGTGTTGAAAGAAGCTGGCACGTACATGCAACGGTCGATTCTCTCTCGATAACTTACGCGGAGTTTCAAAATTACTACAACCGAGAAGGGCAGAATATCTCACCCTGAACTAGCTTGTAAAGAAATAACAGCTCAGCGCGATTTTGCCGGCCGTTAACTGATGGCAAATATAATATTCTAGCAGTGTTGAAAGGATTCTAGTGAAACGATGAGGGTAAATGCTTATGAAATTTTTCTGGACTCACTCAGTGGCGCTACTGCTGGATTTAGCAGGGCCATTCCAAATCAAATATGCATATGTACTCAAGTTGACGACGACATATCGCGGTGTACAATTTGTAGAAGGCTGTAGGAGAACCGGATTCTCGCGAGATGTTGAGATAACAGGAAGAGAATGAAGGCCTCGCATGGCAGCATATTTAATGCAAGTAGAAAAAATTCAGCATGCTATCAAAAAGAACACCAAGATAACTGATCTCATAAAACTTACATAACGACACAGTATGACAGCATATGAATTCGCTGTTGGACGTTTTGCGAAATACAACAACAACAACAACACCATTATTAATAATAATAATAATAATAATAATAATAATAATAATAATACACTCATATCATTCTGACATGCCCGAAAATATCTAGCCACATTGAATGAAATGCCAGTGTCCAGGTGCCCATGAATCTCTATACGCGAGTGTACACTTGTCAGTTTGGTGGGTATGTACCGGCATACATATCTTATAAGTGCACTACCGTGTTGGTGTTGAAAGGATATGTTCGCAAGCAGTTTGAATCGTTGCGCGCCTGCACAGCAAGGGGCTGTTTACATAATGTAGAGCTTGGTTTAGGTATCACGCCAGCCCGCAAAAAATGTGTCATACTAATTGTATTCACAAGGCAATGTTTAGGCTAATCCTGATGATGGCACGTGCGCTTTAGTGACCTCGACCAAGTAATGACACACCGACACAAAATAGAGTTTTGTGAATTCGGCAGCCTACGTTAAATGTTGCTATAAAGCTTCAGCATTTCATTACATTGTCCATTAAATATGTATCACATGTGAGTCAGCTGCACCTTTTTTAACGTACATGTCTATGACGTGAGATTTATTTGACGCTTGCAAACATTACACTAAATAATTGTTCACTTGTGCAATCATAAAATTTTCGATAAATTTACTATGTGCACAGCCAGGAACATTATACGTAGCCAAAGGAAACGCAAGATGTATTTTTGCAATAAATTAGTACAAATTCCATCTTTAATGTAATCATAATGGTGCCTGGAAGTTTCATTCACGTAAGTTCTTTTTGTTTTTGAAAACACTCCCTTAAACATTGCACTGCGCATGCAATTATAGTAAATGGCTGCTGAAAGCAATCGCAGATGAGGGGTCAACAAAGATTAATAGAAATCTTGTTATATGAAGGGAGCATATAGCCATCAAAACTTTCAAATAATCAGGAATTTTGTCCACCGATGTGGAAGCTAAAAGCGCATTGAAATTACTATTTCTTGCTGCCACTTTAAACAATGCATTAATGTGAACAATATAAGTTGCATGCATTTTGTCTTTACATAATACTATATAGGATTGCTCTATAATAATAGCGAGGTTCGGAAGCTTCAATACGTTTTGTGACTTGACACGATTCCTTCCTCGTAAAACATGTCTGCTCTTGTATACATTATTTACGTCGTATTAATCGCAACTTATTGTTTCAAACCTAAATGCCATGAAAAATATACGAGTTAAATTACACGAATGCATGCATATATGCATTCAACTGAGTTGCAACTATCACGTACACAAAGCTGACCTGAAATTTCGGTTTTTCTGCACGGCAGAAGCAACATATATATTTAATACTCCTATTGTTATGAAAAATAAGCAGGTCAGCTTTGTGTACAAATTGTTATATATTACAATTCGCATAAAAGTGTGATCAGGGTGCTAAATATATACGTGGTTCATCCCAAATAAGAGAGCACTTCCACATATAAAGATCCACTTGATATGTTATATATGGTGTGGCCGTGCCTTATTTGGCCGGATTTGACTCCTTATATGGGCCAACCGCGTCATATATGGCCGTATATAACCCCATACATGAACCGACTCCGCCAGATATACATCCATATATGCTTATATGTGGCCACATATGCTGCCATCTATGCCTATATATGGCCACATATGCTGCCACATATGCTTATATATGGCCAGATATAACTTATATATGGGCCATGTATGGCGTTTCCGTAAGGGTACACAAGTACTGAGATCACATCCCACTGTAGATGCGTTCACAGGAAAAAAATATCTGCACACCAGTTTTATCTAAGCATTTATAAAATATGAATAATTTGGTATACTAAAAATCAAACACCAAGCTGGAATAGATATTAGGAAAAATTCTCCCAGGGTATTGTCCATTACTTACTACGTGTTTTTTAGGTGTCTCCATTCATCATTTATTCAAAATCTCGAACGCAATATTTCCTCTATTCCGATCACTTCTGTTAAAATAGTCCTATTTCATATCTTTAATCACACATTCTCGCTGAAAAATGTATTAAAATCTCCTACATCCACCAATTCTCGCAAAAGCCATATACGAAAGGTTACAAAAGAGAAACTTTTGTTTGAGAATGTCTTCCTTCAATTGGGCGATTCGGCTGGTTAGGGATTCTTCAAAGGTTTTAGTATTCGATAAAGAAATTTCCCGTGCAATGCTCTACATCTTTTGAAGAGATAAAATGACCTGGCGATGAGTTGCGAAATTCCTCGCTTTGCGAATGCCAACATTCCAGGGAGGAGAGAGGGAGAGAGACTGGTGGCGCACGTGGAAGGTGAACAATAGTAAGAGGGACAGAGTACACGCAGGGGGCGGAGTCAAAGCTGAGAGTAGAACTGTCATTCGTTGACGGTCCCACACAGCCAACACACGTGTATATGAAAAAATGGCAGCATATCCACGGAGTGAATGATGGATAGTGGGGCGAAGCATCCGTCCGTCCATCAATATGTGTTTGTTACATAAACTCAGAGATCCATATTTATATATTTCAAAGTGATATTTCATGAAAAAAATTCCAAAGCAAAACAGGATAATAATCAATATGCGCATTCAACGAGTACTAGTTGTGCAAACGGGCTTGTTATATACATGTGATGGCTTGCGATTGTTGCACATGGTAATGCCATTCTTCTCAATGCGACTTGTTCGCAAACCCTGACGAAGACCGGTCCATTAGTTGAAACTGTTGGTAATAAAATTAAGACAACCACTAAGTTGTGTTTCTTCTCTTCTCAATTACGTTTGGGCCATTGGAAAGACTTCTTCAGTGTGCATATATCTTTATATATATATAAATATATTATAAAGAGGCGTTTTAGAGTGGCACTCTTTTATAAAACAGGAGAGCGGTCACGACACGTCAAGTGGTAATGGCGGAACTAGCCTGAGTACCCAGCCAACCAAACGTCGTCTTCTTTACCGACTGAGTCATACCCCCTGCCTTTCTGAGTAGCACTCATCTTCACTACACACTAAACAAAAATGACCTGAAATAACCTCAAAAACTGGGTAAACCATTTGTCCTCTAGCGCACTACCTTTCCTGGTTTTTTTTTTACCACCTACGATCGAGGTAAAAATTTACTCTCGTGCTAACTGGGTTTTTGAACGTAGGGAGAGAAGTAATTATTTAACCCAGTGAGGTTTTGCGCGAGTATAGAGAGAGTAAATTTTTACTGCCTTCACAAGGTTTTTGAGGTGATTTCTGGGTTTTATTTCCGGTGGTAAAAAAAAATAAAAATTGACAAGTGCATTCGCCCAGAGTCGACAAATTTATGAAATAGCAGAATTGATTGAAATTATTAAATGGCAGAATTGGTGACACATAGATTCACATACAGACAAACACGCACACACAAGAAATGCAGAATAATACACCACTCGAATAGACTGCACGCGTTGCTCAACTACACTTTGACAATCCGGTATATATAGGCACGACTTTTTGACCGGCCCTGTAGTACCGGTAGGCAAGCTCTTTTTTTTGCATTGATTAACAACAGCGGTTGAAGGTGCAAGCGTAATCTTAAGGTGGGCTGCAGGGCACTGAATGGCACACCGACCTTTTATTAAAAATCTGCCCGATCTGACCTTTTTGAGTATCGAATAATTACTTGGCACACCGGGCTCATGGCCCCACGCGTGTTAGCACTGCTGATGCACAAGTCCATAAAATATACCTAAGTACGCACAAACCATGGTAGCTCAATGATTTTCATTGAGCGACGGTGCAAAAACACAGTAGCAGCACGTATTCATCACAACGGGCGTAGAGGAGCGGTGCACGCCTGCACACAAGCTTCTTACCGACGGCGCATTAGGCCTTTTCGTGGAGCACGGCTATCCGATGAAACACAGCTGCCGATCACAGAACACATATCTTGTGCGAATTTCATCGTCATTTCAGACACAAATGAACAGGTGACCGCTAACTTACGGGGACGGGGCGGTGTATGCATACTTCCAATGAAAGACCACCGTCCGGGTTTTTTTCGTGCTCACCAGCAGCCGCTTGTTGGTTCCGTCTGCCTCGTATCGGCTTCGCGCTACATGTTTGAGAACATTTGGTGCATG
Organism: Rhipicephalus microplus; assembly: GCF_013339725.1. NCBI lineage: Eukaryota > Metazoa > Arthropoda > Arachnida > Ixodida > Ixodidae > Rhipicephalus > Rhipicephalus microplus. The sequence continues at coordinate 59,462,369 of NC_051175.1, forward strand.
AGGTGGGCAATTCGGGCAGCACTTTACTCATGCAGATATCGCCTACTGTGGAACAAAATATATGCGATGCTTCTTTCACCTGCCCCGGCGACACACTCCCACTGGTCACTGGCGGCCGCGGCTCGGTGCCGACGACAGACTGAAGCATTTTGGTTATTGCTTCTCCAGTAGGCAAGCACGGACGATGACACCAGATGGATTTTGTTACCACTGGCAGATATTCGCGATTCGGCTCGGAAGCGAGATATCCGCGACATGCAGGTTCAGAGGCGCTCGGAAGCGCACGGTCGTTTGACGATGTAGGCAACGCGTGAGACCCACCAGCCCAACCAGACACACAGATTCCAAGCTTCTTGCACCGTCTGTCTCCAAGGCCACCGCCGAGCAAAAGCCAGCAATTTGCGAAAATATGCAGGACCAATTTCCTGAGCAGGTTTTCTTTCTTTTTTTTCTTCTTTTCATATCCCCCCCCCGTCTTTTTTTTCTTTTTCGTTCACAGAATGCTGTTCACGCCCTTTGTGCTTATGCTGCTCCCAGTTCCAGTGAAAGTGCGTTGACTCGAGGTCAGTCCTGAGGCACGGCGATGCCGAAAAAAAAATAAAATATCTGTGGTCCTCGCGTACCTTCAGAATTCACTGAGAGCGTCACAATGGGGGGTACGGGGCAAAAGCCACCGAAGCAGCTGCACCTTGCAATCACGTGGTAATAAACTCTGAAACGCAGGTTAAAAATCACGTTATAGAAAACTCCCTGTGTGGTAAAACAGGATTTTGACATCCTTTTACTACTTGCCTGAGAAGTGGTGGTAAAACTATGTCATGTACCATCTTTCACTCCTACACGAGGTAGTAATATTAAACACAAGAGAGTTTTCAGTAATCATGAGCCACAAAAACCCCAAACTCGGATAGTTTTTGCTTACAGTGTACATTTTCCTCCCCTCCGGAAAAAAGCAATCCTGGCGACTCATGGGCAGGAGACAATAGAGGGATCGTAATACGGTTTTAGGCGGTCTATGTGGACGGTCTCACGTCCACGGCGTCGTTGATCATGGGGCTGCTCAAGCGGCTCCACGATGTAATTGACGGGTGAAGTTTGTTTAACCACACGGTAAGGTCCGTCATACTTGTACATCAGTTTCGTTGAGAGACCAGGGGTGGTTGAAGGGATGCGAAGCCAGACAAGGTCATCTGATGCATAAGAAGCCGGAGGCGTCGGGCTATCGCGGTCTTTCTGAGTAGCACTCATCATCTTCACTATATTATATATATATATATATATATATATATATATATATATATATATATATATATATATATATATATATATATATATATATATATATATATATATATATATATATATGTATATATAAATATATATATATATACTGTTTCTTTTCTTTTTGTTTTTACCAGAAAGCAAAAAATTTACTCATTTCGCTAATTTACTAGCTGGCTTTTCTGCAAAGTTGTTTTCCAAACAACAGGTCTCGTTCCTAGACTGTTTTCTTCATCCATTGCATTTTTGCCTTCTACCCCTCCCTTCTTACCACATAGTCATTGTGAGAAGATAAGGGGGTTCAGTCGCACTCACGTGCTTTCACTGAAATAAAATTGGTAAATGTACAGTGAGAAAAAAAATCAGTCTGGGCTCGATAGTTTTTTTTTTCTTTTCACTGGAAAACAACCTTGCATGAGAGCCTCCTTGAACGTTTCTGCAAATTATCAGTTTTTTATGGAAGCAGTTCTCAAGAACTCGTTACATTGATCTTCCCCTTATTTATTTTGGGGAAATATTGCTGTTTTTTTGTGTAAGCCAAACTTTTGTCAAATCGGTCTGGAGCCGACGTGAGAACTATCTTATCTCCCTAAACAATACACAAACAAGAACCTAGATTTAAGTAAACTATAGTGGCATTCACAGGGAAACAAATATATGAACACTTGATTTAGGTCAGTGTTTATAAAATATATATGATTCGACATATAGTAAATATAGGCTGAATTGGAATAGATAGTAAGGAAAATCTGGCCAGGATAGGGTCATTTATTTATCACGTGTAATTTAAGTGTCTCGATTCATCATTGATTTTAGTTCTCGAAAAATATTTTCCCTCCATAGCAATATTTTCTGTTAAAATAATTTTATTTCACACCTTAAATTAAGGATGTTTGTTTAAAATGTTTAAAAGTGAAAGTGCTACATCAGCGAATCCCCTCAAACACCAGATACTTCAGGTTAAATGAGAAGAAAACTGTTGTTTTAGGTTGTCTTCCTTTAATTTGGAAATCGCGGTAGTTAAGGAGTCTTCGATTGGTTTGCCTACTGACTGGTTTCTTCTGTGCATGGATGTACTTGTATTGAAACGGGCAAGTGACCTGGCAATGAGTTGCGAAATTCCTCGCTTTGCGAATACCAACATTTATGGAAAAAGGAGAGAAAAACTTGTGGCACACATTGAAGAAGCGCAAAGAAGAAAAATAATACGAGAGATAGGGAACAGGTGGTCGGTCGAGTCAAATCAGAGAGTAGAGCCGTTATTCATTTATAGTGTCTCACAGCCCACGCACTTGGGTATATGCACCGTGCAGTGGTGTTTTTCAATCTGACTGCAATGCCAGAACGCAATGACTAGCGGAGAAAAAACGCAATAGTAGGAGGGGGTCATCAAAATGGAACGCGATTCCCGCGTCTCCCCGCCCGCATGAGTTGGAGAATTGCCGCAGGTATACACGGGACCGCGTGCGCGCGTCCGTTTTCTGCATTCCCCTAATGGCCAACGTCAGCGAACTTAGGATAGACTAGTGCCAGCAACGCAGCTCCCTCTGGTCAGCGGACGGTGCCTACAAAAAGACAACGACTGCCAGGATTGTCACTCGACTTGCCGTGCTTGAAGCAGATGTCATGGACTCTCGCGTCGTCGACGAGTTTCTCTGGCACCTTGGCCAACGGCGAACGCATCTCCCAGTCCATCCCCGGACGGCGGCGCTCATCCTCGAGTTCTGCACCATCGGGGGTGCGAACGGCTACGATGACCTGCTGAACATAGGCTGCCAAGCTACCGAATACTGGGCCTCGGTATTTCGGGAGTTTGATGTCCATGGACACGGTCATTTTGCCAGCCGAGGCCTGGAGGCAGCCCTGAGACGGTGCGGTTACCCGGTCACCGGGAACCTTTTGGCTTGCCTGTGTGGCGTCTATTCCAAAAACGGCTGGGTTTTTTTCGACGCTTTCGTGAAGGTCTGCGCCATCGTCGGAAGCATGTGCCCCTGAAGTAAATTCAACGCTGCACCACACCAAAGGTCCTTTTCAGGACCACCTTATTTCTGCATTGGTTGACTTCTCTTTCACGATCACTCTCCGTATCACCCTCACAAAATACTCTATACTGTACACTTAGCGTCACTAGGATCAGCTCACTTCTAGTATTGAATATGTATCGTGGCTGGCCCTTTAACGCAGAATTAAAACTGCGATGCAGATACGCTGACACTATTTTGCAAGTTTAGTCGCGCTATTTAGGTTTGATATCGTAATTACAGTGTTGGCTAATTTACGTTCACGCGTGTTCACGGTGAACATTTCTTCCGCAAGGTTTAATGAACATAGTCGGTATAGAAACTCTACAGGTTAAAGCACACCAACAGCAGTTTCATGTGGCACACGGAAAGGGGGGGAGGGGACCACCTCGCGAGAAAATCTACTGATAAGCAAGTTCAGGGGTCCAATGCAAATAGAAGGTCTGCACAAACACGGCAGCGCACTGCCCTATCAGAACTGGGGCTGCACGTCTCACAAAACTTACTAATCGGGCCATATTGCAATATGCCCCGTATTATTTCAAGTAATGGGAAAGGGAATTTCGTCGTTTTGTGTGGCAAAGATAAAGATCGTTCCCATGACTTGCTTCAGCTGGTGGATATGTGTGCCCACCTGCTTCAGTTTAAAGAAGTCAGAAACAAGGATATTCGTCACGAGTTTTTTTTTTTCTGGGATCAGTTGCTGGACCCGTGTTAGCCAACATCACGGCAAACATTTCTGTGCCAGGTTCCACCACTCAGGTTCCACTCAGGTTCCACTCAGGTTCACCAATTAGTCATGCCACACTGCACTTCTGTCAGTCTAGTCAGGATTACAGACAACTTGGTTTGCTCAATGTACTCGGGTGCACGTTAAAGAACCCTTGGTACTCAAAATTTTCGGAGCCTTCCACAACGGCGTCTCTCAAACTCATTTGGTGGTTTAGGGGCGTTAAAGCCGACATATCAATCTAATCAATCATATGTACTCATGCAAAATCAGTACCTGCTCAAAGCATGGGTAGAAATTGTTGTTCTCACCCGTTGCCTTTAGAAACTGCTGAAAAACCCTCGCGAAACTGGAAATTTCCGATTCAGCACACTGCAGAGCCGCGGAAGACAGGTCTTGCTCGATTTAGCCATCTTCGACCAATACATGGTTAACTTGTTTTCGTAGCTCATTGCGGCATCAGTTATCTGCCCGCCACAACTCGCTGTCTTTATCTTTCCCGTAGTAGACGCGCTAACCGAGCGAGATAACTGAGCGTGATCCAAGTTCCAACATCATTGAGCGAGGGGTGAGAAGGAGCAGAGGCAAGCGCTACCTGCGAAGTAAGGAATAGAATAATCACGAAAAAAGAATAAGAAAAGACACTTAATCAAGAAGCAGTTCTTTACAGGGGCACCAATTTTTCTTTTGAAATACTTGTGAAAGCTAATACATGCAAACATTCACATTAGGCTCGCTTCGTTCAACCGGATCCTAGAATTCCCGGCAACCACTACGAGCGTTCATATTTTTTAAAGCCGGAACTAGCGCTTAGTTTCTGGAGCCTGATAAAGAGTTCTCGCGCAAGATTATTGTATTGCGCTGTGAGCAAGTGACGTGGTTAAACTAATCATTGGCTCGTAGAACTTGGCTTTCCAGTGATTAAAAGAAGGCATGAGACACACGTGCAACGGGAGTGGGAGAAGAATGTGGCAGGGGAAAAGAGGTGGCGGTGGAGTCGAGAAGTTAGGGGTCATTGGTTGACAATAGTATGCAACCAACCGCTACAGAGGTGCTTAAAAATTCAACGGCTATTTCGTTTGTCATTCGACTTGTGATTTTACCAGCATTGAGTGACGGTCCCTGACCTGGTGAACGAGCTTCTTCGGCGTCTATAACTACGGCGAAGACACCACTTGTGATGCCTCGCATGGTGGCGCTAGTGCTGCAGTACTGCGCCATGACGAGATCCTGCGACTGCGTTCAACTGTTGGACATAGCCTGCGAAAGTTTCGAGTCCTGAGCGACCGTACAAAGGCTACGTTTGGGCTATCTTTTCAGCGACAACAACCTACCGGAAGCCCTGCGAGCTTTCAATATCCCTATCAACGGCCATTTGTTCACTTGCCCCGCCGTGGTGGTCTAGTGGCTAAGGTACTCGGCTGCTGACCCGCACGTCGCGGGTTCGATTCCCGGCTGCGGCGGCTGCTTTTCCGATGGAGGCGGAAATGTTGTAGGCCCGTGTACTCAGATTTGGGTGCACGTTAAAAAACCCCAGGTGGTCAAAATTTCCGGAGCCCTTCACTACGGCGTCTCTCATAATCAAATGGTGGTTTTGGGACGTTAAACCCCACAAATCAATCAATCAACCATTTGTTCACTTGCCTATGCACCAGACAAACATGCAACAGCCGGTTTTCGCTCGACGCCTTCGCGCATCAGGTTTGCGCCGTCATAGGAAACGTGTGCTTCTGATTTGGTGCAACGCAGCTCCACTCCAAGGGCTCCTTTCCGGGCCAACCAAATTTTCGCTTTGGCTAAGTACTCGATTCACAATCCCTCTCCTTGTTACCCTCACAGCATGCTCTCAAGTATAATTTAGCTTTGCTACGTTTGTTTGACTTGTCTCACAGTTATTAGTATAGAGGACTAACAGTGGCGCCATTGTGCGGTTGCCTCCGTGGGACCTACACGTCTGCATGCTTCCGCAAACTCTCCGCTTGGTGTGCAGGTGCTCTAGCTTCTTTTTTTTTCTTTCTTCAACTTCAGTAATACTGTTCGTATTCACTGGGACAAAATCAGTAAAATACTCCTATACGTTTGTTACTGACTGTTTGAAATGCGATAAAGAACTTCGGAAAAACGATGGGTTTCACAAATTAATCCGACAATTTACGGCCAGCGTCTGCTACGTCAACGACACAAGTTGCTGTGGCTGAGCGCGCTGCTTATGTAAATGGTAAAAAAAAACATTTGCGTGCAAATGTAACCCACTCAGCACGTGCTCGAGACATACAAAAGCCACCAGGCCTGCGCGCAAATCTCGGCATAGTCACAGCGAAAGCTGGAACACCGGCTTTTTATACTCTTTTCTTTTACCGCTACAAGCTTTACCGCTACAAGTAAACTTGTAGGATACCCATTATGCAATAAGTAGTCATTTTTTGTGTAGCACTGTGCAAGTAGGGAGGCAATCAATATGTCATCCTACGTCAGAGAGGCGTTGTAGCCGCTGCACACTTGCAAGTAATTTTGTGCACTTTGGTATTCTGTCGCTGATGGCGATGAAGAATTGTGCGTAGCGCAATCGTAATGAGTTGTTACACTTTCACGACACCGTCGTTACGCATTTCGCATAGATTGATATTATATCTCACGCTATGCGTCCGCATATTATACGTGGTAGGAGTACCCAGAGAGCTGATTCCGCTCGTCTGGGTATCGGCTCACCAGGGGCTTAAAAAGAACGAGAAGGCTCATTCGGTCGCCTGAGGTCTCACCTACCGGCCGACCCTTTGAACCTCCGAAGTCACCGAACAAATCGGAGAAGATATGCGCACATGCCATGAAATCGTCGGACACTACAGGCTCAATCGTCAAGTACACCCGAGAGCGGACACTCACTGGAAAAACTAGGCTTTGTTTCGAAAGTAACAAATAGGGTTTTTCCAAGCCCAAAGAAAAAAAAAACTTCTTTGACAATATTTTGTAAGCCTTTACTAGCCACGTATGAGTCTTTTTAAACAAACAAGTCAACTTTGCTTTCAAGATTATTATGCTCTTGTCAGCGAGTGGCGAGACATAAAAGAAAGTCGTCTCTCACTGCGAGTCACGCACGAGGTAAGTCAGGACGCTCCGAAAGAAGTGGGACAGGTACTCTTCTTGTACAGTGTATTTGAATTGAACGTGCTTTTTTTTTTACTTCAAATTCGCAGCTTAATCTTTCTGCGCTTCAGGGCGGCACAAAGTCGTATCTCGAGCGATTTTGTTTTTGTAAGCCTCAGGTGCACACGGGTGCCTTTCGGGGCGACGAGCGATGAGCCAACCGCGCTCACTTTGAATGGAACACCTGCACACAGCATCGTGCATCAAAATGAATCACGCCACGAGGCGCTGTCACTCGAGTCGAGAAAGAAAACCCCGGCCTGTTTGAACGTTCCTAACCGATGACATTTTCTTCTCCCTGTGTTGTATAAGCAGCGTAGCTGTGTGCGTACACCGGTTCAATACCGCCTCCACCACCTGCTGCTGTGCCTCCACGTGACCTATAGACTATATAATACATGCAGCCAGGTGCCCCGCGACGCGCCAGTGAGCGAGAAGACGGCACGGGGGTGGCAACGGTAACGCCACGGCGGCGGCAAAACGCGGTTAAAGTAAAGCCTTATAGCTTAAGAGGGCTGTACTGTAATAGATCGACACGGAAATCAGAAAATTAGGGAAATCATCAATACGACAGCAATATCACGTCTGCTGTGGGGTGGGGTGGGGGGGGGCAGATTTGTGAGCAGACCGTCAGCAATGTTGGTGGCTACCACTTCAGTGAGTCGCTGCCTCGTGTGCCTTGCAAGGACTGTGATCTGCGCACAATTTATCGTGTGCGTTCAGCTTTTATTTATCGATGCTTTTCATACGTGCACGTCATAATTTCTTCAGTCATGTCGTTTAGAAATAAAACTAGGTTGGAAGTACGAGCTTGAGCACGTTTTATCATTCCGTGTCCCGGTCCAGATTGATTTGGAGCGATACGACGTCGAGGGTCAACATAGAGGTTTCACGTCTTCTTTGTTCGACACAATAATAATGAAAACTAGACGACAAAGAAAGTAGGAAGGAAAATAAGAGTAAAAGAACGGCAGGCAGGTTACCCCTACGCATGGGGGGGGGGGGAGCCGAAAATATAGCCAGGGAAAGTATTGGGGACGTGAAGAAAGGAGACCTTCAAATAAAGCGCGAGACAGACGTGCGATTTTCCGTGTGATGCGGCGTGCCGCATGCGACGTTTCGGGACACAAGAGGGCGAAGGAGCTATCAGCGGCAGGCTCCGCCCCCATGCGGCGCCTCGGCATGCAGGGTCGAACGACTTGGTATCCTCGTAATGAGGCTCGAAACAAACAACATTACACAGCCACGCGTCGTTCCCCCCAAAAATAATTAATAAATCGCATTCGTGAACGACAAGCACGTCGTAACCACGGCAACAGCTGATTATTCACGACTGCGACAGGTAGGCCTATAGCATGGAGGGCGCCAGCCGTCGCCTACACCAGTTGACACGCGAGCTCGTCATCGAGCGCTTGTTTTTGACAACACTATTAGGCTTTGAATTCGCATGTAATGCGTCAGCATACAGCGATTAAATTCTCGATGCTATCCATGTGAAGAGCAAAGGTGGAAGCGAAGCAAGCCAGCGCAGAGAGACGCCGGTAGCCGTGTTTACCTGCGAAATGACCTTGCATCACTGCTCACGATCTCCGACTGCGCTAGCGGTTTCAAAACGGGCGTTGCCGTGCAGAAACGGCACGCTTCAAACATCAATTTATTCAATCCGGAATAATATCACGTCAACAGGGAAGTTTACTCGATGTCTGTCACGCCCCCACTGTCGGCGATGTCAGCAAATCCACGCTCGCACCGCTCCATCGACTCGCTTGAACTGGCTTGGACCACGGCTCCACTAAAGCAACTGCCACTAATGGCGGTTTCGTTTCACATGTACCGCGAAGGGTCCACGATTTTCGCTCTGCGACTGGAGCAACGTTTCTTGCCACCGTTCGTTGTGAGAGACAATAGAATTTTCGAAATATAATGTAACAATCTGTGCGTCATGATACTATTGAGTTTCCATGTACGCTAACAAAGAGCACTTCTGTTTTGTCATTTAAGAACACTTTTCAATCTAACTACACTTTAAAATGCGCAACAGCGGCCATTACCAAAATAAACAAGTCGACGCAATTTCGACAGCCTGGCCGGCCCGGCCCTATTTCGACGGGTCCCGAACAAAAATCACTCCCAACGTTGCGGTCAGAGAGAAAATTTCCAACATGTTGGAAGCTCGCCGCGGACCGCTGCGACGATGGGAGCGAACTGCCCTTTTTTCGCAGCGAGCGAATTCGCAGACTGAAAATCGCTATTTTTTGAGTCACTGTGAAACGGCCTTAACGCGTCCGATGCTCTACAACTGAGCTACCGCAGCGTCCATGCCATGCCACCACCCCCCTACCCTTTTCGTCCATTTTATGGTATCCATTTTGTACCCGTTATTCGAAGGTCGCAGGTTCGGCCTCTACTGGTGGTAAGTAATCTATCTGTCTACTTTTCTTCATTCACATTTACATTAAAATTTACTTCTAATAACATCTTCTATACTTTCTTGGCTATATTGTCAATTATATCTCATTAACATAGAGGTATGGCGTACCACTTATACGCGGTATATACGCCATGGTTTTGAGGTGTGATATCGGGTTGTTGCGCAATATATATATATATATATATATATATATATATATATATATATATATATATATATATATATATATATATATATATATATCACTTCCCCTTTTGAGTGGCGGTGGCGGCTGGTAGTCACAGCTCGTTCGCTACAACCCGTGCAGGAAAACACGCAAAGAGTCGCTACAGAGACAGTGAAAGATCGTTTCGTCTTCCCGCTCTTTTTTCATTTTTTATTCGTCACTATGATAGTCATAACTAATTATTGTTTCTCCTTCATACGTGATTCTGTTTATATCGCGCTTTGTTATCCAAGACAGTAATCAAGACGTACTAGGATCGGCTCCAACTACGGAGATGATCTTGCAGGCCACGGCACAAGTACGCTAAGCTTGCTGACATGCGGACAATTAAGAGATGTGAAACTGAAGCCGTGTACCAAGGGACCTACTCACTCGCCTTAATTTAATTCCTTTTTTTTTCAACAAATGTCATTCCAAGACGTTTGCGGACACATAAAAACCCTCATACGTGGTTAGCTTTATTTAGCTTAATCGCTAACTGAGACGTGCACAAAAGCATTACCGTGGCATTGGCTTATCAGCGACACCTTGATTCAATTCGTTCGCGAATGGAAAAACGCCCAGGTAGACTTGCGCGCATGTAAAAAAGCCACGGGTATTAAACTGCTGCTACAAAACTGGTTCACCAAAAACTAACTTCCTTGTTTTCCTACGTAACATATAGTAGTTAGATCCTTTTTTTTTTCTCCCCTGAGCCTGCCAAAAAGCATTCCAAAACTGTTTTCTTTTCAATAAAAAGAATTCCATGTGCCGCTACAGATAAATTTTGCAGCCAAGACTTCCAAAGTGGTAAAGCTCATTTTCATCGTTCTTGGAGTCACATTTCCTACCACCGACGCAAAACCGCGCGCTATATATATATATATATATATATATATACTATATATAATATATATATATATATATATATATATATATATATAACCCACACTGTAGCGCTTTTGCAAGGCAGGCTCTCTGTTATCTTTATGAAAGGAACGAAATAAAATCTTACTTCTTGCGTGTGCTCGCAAATTCCTCCAGAACAGTGGAACCAAATAGATAAGCGAGGCGGATCTGTAGCTCCGACCAACAACGACTGCACGATTTCGCTTGTGTAAGAACCCTGCAATAAAGTTTCGCGCCGTCCACATCAGCGCGTGGTTACGTAACATAGTCGCCGGAGGAGAGAAATGTGGAGGGAGCCATGCATGTTCATCACTTAATTCACCTCAAACAGCTCAGCAGGAGGTAAAAGCTTGAAGGGCCGCAATGTCCGAGTGCGCATGTTGCCAATGAAAGACGCGGCAGTATACGGTGCCCCCATGAAAAGCGGACGTCGTGGTACTTTAATTTGGTATAATGCTCAAACAACAAGGCTGATTCCCCCCCCCCTTGTAGGGATCGGTATCACAGGAAAGTAAAACGCGTCTTCACGGAGGTACTTGAGCGCTTGTTGCACATTGTTTCAGCAACAAATTGCAAAATCGCGGCAAGAACGGCAAGCAGCTCGAAAACTTGCAGCGCACGCCTCAAGCAGAAAGCACGCACAAAATTAGCTCACACAGGACGAGCACGGACTGACATTTATTACAGCTAGACAGCTGGAAGCACGCTGTTAAAAAAAATTGCCCGCAGCTTCCCTCGGGGGAACACTGAGGAGGATGCGGACCATATAATTGGTTAACGGGGTGTTAAAGTGCGACTTACTTGGGTCGATGGCTAAATTGGTTAACGTGGTTGTGAAATGGGGTGTTAAATTGCGACTTACTTGGGTCGATGGCTAAATTGGTCAACGTGGTTGTAGGAGGGGGTGTTAAATGAGTGAACACGTACACACGTATGCGAAAGGGCGGCGCTGGTCGAAGGGACGTCGATCATTGTGTTTGTGGATTCGTTGGAATTCATTTCACCGCGACCTTGGACGTCGACGCGCCGTACAAACCAACCGACGAGCGGCAACTGAGCGAGCGAGCGCCGACCTTGAGTATATATACAGCACGACGGCGCATGCACTGTCAGCTGTTGAATGTTCTCGAAGCGCGACGCCACATGCGCGTCCACTGGAGAATCAGGAGAATTGTAGATGTCGAACGCGGTGTGTAGAGGAGGAAGGGTGCACAGATGGTGGAGGAGTGAAGCGCGCGCGGTGTGTAGAGGAGGAAGGGATGCACAGATGGTGGAAGAGTGGGCGACGGCGCATGCGCGCGCGTCAGCTGCCGAATGTTCGAGAAGCGGTGCGGACGGCGCAGACGACGCGGACGGCGCACTACAAGGCGCGAGTATAAGATGCTCCGCATCTAAAAAAAAAAGACGCACGGATCAGGCATTAAGTATATGTACACAGAACAAGCGCGAACAGCCGCAACAATTCTTCGTCGTGTTTGAGCAGCGCGCTCCTTTCGTAAACGCGGCCGCGGCAGCGAGCAAAGCGAGCTTCGTCCTCTCTCGAATTACGAGTCTGATGATTTTGAGTGCGCCCGGCGAAGTACAGAACATATGGAGAGTGACTTCCACCGAGCTCTACAGAAGTGAAAATTTAGTGGAGTATGAGTCACGTGTAATTCCAGCTGCGACGTATTCTGACGAGTGCGAGCACAAACGAGATCTAACCGAACTATAATAATAATAATAATAATAATCATAATAACAAAGTTAAATTTCCGAGTGAGTATGAGTTGGCTCTATTCATTCTGTACATCTCTACCTTCCAGGCGTCACGAAACTCAACCTCGGGGCATCTCTTGCACACGCTGCGATGCGCAACGGCGCTAACAGCTACAGCGGCTACCCGGTATTTCAGTTTTTTTTGTTTGGTTTTTTTGGTACGCGCCCCACTTTGCGCCGTGGCGTGCGGCATTTACGCGGTGTCCCTTACGTGCGGGCCCCGCTCAGGGCATCTCTCAGCGGGGCGCGGAAAAGATACCGACCGTATACCGTTATACACTCGCGCAGATATCGGTGCGCACTTCCACACGGCCCACGGCGACGTGAGACCCCCGTAAAAGGAGACGTAGCCGCAGCAGCGGTACGGCTGGTCTTCTTTCGGCCGACGAGGAAAACCGAAAGTGCGATAAAAAAAAAAGAACGATGGCGAGTTGCGTATACCGCGTAGCTCACGCCTCATGTAATATAAACGTTACGAGGCAAGCACTCCGCCAGGCGGCGATAAAAAAGATCGCCATTAACGCGCTCTTTTTGGAAGGCGTTAGATACTCCGTCGAACCCGCCAGAGTTTCTGAGGAAAAAAAAAAAACAAAATCTCTTCAGTGGCTGAGGGGGCGACAAATGCGAATGAAAAAAAACGCTGAGGTTTACTAGAGGGTATCCGTACAGTCGGCTATATAGACTATTTTGCGATTGGCTCTCTGTGCCGCCATACCGGGCTGTGGTCTTCCAGTATCGAAGCCAACTTTTCCACTCGACAAACTCAAAATCCGATTGGGTAGTGTCGCAGCGCCGAAAAACTACAACAGAGACCAAACAGCGCAGACAACACGAGCACTTCACTTGAAACTGAATATATATATATCAATATCCGAGTTATTTCATACATCTAGTATGGTGAAATCAACGACATTACGTGCAGTTCTCATAGTGCAATTCGCAGGTCCAAATCGATTTATTGTTTCATATTAGTGTGCCTAAAGGGACACTAAAGAGCAAAACGATTTTTTTGTTTTGTCGCGTGTTAGTAGAGCGCAGTTTTACAATTTCAAAAACACCACGCCTACCGTGACACGACGCTAGGTAAGCGAGAAAACACGAGAAAAGAAAATGCGACTCGGCAGAAACGCCACCTCGAGATTCCCGCGCTAAATACCATGACGTCATAAATTTTGAAGGCGTCTATTGAGTCTCACGCAGCTTCTAATTGATTAAAATTAAGTACATCGTTCTCTGCGTGTGCCATAGAGCTAGAATACAAATTTTCAGAAAATTTCATGAATCTAATGTCGCTAAAAAAACGAAAAATACATTTTGAAAGTGGTTGCGTCACGCGCGGAGACTTCGGCGCGAGATTTACAAATGAACCTTCAACCTTGATTTTCTCCGCTAATGATGAAGCTACGATGGTGAAACGTATGGCATTAGAGATCTCGGAGCGCAGTCTGTCAATGTGAACCAAGTGGTTCTTTTCCTGTGGTGTCCATACAACGGAACAGCCAGTCTGGCCAATATACACCACCAACGCTCTTTGCTGTGCCCCCTTTATGACCCCGTTGCGTCATTATCTTTCGCAAAGGCGGTGAACACGTGTCTCGTGCGGGATTCTTTCACATTCAGAACAAGACGGCAACAGAATAAAGATAGCAGCCTGACGAAGGCGCGGTATCAGGAATGGGGGGGGGGGGGCAGCAGCTGTGATGGCAGCGCTAGCCGCAACCTTCAGACCGGCGGCCGCCGCATGCCGAGACCGGCTGTATACAGTTATCGGGAACGCCCCCCTTCGGCGTAGCGCGGCCATACTTCATTCCGAACGAGGCCGCGCAGCAGACGCGTCGAAGAAAAAGAAAAAAAAAAAGAGCATTACACAGACGGACGCAACAAAAGAACGGCGAGGAGGGTGCGAAGATAGCTCGCGCAGTTATATCAACAACACGGTCAAGAGACCACGCTAACAAGCAGATCGGGCTCCTCAATATATATATACAAATTATTTTGACATTGTGAACGAAGGCCTCGGAGGCTTAGCCTCCCACGTTCGTGGTGATCCGCCGCAAGTTAGTACGACAGATTGCGGCTGTTTTCGCTTTTCCTCGCTCGCATCATCAACGCGTTTAGGAAGACTTGTACATACACCAGAAATGCAAATGGGAGAAACATTTCGATTATTCAGTGTGTATTTTGGCGTCACCTTACGAGTATATTTTTCTTCGAGAACTAACGGGCGCGTTTGCGGCCCATCACTGGCGTCAAAGGCGCCATCTTTGGTTTGGAAAACGGGCGTGCTCATAAGGTGATGCTCTCTAAGAAATGGAAAAAGGAGGATGCCATTCATGGAAAGTGGGTAATCAGTGCTTAAGAGTTCCCGCAATTGTCTAAGTGCCATAATAAACGCAGTAGCATTTATTTCAGTAAGACAACTTACTGATTGGTTCATTGATTGGTTGATTTATTGATTGATTGATTTGTGAAGTTTAACGTCCGAAAACCACCATATGATCATGTGAGACGCCGTAGTGGAGAACTCCGGAAATCGCGACCACCCGGAGTTCTTTAACGTGCACCCAAATCTGAGCATTTTCGCCTCTATCGAAAGGGCAGCCGCCGCAGCCAGGATACAGATCCTGCGACCTGCGGTTCAGCAGCCGTCTACGTTAGCCACTCGACCACCGCGGCGGGGCAGTAAAGCAAGTGAGAAAATTATCGCTTTACTTAGCAGGAGGAGGAATAAACTTTATTATAAAAAAAACCAGCAGGTTTAGGTGGCCGGGCCTAGGCCTCCCACGAGGGGACGTCAAGGGCTTGCCTCGACGCCGCCTCATGGGCGTGCTGGGTCTCCCCGGTTTGGTCGTGAAGAGCGGGGCTCCGCAGAGCCTCATGGAGCTTCGACGAAAGGGTCGTGGCGTTAGTGTGTCTGTACTGTGCCGGGCACTTCCACAGCATGTGCGGAAGCGTAGCAGGGTGAGTGCCACAGCACCGGCAGTATACTATAGTACTACTTCTTTTTACGCGACAGCAGGCATACGTTCCATTTCTGTATACATTTCACAGTACTGAGAAGAAAAGTTGTCGCGGAGTATAGAATGTCAAAGTCTCATACACCGGACGTAGCGTTATGAAATATACTGCGTCAAATCAACGAACGTTGTAGTCTTTCAAACTTCATATATAAAACGCGATCAGCGCAAACACTTTTTTGAGTTCTTCGTTTTCGAGCGCAAGAACACCGAGATATGCAACTCACGCTGTAGTGGGCCAGTCTGGATTCCTTTGGACTCTCTGAGATTGTTCAAACATACACCTTCATCTAACTCTAGATAGCTGGCACTGAGGTCACTTAAGCCGCCACGTATAGGCGGGGGTACGCACTTGTCGCCATCCGCGAGGATCGCAAGCGTCGTGGTCGCTATTTTGAAGGTCCGCACGCACAGAAAATTCGCTGCACGCGGTGTGCTCCAAATCAGCACAACAACTTGGATGCTTAGAGACATCTCAAACACTTTCTGCACGCCGAAACATGGACAGCAGGACGGCGCGTACGTGCGGACCTTCAAAATGGCGCGGCGATGGTGTTGCCCTCTTGCGGACCAAAGGCTCAGTGCATACATTCTATAAGAAAACCAACTTAGTAGGACGGGAAAATCGTGATGCCACGTAGGCGTTATCAGTTCATGGCAGGCTGGTTCTTTTGGTAAACACGCACAGAGGCGCCAAATAACGTTCCCGCGACGTCGTTGTCGCATTGAAGCAGGTTAATCGCCCCGTGATCCACGTCATCCGTAAGTCGCCATGTTGCGCATCAATGACGTCATGTGCAAGCTGTTTATACACTCGTCTCTGCGATTGGCCTACCGAAGACACGTACTGGTCACTACGAACAGCAACCCAAGCTGTGTCCTAATTAAGCTGCTTTTTTGTTTTGTTTTTATTTTTTTTTGACAAACTCTATTACTGGCACGGGATTGAACGTGTTACACAACTGTCATTACGGCAGTAACTCGGCTTATGCACCCAATAGTTGCAACACGAAGCGGTATAGCACCGCGACTAATGCGTGCAGCCCATAGAATGCCTAACAAGACTCACGCCAAATGCCACTTAGTTTTCAGAGCACACGAAAGAAAAATTAATAAAAAGGGAATAGTTCGATAGACTAATTCTTTAGCGACGCACGCAGTCTGAGCTCACTCCTTGTATGCAAATTAAAAACTACAGGACATTCGGTGCCACATCGCATCGCTGTGTAGCCTCTTTCCTTCTAATGCCAACCCGCATAGTCCACGAAATAATACCCGATAAATTGTCACATTTTCCCAATAGACTGCCTAAGTGTGTAACGACTGATGTCCTTGACTCTCTACTGCCCATCTCTATCATCCTTTCCAAAAAAAAAAGCGGGGGGGGGGGGGGGGGGTGAACCTAGCAGAGAGCAGGACAACGCACGCCAGCTGCGATATCTAGAGACATAGCTCTTCTTTCATCGCAGCCGGGAAAACGTCAGAAAAGAAAAAAAAAAGGGGGGGGGGCGGTAAAACAAGGCTTTTTATTTATACCCCACCCCCTGATGAGCAAGAACACTTCTGCGGCGGGTCTCGACAAGTTCCTGCTTTCCCGCCAGGCAGGAATTTAGCGGCAAGAGTGAATCACCCGCGAATGACGACTCTGTTCTCAACAAGGCCTTCGCGCCATGTTTTTTGCTCATCTTTTTTGTTCGTTGATTCTTCTGCCAGAAGATACTTCCTGCCGTTTGAGCACGTAGCTGTTGGGAGGCCATACGCATCGCCACCGCTACAGTTCAATGCCACGAAACGAAGGCTGAACGACAGGCAGATTCATATACCGTATTTACTGGGCCGTAACTTAACAAGGTCTGGGTTCGAGCTACGGTGGGTACTCCACGATCAACCACTAATTTACTCTACGTCAACCAACTGATGCCATCCTCACGCAGGACGTGAGTATGACGTCAATTTCATTGACAGAGAAGAAAATTGCCTTCTCGGAAGGAGAACTATGTATACATCTGGGAGAGGGAGTAGCTGAATGCACGCCGTCACATTCCGCACATGTGTCATTGGTGTTTTAGTTTTGTCAGACTTACATATATCGTATACAGCCCCGCCACGGTGGTCTAGTGGCTAAGGTACTCGGCTGCTGACCCGCAGGTGGCGGGTTCGAATCCCGGCTGCGGCGGCTGCATTTCCGATGGAGGCGGAAATGTTGTGGGCCCGTGTGCTCAGACTTAGGAGCACGTTAAAGAAACCCAGGTGGTCGAAATTTCCGAGCCCTCCATTACAGCGCCTCTCATAATCATATAGTGGTTTTGGGATGTTAAACCCTATATATCAATATATCGTATACAAGCCTAGTTTCGATAATAATGTTCAGTTGGAAGCTAGCGCCCGTCCGTATCTGTTTCTTCCGCTGTCTAAGAAAACTTTGCGAAGAAGTAGTTGACCGAATTGTAACGCCTTTTGTTTTTTTTTTTTTTTCAAATTTTCGTTACCTAAAGTCGGCCAGTCGCGCTACGGACGAATACCAGCAGCAGCGATTTCTTCGCCACGTACGCAGCGAAAAGTCAGTACTTGCGTTACGATCAGCAGTGATGTTATCAATCGAGCAAATGCGGTAGTAGACGATGGGCGATGCAACGCCGAACGCTCGCTGGTGCACAACTGGAGCAACGTTGCAAAATACACTAAAATCAAAACAGCGAATCGGTTTAGGATAGTAAACCTTACTATCGGGAGTCTCACGTTGTTAGGTTCGTTACCATAGCATTATTAACGGAGCAGAATATCAAGATCAGAGTTTCATTTTAAACTTCGCTCCGAAATCGCCGCGTGTGACGTCACGAATTTCAAAGTGCACTTTTTTTTTTTTCGTAGTTTAGCGACACTGGCTCTACGGAACTTACTGAAACTTATGTGTGTTAAATCTAAATCGCCCTCTGGGGACAACGCCTTTTAACTTTACTGATTAGGATTGACGTACGACCTTAGTAGACGCCGTACAAATCTATGATCTAAGACGTCACGGAGCTTGGTTGCGGGAATTTCATGGTAGCGTCACCAAAACCATCTTATTTTAGTGCTTTCAACCTAGTGTGTTCTCGTGGCAAGGGTGATAATTTCGTAAATGTAAAAGAGCGATTTACGAATGTGCAACAAATCGTTGTTCTTTTTCTTCGGTGTCCCTTGAATAACTCAAGCTTTCCGATTAATAACTGATGACGTCAGATTTTGAATATCTGGGATCACGTGATTGCGTCGACATGCCTACTATATGCAGCTGAGAAGCGGAGCATTTTCAGCGGTTAGCGTTACTATTATCCCATCATCTTTGAGCATGATTCTTATCAAAGATACACCAGTACACCAAGACGGTAGTCTATTTACACATGACACGCTTAGCAGCGCTCGAGAAAACCACATCGCGAAGCGCGCACCTGCAAAGGCGCAGAAGGTACGCCCAGGAGCGAGCGACCGCGCTAACCGAAACTTAAAACGCACTCGCTCAAAAACAGGTGCGCGTCTTCCAGGAATGTAGCGCTAAGAAAAATGATCGAGAATATTAATGAAAAAAAAAATAAAAACGAACGAAGCGGGGGGTTGACCCGTCCTTCACCTCTCGCCGGAGTTCACTAGGAGAAAAGAGCCGTGGAGTCGGACACACGCTGGGCCGTGTAAATAAACACAGCGCGCTCGCCCGGACGGCAGCCAGATCTCGTTCGGCTACACCGACTGGTTGTTTCGCTACGCCAGACCGGATTGCAACGTCAGGTCCCTCTCCGAGCAACGGGCGACCGCCGTACCGAATCGTGTCATGACAGCCGCAAAGTAAAAGAACACAAAAAAGACTTAAAAAAAAAAAACAGACCACTTTTAAAACACGGTCGCCCAGAACGACGTCGAAAACGAACCCGACAGCGACGTCCCCACAATGCGGGCCGCGCACAGCTTTAGACTACTTACTATGGCAGCGTTCCTCCATTCGATAACTGGGCGAATGACCCTCGCAGGCTTTGCGATGCTCGAATTATCGCGAAGCGCTGCTTAAGGATCTATTAATTGCACACTATGGACGTCAGAGCGGCCGGCTCAGGGTGGTTTAGGGAGGATAAGGCAACCACCGTACAGACCTAACCAGAGCGCCCGAGTACCAGATACTGCTAGATAAATAAATGTAGACACTGCGAACTATTATCATAGTCTGGCAAAGTCCCCCCTAACCCCAACGGCGGATCTGCGACTCCCCAATTCACGATTAAGAACTTTCCGTGCGGAAATCCACCCGTGTGGAAACGCAGTCAAGCAGAGGCAGCTCAGCTTACCTTGCCGGGTCTGGGCACCGGGTTTTGGCACTGCTTGACCGTGGGCAGACTGCTCTTGACGATAATCTTGTGCTCCTTGTACCACGCGTCGGCCAGGGGGTCGACCACGAGCAGCTTGGTTTCGTTGGGCACCGCCTTGATGCGCTCGACCACCTGCTTGTGGTTCTCGTTCGAAATGTTGATGCCGTTCACCTCGACGATGCGGTCGCCCTCGCGCAAGCCGGCCAGCTGCGCGGGGCTGCCTTCGTCGATCTTGCCCAAGTACTGGCCAGGTTTGGACTTTTCGCTGTGCAGGTTGAAGCCGAAACCCTCGTAGTCAGGCCACTTAACGACATGGCACAGCCGGATAGCCGGCGCATCGGGAGACAGCGCAACTGCCGACATGGATAGCGATTCGGGGGCGGCAGATTCACGAGTGCTGCCCAGCTGATGTTCGGGTACGGGCAGTGTCGCACACACGCACGCGCGCGCTGGGGATGGCACGCACAATGCAACAGGTTGCAACGCGCAGGAGTTGCAGGGGACGGTCGCGACGGCGAGACTCGGTGCTCACGCGCACACGCACACCTTCACCACACACACTCACGCACAACACGAGCGACGCGGATTCACCGCCGGATCGGCTAGGCTCGCGGGTCGACCAGCTGCTGACGGCAAAAATCCAGTCGCGCGGGGCCAGCAAATGTGCCGCTGGAGGCGCTTGCTGCGCTCGCTACGAATGGAATGCGCAGTTTGCTGCCGCCATCTCTAGTCATTTGCGAGAAGCAACGTTTTACGGCAGAAAGCGTCACTTTTGCATGACTTCACGATGTTTTCGTTGATTTTACACGCACCTCAAGGTTGTTCATGCTATGACTGTGCGACGTAAAGGGCAAGCCAAGTGTGAAGTCATGTGGAAAAATTTCTATTTAGTTCTTAGTTTGCCCAAGTCGACTGTGCCGGCTGTTAAGGCCCAAAAAGCGTAGCCTCTGAGAGCTGCAATTTGTGCTCAGGCATAGAGTTTCATACAATAATACCTATGTGTGCTCAGAAGTGCATTGTTGTTTGAGGCATAAATTTAAACATTACATAAGTTAAATATCAAAATAATGTTTCTTTTCAAAGATATCAGGGTGATACATAACTTCACATTTTATTTGTTTTGTAAAGGAAACCCACTGATAGCCATAGTGTCGCACTGTGTTGCGTAGCGGGACATTTAATATTTGCGTTAGAACGTTCATGTACGTGGAGGCCCATCGATCAGTACATCCGTTGAAAAGCAATGCTGTTCTTCCAAGGTCTTCTGGCTGTTAGAGGGGCCCACATACCTTCTGTGATAAGGAACAGGGTTGGATTTAACGCGACTCTCTTTGGTGTTATCGCGTGAGCAAAAGAAATGCAGCGTAGGAATGAAAGCGAAGTTTCATCGCAAAAGTTGCGCAAATGTTTTACAGACTAAAAAGCAGAAGTCAGGAAGATAGAAAGAGGTTTGTGGTTGGCGCTTGATGTCCCGTCTCTGGTTTTTTTGGTTTGTGTAGGGTTGACTCAACTAAACTTGTAGGGTGAGAGAGGGAGAGAGAAATAGAGAGGGAAGACAAGGAGGTTAACCAAGCTTGCCTCGGTTGGCTAACCTACACTTGGGGTGAGGCAAAGAAGGAATAATAGAAAGAGAAGAGGTAGAAAAGAAGAGGGGTAAGAAAGAAATGAATGAATAGTGAGCTCAAGACTACTAAGCATGGTCTCACACTGTTCTTTCACAAGCCCTCGTGAAGTCCGGTGGTCCTTAAAAAGCACAAGGGGGTGGTGGTGGTGGTGAAAACATTTAATAACCATTAAATGGTTACAGAGAGGTGATTGGGTTGGGGCCTTATTGGCCTCCTACCCTCACAGCACTAGGTGGAACCCCTATTCCGGGGCTCCATTGGCAAGCAACGCCGCCCGCGCACGTTGAACCAGAGCCTCTTGGGCCTTCAGGTCTTGACAGCCGAGCAGGGCCGCCTCCCAGTCCTCTCTCGTGGGATTGGGGTTGGGGGGGGGGGGATAGATGGATTAGACTGGCACGCCCAGACGATGTGAAAGGTGTCAGCCACCTCACCACAGAACTGGCACGTGCCATCAAAGGATGAATTGAAATGTTTTAGCACCGCCGGGCACAGTACAGTATTGGTAAACAGTTTTAAAAGGAGGCGCTCGTCAGCGCGATGCAGTCCCTTACAAGGGTCTGGATAGCGCCGGTGTTCCTCCTTGTAGTAATTGGTAATATCTTTGAATGAAAGGGCCGAATTGTCTGATTGCGAGTAGGCTTCCAAAGACAGGGAGATAGCCCGGGAAGAGAGTGCGCGGGCGGCCTGATCGGCCTGTTCGTTACCCCTGAGTCCTTGGTGACCGGGTGCCCAAACCAGATTTCGCGGAGTTGGATTAACGTATCGGCAGCTAGGTTCCAGTATGCGCTGAGCAAGCGGTGAAGCCCACCCTAGCTGATAGTTCCGACAGGCCCCTCGTGAGTCGGTGATGATATGTTTAGAAGAGGGATAGGTGAGAGCCAGAGCGATGGCAACCTCCTCCGCGTGTGTTGCGCTGTAGGCTTTGAAAGTGAGCCCGTTTACGGTGTTTGCGTTGTGTATGACTGCGGCAGTATACCACCCCCCATGGTGCGGGCCGGCAACGTCCACGTAGCACACGTGTTCCTCTTGACCAAAGTGTCGCTGCAACGCTTCCGCGCGCGCCTGGCGGCGACCACTGTGGTTTTCTTTGGACATGTTGCGGGGAAGGGGTCGGACCCGGAGGGCGCGTCTCCAAGGTTCTGGCACTCTCACCCTTTCCTCAATATAGTAATCGTGTTTGATCTGTATTCGGTCCAAGAGGCGGCGACCGGAATGGGTCTGTGCAAGGCGCGTGTATTGGTTAACGAGGTGGGCTTCTCGAAGTTCCCGGTAGGTATTCACCACGCCTAGGGCCAGAAGTCTCTGGTTGGACGTGGTGATAGGGAGGTCGAGAGCCCGCTTGATAACTTTACGGTGGATGACCTCGAGTTGATCATCCTCGTGTTTGCGTAGGTGCAAGTAGGGAGTCGAGTAGAGTATTCTACTCGTTACGAAAGCATGGGCAAGCCGCATTGCATCCCTGCTTCGTAATCCGCCCCGCTTGTTGGAGACCCGGCGGACCATACGGCCCACCTGGTCTCCCACCGTGCGAAGTTTGGCTATTGTGGTGTCGGCCTTGCGTTGGTGGTGTATGAAGAGGCCAAGGACGCGGATCTCCTTGGCCTCACGGATCGGTCCCGAGGGAAGACTGATATGGAGCTGAGTTGTGTCCTGAGGGGAGGGACGTACGTGCACAAATTCTGACTTAGCCGGGGCACACTGGAGTCCGCAGTAGGTTGCGTAGTCGTCGACTACAGTCGCTGCTGCTTGCAGGCATGACTCCATGTGACCCAGGTTACCTTGCGTGGCCCAGATCGTGATATCATCCGCGCAAAGAGCGTGATGTATCCCTGGTAAAGAAGCCAATTTGGGGGGAAGATGAAGCATGGCTATATTAAATGCACAAGGGGGCTTTCGTGGCTTTGCGCGTATGGGAAGCCGTTGGCCAAGGTCCCAGGATCTTCTTCTCTGTAAGCGGTCGTGAATCCAGCTCACGAAGCTTGGCTTCCATAATACGTCCTTCAGACTGTTATGCTGGGCAGTGGCATAGAACGTGCTCAAGCGTCTCCTCGCAGGCGCAAATATTGCATGCCGAACTGCTCGCCATTCCGAGGAGACAAGCAATCGCATTCGTAAATGCCACGCCCAACCTCATGCGACCCAGCAATGTTTCGCGGCAGCCCGAATGGCATACTAAGTTGCAAGTTTGGTCGATCGAATACAGGCGCGTGTCGGAGACACCAGGCGTATTCCATGGTAGGTAGGTTATACGGCGAGCAAATGATTGTAGTTGCCTTGCAGTGTCCGTTCTCAAGAGTAGCTTACCATGTAGCTCTACTCAATTACGTCAATGTTTCTTTCGTTCTTTCTGACAAGCAGAAGTAAAGTATTTCATCTCTCTCTCTCTAACGGCACTTTAGAATAACAGGGGTAGTTATAACTTCATAAGGCGCCGCTTCACATCTGAATCGCCCATTACTCGACGAAGCTCGAGTTGACTACGAACATGTTGCGCCATCCCACGACACTTGTGAAAACTCGAGGGGTTCAGACGTGACCTCTGAGACGGCGTGCCGACCGGTTTTGCAGTGGTTCGAAGGCGCGCTTATTCACCCTGAAATAACGCGCTTGCGCTGACCACGGTTTATTTCGTTCTTGCCTGCCCTCTATGTTTTTGCACCACTGCTGTTGAATAGGTCGGAATCTCTGCGAATACATGCTGTCTCACCAACCCAAGTAATCAAATAGAGTGAGAGCGCTACTATGGTGGCTTAGCGTTACTGCGACTTCTTATGAACGCTGTATGACCCGTGAATTTTCCGTGTTCCGCGAGCGGCACTGGCTAACAACGCCAGGTACTTATCGCACGTAAATACCCTACACGACAGTAGACGTAGAAACGTCTTCAGTCGCAGCTCATATGACATAAGGGCGCCCATTTCTCGGGCTGTGGATGCCGATCAGGCCTACCAACGGCAAAGGCGATTTTAAAGACGATAGTCTTTCTTGGGGACCTCCGACGCAAATACTTTGGTCTGTCTGTCTGTCTGTCTGTTGTCTGTCTGTCTGTCTGTCTGTCTGTCTGTCTGTCTGTCTGTCTGTCTGTCTGTCTGTCTGTCTGTCTGTCTGTCTGTCTGTCTGTCTGTCTGTACATTTGTCTGTTTGTCCACTCTAACGGCACCGGGTACTTGGAACGGCCTGACCCCATCCGCAGCGCCCACCAATGTTGCTCAAGGTTTAGCATTCATACTTGTGCAATTGTCAATTAATGAGCAATTATTGCGCAAGTCTGCGGCACCATAACAATACATATATATTCTGCATGTGTATCTTTTACTAGAAAATGCATACATAAGTAATTTTAAGGACCGTAGCGCTTATCACACTGCGCTGACCATGCAACGCTTGCACGAAAAGGTGAGTGTTTCCAACGCTTTGCTAAGAGGAGATGATGGTGGCACCTACCCGTCAGCTTGCGTTTGTCACCTTATCACCTCTGAGACGGGCGCGCACACCCGTCTCAATGTCAAGCGCTTCATTTTGCAAGAAGACTGCCAGGTGGCACTCATGTCTCACGCGTGACGTGACTTGATGCGCTCGTTCGCCTCCACAGCACACTCGAAGGCACTCGAAACACAGCGCCTCCAAAATACCATTCACCCATTTTCTTGCGCAGTTTTTTTTTTTCAGCTCCTTTTTGTGAAACCAAAAAAGTTTCTACGCTTTGCTCAGTTTAATTATCTCTCGGCTTCATTATTTATGATAACGGAGGCGGAAATGCTGTAGGCCCATGTGCTCAGAATTGGGCGCACGATAAAGAACCCCAGGAAGTCGAAATTTCCGGAGCACTCCACTATACAGCGTCTCTCATAATCATATGGTGATTTTGGCACGTTAAAACGCCACATATCATATCATTCATTAGTTTTGTTCTCTATAACCCAAAAAGGAGCCCCTTAGACCATACCCCCCCCCCTCTTTTTTTTTTCTTGTGAAATCAGCCTACCTTTTTTTTTTCAAAGAAAAGCGGAGGGTTCCTTCAAGTTCCTTGCACAAGTGGTTTGAGTGTATGGTCAAGCGCACGGATGACCTATCCGAAATGAAGGAAGGGGTGGTATGCTCCGTTTCTCCCTCTTGTGGTAGCAGTTATACCGGGCAGACCGGCCACTGTCTCAATGGCAGGTTGAACGACCCACAGGCTATCACTGGAAAGGCAGCCTTCAACAAATCTGTTTTCCAACGAATAAAATTTCTGGCTCGGCCCACAAAACGTACGGCACGTGGGATTGTTGAAGTTTATTTTATTTTTCAAGGTTGGAGATAGCTGTATCGCCAAGCCCCCTGTGGCATTACACAAAGCAAAAGCTTGGGTATCACGATGAGCATATTTCCTGTCCGCTGTTTTATTTGGAACACGTTGTTTTATCGCTTCTTACGTTTTTCACTTTTTTCGATGAAATGTCACTGCTTAGTACGCGCTTGTATTCTTCGTTTCTCCCCTTGTCCGCGTTTTTTGGGGCACGGTTTCCTTCATAATGGATTCACCAAATCGTCCAACAGTGAACTCTTCTAAGCAGGAGGACAGGTTATCTAGCGACCTATAAGAAGCATTTGTTAACAGCTTTTTTAACAGCCACCGCGTTTTTTACTAGCTTCGAATGGCTAGATTGAAAATCCTATACTTGCCGCATGTTGTTAGGCACCTAGTGAAATCTTGCGCCGCTTCCTGCTCTTACGAATTCTGCCACACCAACTGACAAGCCAAACGCGCCAAGCTAAACGCGCCATGCAACGTTGGCTGCACGTGTCACCACACCACGCGCTGGAAAAAGAAGGCTGGCGGTTTTTCGAAGGAGCGGCACGAGGCGAGACGCAAAAGAAGTCGACGAGGTTTTCACTAGTGAGCTTAAGGACAACCTTTGTGTATTCAGTTGACGGGCACAAGTTCCCATAATAAATAGCTGTTTTAGCTTCCGGCGCTGTACTTGTTCGTTACAAACTGGTGGAGGTGCTGGGTATGATTCAAGCCCATCTCAGGATAGGAAACATAGCCCAGAACCCCGAAGGTTGGAGCCAGCGCAGTTGATTCCCGGACACCAACGCACGAGTCGCCGCCTACGAGGTGAGCAGCCCGAGTTTGGTGCCCTCTTCGATACTTCAAGACCAGAGGAGGAGACGGAAGTTCCGGAGCCCCTGCAATGGTCACCCAAGCGACTTCATTTACATCTCATATCGTCATGGACCCGCCCCGTGTACCAGAGGTCTCTCACGGTGATATTTTCGAGGATTCCGAGGACTGGCTCGATGGTTTCGAACGTGTCGCCAGACTGAACGGTTGGAACAAAGACAGGAGACTTCACTACGACTACGTGGCACTGCAAGATTCTGTGTGTACGCGGTTCGAAAACCACGAAGCGTCCTTATTGTCGTGGGACGACTTTCGAAGAGAGTTTCTTGCTACGTACCCAAACACGGACCGCAAAGAAAAGGCAGAGGCCGCTCTTCAGACGCGAAACCAACGGAACAACGAGAGCGCCGCCATGTACATTGATGACATGCCTCGACTGTTCCGCCGGGCCGACCCGAACATGGCTGAGGAAAAGAAGTTGCGGCACCTGATGCGTGGAGTGAAAAAGGAGCTTTTTGCAGGCCTGGTGCGTAATCCATCCCGCTCTCTTGATGAGTTCAGATCAGAGGCAACAATGATAGAAAAGACCCTGCAGCAGCGCGCACGCCAATACAACAGGGACGTAAGCGTCTCATCTGTTAGCGCTGGCGTCGACAACCATCACGAGTAACATTGACCTCTTGCGTAAAATGGTGAGGGCTGTCGTAAGCGAAGAACTTCAGAAAATACAAACGACACAAGGTCATCCAGCAATGTCCTCACCCCGACGTTGTGCGCGAAGAAGTGCGGCAAGTGGTTCTTCAACCGCAACCTTAGATACTACAGCACGCACAACCGGAGCCTCCGCCTCAGCTGTCGTACGTGCAAGTTGTACGACAGGACCTCGGACGCATGAATCGGACTGGCTGCGGCTGCTGTGATGCCTCTGACGTTATCTGCGAGTACGCCGCTACCAATGCCGGAAGCAAGACCACGTAAGGAGCGATGTATGGTGCACTGTAGACCGGCGGCCCCTTTGCTATCACTGCGGAGAAGCAGGCCACCTTTACCGGGCGTGCCAGTATCGTCGAGCGGGACTGCGTGGTTTTCCAGCCAACGCACTATGCCCATGGAACGGTGAACGGCCCATACAAAATCGAAGAATACTCGTCTTCACGCTATTCACCTCAAGACACGCAGCAACGGAAGTCACGTTCGACAGCACCGATGCGCTATCGGTTGCCGAGTCCTCGTCCGTCATCAAATCTCCTAAGACCTACGTTCACCTAGCCCGCGGCGGGAAAACTAGAGCCAGTGACCTCGAGGTGAGGCCGCTGATATACTGACAACTGAAGACCCTTCCATTGTTCGCCCGACAGGATGGTGGCAGTCACGCAAAGACAGACAAGTGCGGTAGTAGCGACGTTACCTCCGAGATATTAGTCACGATCGACGACCTCGAGGCCTATTGCGCTAATAGACACTGGTGCAGACTATTCCGTTGTCAGTAATGATCTCGCAAACAAGCTTAAGAAGGTGATGACTGAATGGACTGGACCTTAGATACGCATCGCTGGAGGGCACTTAGTCCCAGTGGGGTTATGCACCGCAAGGATAGGGATAAGAAGATTTGTGTATGTGGGCAGCTTTGTTGTGCTTCCTGAATGCTCCCGGGAACTGATTATAGGCATGGACTTCTTGCAAACAAATAATGCAGTCATCGACTTGCAAGAGTCCCAGGTTTCGTTTTCTACGGAGAACGCTTTCACCTTCTGTCATGCGGAGAAACCAATCGTTCTACCTCTCCTGCATGGTGGACGAAGATGTAACCGTGCCGCCACGTTCCAGTGTGACCGTTCTTGTGAGGAGTGAAGTTCTCCGTGACTGTGACAGATTAGCGGACGGAAACATCGGACTGCTACTAGAAAAAGGACTATGTGTGGCAAGAGGTCTGGTGAGCCTTCGTGATGGATGTGCGTATGTCCTATTAACTAACTTTCGAAATGAGCTGCATCATGTCGCGAAGGGAACATTCGTAGCATCGCTGCATGAGTACGTGCAAGTCTCATATGTTTGCACTCTTGATAAAGCTTCAGAGACAGTCGATAACGTAATCCAATCCTGCAGACATTGACAGAGAGCTCTCGTCATCTCAGAAGGAACAGATTGCTGACCTCATCAGAGAGTTCAGCGAGTGCTTCTCCACCTTGTCGAAAGTCGGACGTACTGCCGGTCGCAAAGCACCGCCTCATGGTCGAAGAACACGTGAGACCTGTGCATCAGCGCCCATACCAAATAGAGCCAAAAGAAAGGGAAGCCATCAAGAACCAAGTGCAGGAAATGCTGAACGAGGACGTAATCCAGCCATCCAACAGTCCGTGGGCATCACCGGTACTGGTAGTCAAAAAGAACGACAACACCCTGTGATTTTGCGTTGACTACAGAAAGCTGAACCAAGTCACAAAGCGTGATGTTTACCCCCTTCCGCGGATCGATGATGCCTTGGATTAGTTACGCAATGCTCACTTTTTTTCATCATTGAACTTAAAAAGTCGGTATTGGCAGATCGAGGTGGACGAACGAGATCGCGAGAAGACGGCGTTTGTGACCCCAGACGGACCATATGAGTTCAAAGTGCTCCCTTTCGGTTTGTGCTCTGCTCCCGCTACCTTCCAGAGGATGATGGAAACTGTGCTCTCCGGACTCAAATGGCAATCGTGTCTCGTCTACCTCGACGATGTAGTGGTTTTTTCTTCTACCTTCGAGCGGCACATCCACTGACTGAAAATGATACTGGATGCGATTCGCGTGGCAGCACTGACCATCAAATCGGAAAAGTGTCACTTTGGATTTCGCCAGCTTCAATTGCTCGGGCACATTTAGTGCGGTAGGCGTCCGCCCAGACCCGGAAAAGATTGCAGCAGTTCAAAATTTTCTGAAACCGCAAGACAAAAAAAGGCCGTCAGACGATTCCTGGGACTATGTGCCAACTACAGACGCTTTGTTGGTCGCTGAGCCTTTGACACGGCTAACGAAAGAAAGTATATCATTCTCTTGGCGGGAAAAACAAGAAGCGGCTTTCTCAGTGTTGCGACGCTGTTTGCAGTCTCCTCCAATACTTGCCCCTTTTGATGAAGAGGCCGATACAGACATACATACCGACGCGAGTAACGTTGGTCTCGGTGCCATTCTCGTTCAATGGCAGAATGGAGAAGAAAAGGTCATTGCTTACGCGAGCCGCACTCTATCGAATGCTGAGTCCAATTACTCAGCGACAGAGTGAGTGAGTGAAACAACTTTATTGACGATCCGGCCTAAAGGGGGAAGGGGTAGGGGGATTAAAGCGAGACACTAGCGTGCTCGGACGTCCCGGAGCACCACCGCCGGATAACACAGCGACAGAAAAAGTGTCTCGCAGTTATATGGGCCATCAGCAAGTTTCGCCCATACCTGTACGGGAGACCGTTTCGAGCAATCAGTGATCATCATTCATTGTGTTGGCTGGTAAATATCAAGGGCGCCCTTCAGGAAGACTTGCTAGATGGAGCCTGCGTCTGCAGGAACATGACATCACTGTGGTCTACAAGTCCGATCTCAAGCACAATGGCGCGGATTGCCTGTCTCACGCACCTGTTGAGTCTCCATCCTCTGACCAAGAACAAGACATCCCATTTCTTGGAGTTCTGAATGTGTCGGAGATGGCTCGTCTTCAGCGAGTGGACCCGGAACTGCGCCCGCTTATCCAATACTTGGAGGGTCACCAAATAAGGTACCACAAGTTTTCGTCCGTGGATTGACATCCTATGTCCTCCGGAACGACGTCCTATACAAGCGCAACGTCGGGAACAGCGGTGAGACGTTTCTGCTTCTTGCACCATCATCACTGCGATCAGAGATATTAAAAGCGTGTCATGACGACGCATCGGCTGGCCATATGGGTAGTAGTCGCACTTTGGCCAGAATTCGCCGGAAGTAGTATTGGCCGAAATTAAGGGATTCGGTGCACCATTATGATAAGTCATACCGGGATTGCCAAAGACGCAAAATACCACCATCAAAACCAGCGGGTCTGTTACAACCAATAGAGCCACCAAAAGTCCATTTCAGCAAGTGGCAATGGATTTGCTTGTTCCATTTCCTCTCTCATCATCGGGAAAAAGCTGGATTGTTGTAGCAATAGACTACATGACTCGATATGCTGAAATATCACCTCTTGCAAAAGGAACGGCGAACGAATTATGTAGCCAAGTTTTTCGTCACTCAGATTGTACTGCGACATGGCGCACCGCAGGTTGTCATTACAGACAAAGGAACATCATTTACTGCCCGTTTGATGCAGTCTGTTATGAAGCTCACCCACACCGACCATAGAAGGACTGCAGCATACCATCCGCAAACAAACGGATTAACCGAAAGACTCAATAGAACTATCGCCGACATGATCTCGATGTATGTGGACGTTCAGCACCAGATGTGGGACAATATTTTGCCTTATGCTAAATTTGCGTACAGTACCGCAGTACAAGAAACGATACACTTCACGCCATTTCAACTTGTTTATGGTCGGACGGTCACAGCGACCTTAAACGCGATGTTACCTGTCAACGATTTGAATGAGAGTGACCCACACATCAGCGACTACATAGAAAGGGCAGAAGAGGCACGACAATTGGCAAGACATCGTATCATTTTGCAACAAGGCTCCGACGCAAGTCGCTATAATCTGAAGCGGAGAGACGTACAGTACAGCCCCGGAGACAAAGTGTGGGTGTTGACGCCTTCACGCGCACCTGGCCAATCGGAAAAACTGATGCGGCGCTATTTCAGCCCTTACAAAGTACTTCGCCGGTTATGCACGCTAAACTACGAAGTAATTCCTGAAGGGCAAGTGTGCTCAACCCGACGCAGGAATTGCCCAGAAGTCGTACATGTAGTACTAATGGAACCGTACTACGAAAGGCACTGAACGAGACAACTGATAAATGTGCTCAAACATCAGATAAATACTCCTTTACAAAACTGTTCGACGTCAGCGTACGCATCGGGACGATGCGTTTTGGGAGGGGGACTAATGCCGCATGTTGTTAGGCACCTACCGAAGTCTTGCGCCGCTTCGTGCTCTTATGAATTCCGCCACACCAACTGACAAGCCAAACGCGCCAAGCTAAACGCGCCAAGCTAAACGCGCCATGCAACGTTGGCTGCACGTGTAACTACACCACTGCGCTGGAAAAAGAAGGCTGGCAGTTTTTCGAAGGAGCGGCATGAGGCGAGACGCAAAAAAAGAAGTTGACGAGGTTTTCACTAGTGAGCTTGGGACAACCTTTGTGTATTTAGTTGACGGTCACAAGTCCCCCATTAATAAATAGCTGTTTTAGCTTACGGCGCTGCATTTCTTCGTTACAATATTGGCCTTACATAACTTGGTGAATAAATCCAGCAAACATGGGAACCAGCAAACTTAACAACCAGATCCAGAAACTGTATAGCACTTTCTTAGGAACCTCAAAAGTGACATTTAGTAAAAAGTGACATTCAGATGTTTCAAAACGTTCACTTCGCCCAAACACAACGATACGAATCTACCAGAACAAGGTAATCAACATACCTGAATGTTCTTACTGCAATGTCCTTTAGGTCTTTATTTCGACATCTCTGTCAACTCTGCTAAAATTAATTTCGCTTAAGGCCAGGGCAACGCTGCAACCAATATGTACACCAGACTTATGCGTATAGACGTTTTCACTCCAGCTAACCACAGTGGACCGTAAATACAAGGCCAACAAGCCCCAACAGAAATACCACGATTCTCCGGGATTACTTGCCGATCATCATCTTTTACAGTACAGGCATGCACATATAGTGATGTATGATGCGCCAATGAATAAAATAAGTCAACAACAACGCTAAGACCTGAAAGACAAGCGCTGGTATCACTCTCAGGGAACTGGATCACTTGAGAAAATGTTTCCATACGATACGGATCCACTGTGGGCAAGAACAAGAGGTGATTTTGCAGAGAACCCGAGACGTGACGTTTCCAAGTTCCACGTTCACTAACGATTAGACGGAGCGGCACACAAATCTTGTGGGTCTTTGTAGTGGAGAACACGTGAAGCAGAGGACACTTTTCATTTTTCACAGAAGCAAAACGCTTGTGGATATCCGAATCGTTAATTAGATTCAACGCTTCCTTCCTAAGATCAGATGGTTTCACGTTCACTTTTTTTTTCAGATTCTTGTCGACTGCATGTTCGCTTTTCCCAGAAATGCTTCTCCTCTCATGAAAAGAAAGGATCCCTATCTACCCGCTATTAAGGACAGGATTTCTCTCGCAACCAAGTCGTTCACAAATTCGGGAAGTTATGTGTACACGTCCCATGCTGAAGCATAAAATCGGTGGCCCAACGTGTAGGCTCATTTTTCGGCCACTTAACACAGCGACAGATCTTTCCATCACCACACGCGCCAACGCTCCGAGACTATAGGTTCAAAGCTGAATTTTGGGTCAAGGCTCAACAAACGTTCATGCCTTCCAGACAGTGCGCACTCTCCCCCAGCCACATTTTTCAAGAAGAGCGGTTCTTCTTTTTTCACTTTTGGCAAAGGCATCCTGCGGCACTTTGACACTTTGGCACGGCATCCTGCGGCAATTTCGTAATGCGATGCCCATAGTGCCCGGCCATTCTTTGTACGTGCGACTCACCCTACGCCATCACTGACTTCACAGCAGACACGAAGGCAGTCGTCATAAAGTCTAGCTTTCCTCCATGGTCGTAGGCAAGACTTTCTCTTGGTGGGTGCAAACCAGTGCTGCATCGCGGCCGGAGGAGGTGGATAGCACTGGTGTAGCTTGGCTCAGGGCAAGTGCTTGTGGGGCTTGAGCCAGGGGCGTAGACAGGGGGTGGCACACTGGGCCCGTTCCCCCCCCCTGCCCCCGAATTTTTTTCGTCATGGCATAATGACCCTTTCAAGGTCTGGTGCCATCCTCGAAATCAAGAAGGTGCCCCCTCCCCCCCCTTCGAAAAAAAATTCTGGCTATACCCGTGGCTTTAGAGGGGCAAGTTCCCTTTTAGCACCCCCTGCCAACGCCCATGCCTATCGCCACAACTCAAACACGAGGGTTTTGCAAATCCATCTGGAGTGACTGGAAGAAAGTTGAATCCATGCGCACATAGCCAGAACGTTCACTGCACACAAAGTTTTTGCCAGAGCATTTTTACGTTTTTTGCGGACAACTGGCCTTAGAGACAGACTTTAGTGTCTCGTTCTTTTTTTATTTTGCCTTTTCTCTTTCGATATTTTCCGTATTTTCTCTCTCTCTCTCTCTCTCTTTGCAACATTTTTTTTCTATCATCTTTTATTCGCCTTACCCCCTTCCTCAGCACAGGGTAGCCAGCCGGTCTCAGAACTGACCTCCCTGTCCCTCCGCTTATTTCTCCCTTCTTCCTTTTCTGCCTGATAAGCAATGCATACGTAGGTTCTGAAACGACGCCGACTCATCGCGTATCAACCATCCATGCTCCTTGGTACACTGCTTGTGCAAAACAACGACAGACAGGGTTCCCTGACCCCGTTTTAACAGCTGTGACGGGATCGCTGTTACGAAAATTTAAGGGAAGATCAAAGAAGCCTCGGAGACAAGAACCTATAGGACCTTAAAGCAGTTATTATTATTTACATACATTGGATGGAAATTCGGCAGGTCTCACGTACCATGGAAACCAGATGTTATGCGGGGCATGCGGATGGAAGGTGAATCTGTTGCTTTTTTTTTCATTGTGCAAAACGCAACGAGGTGGCGCTAAATGTATTTACAAATTCACGCACAGACACACGTTAAACAGCCGCATATGTTTTATACAAGCAGTTGTTTGCAGTTGCTTGACGATGCCAACAGTAACATGGACGGCAGTACTAGAAGCGAAAAGCTGATATGGAGTGCTGGTGTTCGCGATGATGGTAGCCCTGGACACTGCTACATAGATCAACTTCGGCGGATGGCACCTAACTCCAATTGACGTTAACCTGGCATGACGGCTGTATCAAAGGAGTACATATGTAATGTTTATGAAATTGGACAGCCAGCACTGCAACCACAATTGACGTTTCCCGAATGTTTATAAGGTCTATTTGAAAAGTAGTTCCGAGACCTGGTGCGGTTTCGTGGTAGAGTACTCGATTGCCACGCAGAATGCTGGGACCATAACATCTACTCTCTGCATTCATAGGGTCAACGTTGCTGATGTGAGCTATTTCTTGACGCTCACGAGTTAAAATTACCCATGTCGGTCCTCGCCATTCCTAGGTATATATAAACTGCCAATCACCTGTGGCACATACCGCCCACGGGTATGTGACACACGTCTGGCGGAAAGCGTTTGACGAAGTATACGCGACCGGATTCCTACATTATTCATGTCATGACCAGTGAGTCACATTCGTCATGCCATTTTACCCTCTTATACTAATTTTGGTTTACCCCGAGTCAAAAGGGTAATTACGAGAGCACCCAGACGTAGGTGGCTAGATAGATTGTAGTGGACACATCGCAATTATAGCAGTTGATTTTAACCTACCGGATATTCGGTAGCAGCTACGACAGATTACGTTGCCATGTACCACCTCTTATTGTCTACTTAAACAGGTCTGGTCTGGTGCCATCCCCTCGGTGCTCAAGCTGTAATGAACCCGAACATGTAGACCATTTTCTTCTCACATGTCATCGTTTCAAAATCAAAGAAAAAATCGTTTCGAAATTTTATTTAAAAAAACTGGGAATATCACTTACTACTCCTAATAGTTTGTCTTTTGGGGCTGCTTCATTAGGACAAAGCGGCAGGAACATCTGCGGGGCTCTCTGCAAATTTTTATGTAACACAAAAAGATTACGTAATCTTCTGGCTCAGCAAGGTACCAGCAAGGTACCTTGCTGAGCTCAGCTCAGCAATGCTCAGCAAGGTACCTTGCTGAGCCATTGATCAGCTCTCAATTTTACTAGCCAAACTAACATTTAGTATTTAGCTATTACACTGTAATGATTTAACCTTCAGAAGAATTTTTTATAACGAGAACACCTCAGATATTCAACAAATTTTATTACTTCTCTTCTTTTCTTTTTTACATTTATTATTTAGCTATTACACTGTAATGACTTGACCTTCAGAAGAATTTTATATAACAATTACACCTCAGATATTCAACAAATTTTATTATTTCTCTTCTTTTTTCACAGTCTGCCAAATTAATCCGACGAAGTCAAAACAAAGTAATCCTATTCCCCTAGCCTGGATAACATAAAGGTATTGACTTGAATTAACCACCGGCTTCTTGGCCAATCCCCCTTAGTCGGTGAGAGCCACAAAAGAGAAGATCAAGCAAGCAAGCAAGACTGACTCTATGAACCTCAATCACTGTGATGATTTACTTGACATGGTATTTGTCACAAACCAAGCGCTCATAAAAGGGCGCACCGCAAAATTCTCGCGACGAAGTGCCGAGAGGTCCACGATAAAAAAAAAGAAAACAAGCATCCAAAGACTCCCCGAGCGCGCGTCCTTCTCCCCTCGGAAGCGTAGGTTCGCCAACGAACCTCCTCGCATCGGCAGCCGAGCAAGCCCTAGAGAGTTCTCGATGGAAATGGGCGTGGTGATGCAGGGTTGCGTCATCCGTCGTGGACGACCCTCGTACCGTCTCGCCCTTTCCCCAGCCTTCGCTGCGTATCGCGCCGACGAAATGATGAGAACTTTCTGTAATCTCGCGCGGAAGGTATTTAATCGAGCAGCCGAGATGGGAGATCAGGAGAAGAAGGAAGTTAACGCCAGATTGCGTAGGGTATCCCGCCGCGTCTGTCGGTGAAGGTTTTGTCCTTAATGGCAAAGCAGGAGAAGAAGAAGGTATGCGCCAGAGTGCGTAGGGTGTTCCACCTTGAGGGCGAAGCCTTTTGTCTTCCGTGACAAAGGAGGAGAAGAAGAGGATTTCCACCTGAGGGGTGAAGACTCGAGCTACAGGCAAGAGTGTGGGTCTACTGCTATCGAGTGAAGACGCGTGGCAACAGCTGCGTGTGGCAAGCCGACGTGTTTCTGGCGAAGAAGTTTGAAGCTTGGAGAGCGGCCAAGTGAAGACGCGAGGTTTCCTGGAAGAGAAACTTCGGGGGCAGCGGAACGACAACAACGCCGGACTTTGAGTGAGTGATTCTCGGAAGAGTATCATTCAGTCTTTTGTTCCAAAGACTTTGGACTCAATAAGTTTTCGAACTCTTTCGTCTTTAAGTGCCTTGGTTGTTCGATGCATGTGACTGCATTGTAGAGTGGATTGTTGTTTGTGTCCGTTGTTTCGAGTGTGGCTGATTGTACTGTGTAGTACGTTGTTTGATTGGTATCATATCATATTCAACGATTGTCAAGTGTGCATATTTGTGTACCGCTTTTATCTGCCATTATTGAGAATATAGTTTTGTTTTGTTTATCAACTCTCGGCTCTGACTTTTTCTTTGGCCTACAGCCGGCGTCCACTGGCGCGCCAAATAGGACCTCTTCTAAATTGTCCACGCTTTCGTGGTGCGGTTCGGGGGGCCGATACTTCGGTGCTTGGAATTAGCCCGGCGATCGCCTTTCAAATTAACGGGACCTGGGACAACTATTCTGGCGTCCGCGACAAGGACATTTGGTGCACAGTGTGTCCAAAGTAGTGAGAAAAAGCCTCGAGTTGTGTATAGTGCTATCGGAACAATTTTGCGTGTTGCTCAGTGTTCTCGTTAACGAGTGCAGGAGAGAGTTCCGATAGCCTGATTTAGGCAGATATTTTTTGCACGTGGAAAGGTTTTATTTGCGATACACAATGGATCTCGAAAAGTTGGTCGCTCTTGGTGAGAAGATGGGTCTTTGTGGCGCCGAACTACGGAAGTGGGTCACCCAGAAGGAAAAAGAAGAAAAAGAGAGGGCCAAAGAAGAAAAGGCAGCTGAGCTGGAAAAAGAAAGGTTGGCGGTCGAAAGAGCCAAAGCGGAAAAAGCAGCTGAGTTGGAGAGAGAAAGGCTGGCCACTCAAATGGCGAAAGAAGAAAGAGAAGCAAAGCAGCGACAGCTGAAAGAAGAAAGAGAGCAGCAATTGAAGTTGGAGCTGGAGAGAGAGAAGTTGGCAGCTGAAGGGCGAGAGAAGAAAGGGAAGCGAGGGAGCGACAGCTGAAAGACGAAAGAGAAGCGGAGATGGCTGAAAGGGAACGGCAGCGGCAGCACGGAATGGAAATCGAGCGGCTCCGTTTGCAACAGCGAAGTGAAACTCCGGTCCAAGCTAGAGTTGAAAGCAGCGAACGGGAAGATCATGGCTTCCGCTTGAACCCAGGCAAGCTGCTCGTAGCGTTTGATGAAAGGAAGGACGACCTTGACGCGTACCTTCACAGATTTGAGACGATTGCAAGGAGCCAGAATTGGCCGGAACATCAATGGACAACTGCTTTGAGTATTTCTTTGAGTGGTGAAGTGCTCAGTGTGTATGGTAGGCTGACGCCGACCGATGCAGCCAACTATGCAAAGGTGAAAGCTGCTTTGCTGAAGCGATTTAGATTTACTGTGGAAGGATTCCGGGACAGATTTCGGAAAGGAAAGCCAGCTGATCGTGAGACGGCTACGCAGTATGCCGGCCGACTTTGCCATTATTTCGACAGATAGATTGAACGTTCAGGGACAGCGCAGGAGTGCGATGAACTTAGAGAGCTCCTAACTAGAGAACAATTTCTTACTAGTTGCCACCCAAGCCTGTCGCTGTACTTGAAAGAGAGGAAGGCTGAGTCACTTGAAGGCATGCATGAATTGGCTGATCAATTTTTGCAAGCGCAAGGTGGAACTAATTTGGCCAAGGTCAAGAAGGAGTGTCCCGAAGATTTGAAAATTTCGGCACCCGAACAGAAGAAGCGTGCACCGGAGAGTGGTCCGCGATGTTTTCCTGTGTAACCGAGTGGGTCATCGCGCGAATAACTGTCGTACTAACTTTACGAGTCCCCGGTCCTAAAATGTTTCAAGTGTGGTCAGACTGGACACAAAGCAGATGCTTGTCGGAACGGAGTGAGTCAAACTCACCAGGTATCCTGTGTGCTGGCAGAACCGAAATCCGATAGTGATGCCGTCAATGACGGATTCGTAGAGTTGAAAAATGGGGAGAAACTTCCTATTGTGGGTGCTGTAATGACAAAACAGCCACCGGCGTTACGAAGGGAATGCCAACGCTGCCTGGAAAAGTTGCGGGCAAGAAGATTACGGTGTTGAGAGACACCGGTAGCTCCACGGTTATCGTGCGGAGAAATTTGGTACGGGAAAGTGAGTTAACAGGCAAAACGAAACCGGTTTGCCTAATTGACAGTACGGTTCGGATGCTTCCCGAAGCAGAAATTGAGGTTGAAACCCCATACTTCAGCGGAAAGGTTACTGTTCTATGCATGACGACCCCCCTGTACGACCTCGTCATCGGAAACATCGACGGGGCGCGAGGGCCGAATGATCCAGAACGTTTGGGAGAAGACCCGAAGATGGAGCCCCCGCCGACACAGGTGCTGCGAGATACAGCGGAGAAAAATCCCGTGAAGGATTTCACTCGAGCCCAAGGTGAAGCCTGGGCGCAAGAGACAGCGAAGGAGAACATGATCGTATTGAATGAGTTTACGTGCTGGGCAGCTGGACTTACGTCGGCTCGCCCTCAACTGACCGACAATGTAAAGATGACGGAGTCGGCCAGCCAGGCAAAATGTCGTGACATGAACAAGCGGGTGAATGACCGAACAGGATCGGTTGAACGTTATCACCCGTTAACAGTGTCGGAAGTGACAACGATGGCTGAGACGCCGCCTCAGACCCCGTCGTTGGAAAGGGCTCGCCGAAAAAGAACGAGGAAAAACAACAAGAGATCGAGCGAGCACCGCAAGAAAGGACGCAAGCGCAGCTCGAAATACACAAGATAGGTGCTGAGGTCGAATCGGAATGTGTTTGGCACTACTGAGTGAAATGTGTTGTGTTAATGTTCTTGTTATCCTGTGTCACAAGTGTATCTCGAGCGAGTCAAAATGTTTGTTACGGTGATGAGATGTATAGTATTATACAATTGTTGCAATGAGAGAACTTTGTACATTTGTATTGTTTGGAATATGTGATGGAGTGTTGTACTCATGTACCTGGGGTTATATTTCATGTGGTGTGAGATTGAATTTCAATGTACAATTGCATTGAGTGAACTATTGCGAATGTGACGTGTCATGAGCGACGGACTATGTTACAGTCTTTGAGAGTGTGGGGACTGTTCGCGCTCGTTTGTGTGGTTTTGAATATTATGAGATAATATTCTTAAAGTGGGGGGGCAGTGTCAGAGAACGAGCGCTCAAAATGGGCGCGCCGCCAAATTCTCGCGACGAAGCACCGAGAGGTCAACGATAAAAAAGAAAACAAGCATCCAAAGACTCCCCGGGCACGCGTCCTTCTCTTCTCGGAAGCGTAGGTTCGCCGACGAACCTCCTCGCATCGGCGGCCGAGCAAGCCCTAGAGATTTCTCGATGGAAAGGGGCGTGGTGATGCAGGGTTGCGTCATCCGTCACGGACGGCCCTCGTACCATTTCGCCCTTTGCCCAGCCTTCGCTGCGTATCGCGCCGACGAAATGAGGAGAACTTTCTGGAATCTCGCGCGGCAGGTATTTAATCGAGCAGCCGAGATGGAAGATCAGGAGAAGAAGGAAGTTAACGCCAGAGTGTGTAGGGTATCCCGCCGCGTCTGTCGGTGAAGGTTTTGTCCTTAGTGACAAAGCAGGAGAAGAAGGTATGTGCCAGAGTGCGTAGGGTGTTCCGCCTTGAGGGCGAAGTTTTTTGTCTTCCGCGACAAAGGAGGAGAAGAGGATTTCCCCTTGAGGGGTGAAGACTCAAGCTACAGGCAAAAGTGTGGGTCTACCGCTATCGAGCAAAGACGCGTGGCAACAGCTGTGTGTGGGAAGCCGACGTGTTTCTGGCGAAGAAGTTTGAAGCTTGGAGAGCGGCAAAGTGAAGACGCGAGGTTTCCTGGAAGAGAAACTTCGGGGGCAGCGGAACGACAACGCCGGACTTTGAGTGAGTGATTCTCGGAAGAGTATCATTCAGTCTTTTGTTCCAAAGACTTTGGACTCAATAAGTTTTCGAACTCTTTCGTCTTTAAGTGCCTTGGTTGTTCGATGCATGTGACTGCATTGTAG
This sequence comes from Rhipicephalus microplus, assembly GCF_013339725.1. Classification (NCBI taxonomy): domain Eukaryota; kingdom Metazoa; phylum Arthropoda; class Arachnida; order Ixodida; family Ixodidae; genus Rhipicephalus; species Rhipicephalus microplus. The sequence continues at coordinate 59,503,113 of NC_051175.1, forward strand.
AGCGGATTGTTGTTTGTGTCCGTTGTTTCGAGTGTGGCTGATTGTACTGTGTAGTACGTTGTTTGATTGGTATCATATCATATTCAACGATTGTCAAGTGTGCATGTTTGTGTAGCGCTTTTATCTGCCATTATCGAGAATATAGTTTTGTTTTGTTTATCAACTCTCGGCTAAGACTTGTTTTTTGGGCCACAGCCGGCGTCCGCTGGCGCGCCAAATAGGACCACTTCCAAATTGTCCACGCTTTCGTGGTGCGGTTCGGGGGCCGATACTTCAGCCCTTGGAATTAGCCCGGCGATCGCCTCCCGAATTAACGGGACCTGGGACAGTATTCAGCCAGGACCTAACACCGGTTGTAAACGAAGCAACGAGAATTGGGACTAACACTAATTAAGTACTTGACCTTTAGTTTATATCTAGCAGAATTACTGATTATACTATTTTTGTTCATGATGCGCTATCAGAACTCAAGCTAGTGCAATAATGCATAAAAAATGTTTGGGCAATCAAGTCTCTAAGAGAAATAATATATATAAGAGATTTTGTGGCAGGAGATGAGGTAAGCATCTTCGACTATACACCTTTTCACAGGATGGAAAAAAACACCGCCATGATGGGCTGTGCTCGGGAGTACAAAGGCTAAGGGCGCAGCGTTGCCAGTGCATTTTCGAGGGGACGCGCCAATTTGCACAGCCCTAGGAGGACTATGGTGGTGCCCAGGGAGGCGTTTATGAAAACGTGAATACCTGGGCAACTTGAGTCGTTCGATGGAGCTTGTGGGGTCAATACATTGCGAGATAAGTTTATACGTATTGTCACTTTCTCTATCCATAAATACATCACAATTTAGATAAAAACCGTAAAAGGTTAAATCCTTTGGGGAATCGAGAAATGCAGCTAAAAAGGAAAATTAACACGAACAAGAAAAGTAAAAAAAATTATAATTAGGTCCGCAGTCTTTCAATTGCTCTCAAGGAAAAATAATTTATCACAAAAGAACATTACAATTTCCACAAAGTTTATCGAAGTTTATGAAAGAATTGCCACAACGTCTTTGGCGTCACGTTGCTTTATCTCGTGAGAATGCGCCGTATATGACGAGTAATAGATGTATATTTAAAGACACTGCGCTGAATGCTTTTTACAATGAGTTTTTCAACTCTGTTTTCAGCCCTTCTATGTCTTTACTTGAAGCAATAAGAGATGAAATGCATAATTCACATTCATACACGCAGTGCATTACGTTATCTAAAGAAGGTGTGCTTTCATTTCTGTTAAAACTACACATCGAAAAGTGACCTGGTCTGAATGGCATTCCTGTGAATTCCCGCGAAAATATTCGGAATGGACTGCTAAGTATTTACTGATAATTTTCCGTAAGTCTCTTGAGCAGCACGAATTACCACATGATTAGATTGTGGCACATTTCGTCCAACACACAGAACAGGTCCTAAACTTAAGGTACAAAATTGCAAAATGATATCTAGTACATGCGCATGCTGTAAACAAATTAAAGCTTATACTCTTTGAAAGATTGTTTAGGTTTCTGGAAAGCTCAAACAGGTTTAAAACTAACAAGAATGTATTTAGGAGCCGCTTGTCTACATCCACCCAACTTGCAGAAACGGTGCCTGATTTTGTGTAGATGATTAATGGAACAGGTCGGATAGACGGAGTCTACTTAGATTTATCGAAGGTTTTCGATCAGGTTTCCTCCTCCTTACTTGGCAAAATACTTGAGCTTGGAGGTTATTTAAATAAAGGTATGTAGATTCAATCATATCTAACTAACAGGATGCAATATGTGGAGGTGAACGGGAAGAAATCGAAACTTTTTAGTGTAACATCTAGCGTTCTTCAGGGGTTGGTATTAGGGCCTGTTTTATTTCTTCGTTATAATTATGACATTACGAATCGCCTTAGTAACAAAATCACTGTTTGCTTATTTGCAGACAACCACCTAATATAATCTAAACATAATGAAACTAGGATCAATTAGAGTTAGCTTCAGCACTACAATCATTTACTGATTGGTGTGCACGACGGAAAATGAAAATAAACCAAGAGAAAAGAGTAACGGCACGCGCGCGGGCCAATACTGTTTTTTCGTGGTCTATTTTCAAAATAAAATGTCCAGAATAATTTGAAAAAAGAATGGTACTGACCTTTTATTCTTCCATATATTCATGCCTTCCTTTTTAGGGGCGAAGCTCCTTACGACGTGGGTCGTATGTCCTGTGTCGTCGTAGACGTCGTAGTAGCCAGTTGCAATGCATCGCATGCCAACAAAAATGGTGTCAGAGCATATCCGCGGAATGAATGATGATGAGTATAGGGCGAAGCGTTCGTCAGTCCGTCCGTACGTACTTTCGTGCGTCCATCCATGCGTCCGTCCGTCTGTCCATGCGTCCGTGTATCCATTCGTCCGTGCATCCACCCGTCCGTCCATGCGTCCATCCGTGCGTCCGCCCGTTCATCTGTCCATGCGTCCGTCCGTGCGTCCATCTGCGCATCCGTGTTTCTCCCGTCTTCAATTTGACGATCTACTAGGTCGATTAACCTTCTTGCGGAGAGCCTCGCCTAACTTGTCATCATTCACCTCGTTGATATGCTGTGATTTTTTTTCTTTCTAGCGATAAGTGAAATGTACGATTTAACATGACTTCAATTAACTCTGACGACGAAAGTTTTTCTATCATGCTGAAAATTTTAATGCACATGATACAGCTTTCATTGAATGTGGTGTTGCAATTGTGTGACTTTATGCACATCATTGGTGACTACTTTGTAACAGTAGAATTAATTTACTTGTTGAACTTTTGATTGGTTTTGTCCTTTGTTTGAGTTACTACTTGCATGGCTTGCGTGCTGCAGCTTTGCCTAAAGCTGCCAGATGTGTTGTCTGCCCTGGTTTGTGTTGTGTTAGTGCTTCGAATGATGTGTGAAGAGTATTTGATCACTACCCTCTGTATTGGCCTTTGGCTAAGAGTCTAAATAAATAAATAAATAAATATACAAATAAATAAATAAATAAACGCTGTAAGCATAATAAATATACTGGACTACGATTAGCCTATTAGGGGTTTACGCCTACTTTCATTATATGTGCTGCGCATAGCCATATCAAGATGATTCTATTACAGAAGGATAAATAAATGGAGTGGCAGTCTCTGCGTACACCAAATATTGGCGGCTAAATGCTTAATATTATTACTACGGTAAGTACACATCACAGCAACATACATGGAGACATCAATGAATCACAAACGAGATTGGACAGTACATCAAGAAAACACACAACAAGATTTCTACGTATCCATTGTCCACTGCACCAGAAGTTTCATGGCTCTTTATGCTCCTGCTTTGGAATAGCACACCAAGTTTATTAGATAGTTAGCCCCCATAGAAGAACAAATAATTTTTGTACACATCAACAAGTTCCCTTCTATTTTCTTATACGTCTGTTATCAATTAGCACAAATTTTTTATTCCAAGGTAATTAATAAAAGTAAAGTTTCTCTAAATTTTGCTAGATACTGTCACGATTACACTAAAATCTGTTGCGGCATATACCGAACAATTTGGCAACGTAGGTTACTTAGCAATTACACAGTTAAAAACACCAAGCTCCCCTGGTTAGTAACGACAAAAACTCTCTTTTCTGGAGAAGGTTCAACTACTATGAATTCGTCTCCTATGGAGGATGAGCAACCTAAGTAGCAAAATGGTTGACTGTGATGCTATGCTGCATTCCCATCAACGCAACCTGCTGTAGCAGGTTGCGTTGATCACCAGGTTTCCCGCTAAACTTTGTGGCCAAGGGTTATGGCGGTATTCAGTGGTCGTGGTTATGGTGTTAGAGTGTACTAGAGAACTGTTGAGTGGCGTAACCTCGCCTCGCCGCCTGATGCCTTTCACGTTGCCCGTAGCGGTGGCGCTGCAGTCGATCAGTATTGAAAGCGCAGCGCTCCGCGCGCAAGATCTGGCTATGCGTATTGGCCACAGAACACTTATATACTACCATTTCTTCGGCTCCCTCGGCGCGCTATTTTGAACCCGGCCTGCACGTAATCCACGTCCAGCACATGCTGTCATAACCCTTGAGGAATTACACGTCATAGTACTGAATTTTAACTCAATAAGCCCTCGTGAGAGATAAAAAAGTGATTTATTTTCTTGAGGTTAAACCATTAAAATGGTTACTATAGGTATAAAAACTATGAAAATATATGAAAAAAACATAGCGGATCTTCACAGTGATTCACGGCTATACACACGTTACCTGAAGTTAGATGTGTTTCAAAAGATTTTTGCACTGTGGACAGCAGAAGCGCGTGGCCTGTACAGCTGATAGCGTGTTAATTGAAAAGAACTTGGCTTCGGAGATTCTACCAATCATAACTATTGGGCTCTAAAATAACCCGTCAAAAGCGCACCGAAACAGGGGGCCGTAAGTACAGGGGGGAGAAGGAGGGAATCTAAACCCCCTTCACATCGACAGTTTTCATGCTTGTCAAAACCTGTTCTTCATCTTCCCCCCCCCCCCCCAAAAAAAAAAACATCTGTGCCGAATGTTTACTGATTGGGTAGTGGAGCTTAACGTGTCTTTTTTTACAAATTTGCAATGTAAATTTCATTTGTTCGATAGTATGAGGTCTCCAATCCAAAATATTTCAAGTCTGACGTAGCCGGACGACACATGCACAGCATACATGACCACGAAAAAATAGCAGCCGTTTTATGGGGGCATTTCGCGGATGTTGTTAATTGGTGTGTCCGGGACGTGTGACTTACTGCGTGCACTTGTGCATATATTATGAGGAAGAGCTTTATTCGAGGCGAGCTCGAGCTGGCACACACTGATGATGACATCTACAGATGAGGAAACTATACAAATGATGATGACACGTCCAATCGATAAAGAAGAGTCGGTGACTGTGCTCACACTAATTCCCCGTCACGCTGGAAGCGGCCTAGTGGCCGCGCGAGAGACAATATTAGGAATTGCGTCGGGTGTACAGTTTCAGCCGAGAAACGTGCACAATTTCTGTCCCGCGGCAACGGTGGTCGGAGGGATTGGGAAGTGTTGAGATACGGTAATTAACGGGGGACGTTTGTTCAATGACCGTATAAGGCCCTATAAAACGACTGAGGAATTTTTCACATAAGCTGGGCACACGCACGGGAGTCCACAGAATAACTTCGTCTTCTGGGGAAAAGGTGACAGCACGGTGTGTTGAGTCGTAGCGAGACTTGCGAGCTTCCTGAGAGATGCCGGTGTTGATTTGGGCCAGATGACGGCAGTGCACGAGGCGAGACAAAAATTGTGCGGATAAAGGGCCTGCTGAGGTAGCAGGAGCCGAAAGGAGGGAGACGTCCAGAGTTACACTTGGAGAGCGGCCATGGACCAGAAAATAGGGAGAAAAGCCGGTGGTGCGTTGCGTAGCTGTATTGTAGGCGAACGATACGAATGGCAAAGTGGCGTCCCAGTTCGTGTGGTCAGGGTTAACGTACATGGCAATCATGTCCGAGAGGGTACGATGAAAGCGTTCCGTCGAGCCATTTGTTTGAGGATGATAAGCAGAAGTTGTTTGTTGGATGGTGTTGGCGGCGCGTAGAACCTCGGCAACAATAGATGAAAAAAAGACCTTGCCGCGGTCGCTGAGCAGAACACGTGGAGCTCTATGGCGTAAAAAATATGTTACGCAGAAAAAAATCAACTACTTCAGTGGCTGGACCAGCGTGCAGTGAGGTGGTTTCCGCGTAACGAGTGAGGTGGTCAACAGCGGTTACAATCCAACGATTTCCATTGGAGGTCACGGGAAGGGGGCCGTACAAGTCTATCCCGACGACTTCGAATGGCAAAGCGGGACAAGGAAGAGGTTGGAGAAAGCCAGAAGGAGCAGTAGTGGGTCGATTCCGCCATTGACATAATGCACACGAAGAAAAATATTTGGCAATCGCGGATGAAAGGCCAGGCCAAGTGAACCGACTGCATATTTTGTCGTACATTTTGTGATAACCGAGATGCCCAGCAGCAGGATCGTCGTGGAATGTCTGAAGAACCTGACGTTGTGGACAACGTGGTATAACGGGGACCCATTTGCTTCCTTCAACGTGGTAAGTATAGCGTTGTAAAACACCATCGTGAAGTTTGAATTGTTTCAGTTGTCGGCGAAGTCGGGCGGCCGGAGGAGTGGATGTGCCTTCTAAGCGTGCTATTATGGAGTGGCAGTAAGGGTCAACGCGTTGATGCGACACAAGGGTAGAAGGGCGGCCGGATCTTAGCCAACTGAGACCTGCGATGGGTAATGCTGCGATGGAAATTGGTGACAGTGGGCTATTACGGTTGGGTAGAGGGCTGCAAGAGAGAGCATCAGCATCTTGGTGCTTCTTACCTGACCTGTAGACGACATCAAAGTTGTACTCTTGTAAACAAAGCACCCAGCGGCCAAGACGACCCGATAAGTTTTTTAGCGACGAAAGCCAGCACAATGCGTTGTGGTCGGTGACGACTGTGAAGTGGCGGCCGTGGAGGTATGGACGAAATTTTTGTACCGCCCATACAACAGCAAGGCACTCTTGTTCAGTTATTGTATAATTTTTCTCGGCAGCAGTCAAAGCACGACTAGCGTAAGCGATGACACGTTCGCGTGCGGTGTTGTCACGCTGCAGTAGAACGGCACCGAGACCATGACCACTGGTGTCAGTGTGAAGAATTGTGGGTGCACCTGGATCGAAATGACATAGTACCGGGTCGGATGTCAGGGCTTGCTTCAACGCCAGGAAAGCCTCTTCACAGTCTTCAGACCAGACGAATGCCGTGTTACTTGAGAGCAGTTGATGGAGCGGAGAGGAAAGCCTTGCGAAATTGCGTATGAAGCGCCGAAAGTAGGATGCCAACCCGAGAAAACTGCGCAGGTCTTTTTGACTGAACGGACGGGGAAACTCGAGGACGGCGGCAAGCTTTTCAGGATCCGGTCGAATACCGTCTTTGCTGACTAAGTGGCCTAGAACCTTGATCGTCTTGCTTGCGAAGGTGCATTTTTTTCGTATTCAGCTGTAAACCAGCTCTTGCAAGGCAACCTAGGACTTCGCCGAGACGTTGTAGATGTTGCGAAAAGGTAGACGAAAACACTACGATGTCGTCTAGGTAGCATAAGCAGGTTTTCCACTACAGGCCACGCAGTACGCTGTAGATCATACGTTCGAAGGTAGCAGGCGTGTTACAAAGTCCGAAAGGCATTACGCTAAATTCATATAGCCCATCTCGGGTGGTAAAAGCCGTCTTCTCTTTGTCAGATTCGGACACTGGTATTTGCCTGTAGCCCGATCGCAGGTCAAGGCTGGAAAAATACTCTGCGCCATGCAACGAATCTAGTGCGTCATCAATTCATGGGAGAGGGTAAACATCTTTGTGCGTTATTTTGTTCAGTGCCCGGTAATCAGCGCAAAAACGTACTGTTCCGTCTTTCTTTTGCACCTACACGACTGGCGAAGACCATGGACTCGAGGAAGGACGTATGATATTCCGTCGAAGCATGTCTGATACGTTTTCCTCGATTATCTTCCTTTCTGCGAGAGACACGCTGTATGGGCGCCGGTGAATTATTCGGGAGCCGTCTGTCTGAGTTCGGTGAGTCGCAGAAGTTGTCATACCAAGGACAGCAGAATGAACGTCAAACAAAGGGTGATGTCTGTTCAATAAATTAAGCAATTCTTGACTCTGGGCTGCTGTCAGATCAGGGCTTATTGTCAGCGATAGAGGAGTGGGAGAGTTGAGTGGCGGCGTGCTTGGCTCTGGTAGGTCTTCTTGACTTGGGAGGGCAACAATTGCAACGGGGTGCGGGTCAATAGCGCATGTGACTGTTGATCCACAGGGCAATAATAAGGGTTCGGGGGTCTGATTTAACGCAGTAATAAAAGCAGACCCTTCAGAAAAACGAACAAGGCCTGGAATGATCAGAATGTCTCGATGTACCGTGTGGCCATAAGGTAGTAGAAGCACGTCGCCATTCACAATGTTGATGCAATCAATGCTAATTACTTCTTCTCGGGATGGCCAAAGAACATAATCGGAAGTGGTGACGAGACGAATGCGCTCTTCGGGTTCCGATACAGTAGAGTCGGTGGGATTGAGGCGCTGATGACAAGATATAGAAGCGCGTGCAGACGACAGAAAATTCCACCCCAAAATGAGTTTGTGGGTGCACTCATGGAGAACTGCAACAGCAATATGATGAGTAATACCGTCTATGAAAACGCGAACTGTACACTGGGCGAGTGGGCAACAAATGGCGTTCGTCGCAGCTTGGAGAGACGGGCCCGAGTAAGGTGTTGTTACTTTGCGGAGACGTGAGCAAAGGTCAGAGCGAATAATGGAAATAGCAGCGCCAGTATCCACTAGAGCTTCGACGCATATACCTTCTACTAACACTGTTAACAAGTTCGATGGTCTGTCTGGAGGAATTGCTGGCTGTCCGGTGGATGCAGTTTCCCCTCCTAAAACTGCACTGGGGAGTTTTCCGAGTGGGCATTCAGAACGTTGGAGGCGGGTCGCAGAGGAGACACGGAACGGCGATTTGGAGATGGTGAGCGGCGGCGAGACTCACGGGAGTTCCTAGGCAGACCACTACTGTAAGGTGGAGAGGGCGAACGCTGAAAAGAAGACCAGTAAGGCGTGCGCTGGTAGTTCGTGAGTGGACTGAAGCGTCCGCGTTCCTCTGGAGCGTAGCCACGTTGCGCGTCTTGTTGACACCTTCGGCAAAAGCGAGATATATGACCCCTATAGCCGCAATAATAACATATTGGGCGTTGAGGACGCGGCATGGCGTAATACGGCTGTGGGCGCATCGGTGATGACACTGACGCCACAGGTACATGGCCACCTGGTGTAGCCTCTGGGATAGTGGTGGGTGCTGAGAGCGCCGCGACTTTTGCGTACGTTGGTACCTGACGAGGTCTGGATTCGGCGGAACAAGGTGAATGTGACGCAGATGCAATCTCTTGTCTAATGATGTCCCGCAAGTTGGTTGGAACTGAGGCTAAAGTAGACGGTGGGGCGCAGGAAGAGCAGCGCCCATGAAGCTCCTCACGAATGATGTCGCGGACCAGGGCACGGATGTTGAGGGCCGCAGGATGACGAATGTCCGAAACATCATGGCAAAGACGAAGAGACTGAAGTTCTAGTCTCTGGCAAATGGTGATGTGTCACAGAACGAGTGCTAAAAATGGGCGCGCCGCCAAATTCTTGCGAAACGCCGGAGTGACGCCGCGAGGTCAACGATAAAAAAAAAGAAAACAAACATCCAGACTCCCCGGGCGCGACTCTCTCCCTCAAAAGCGTAGATTCGCCGACGAACCTCCTCACCCCACAACGGCGGCCGAGCAAGCACTCGAACTTTCTAGATGGAAAGGGGCGTGGTGAGGCCGGGTTGCGTCATCCATCGCGGACGGCCTTCGAGCCGTCTCGCCCTCTCCCCAGCCTTCGCTGCGTATCGCGCCGACGAAATGACGAGAACTTTCTGGAATCTCGCGCGGAGGGTATTTAATCGAGCAGCCGAGGTGAGAGATCAGGAGAAGACGGAAGTTAGCGCCAGAGCACGTAGGGTATCCCGCCGTGTAGTCGGCGAAGGTTTTGTCCGTAGAGACAAAGCAGGAGAAGAAGATGATTTCCACCTGAGGGGTGACGACTCGAGCTACAGGCAAGAGTGTGTGTTTACCGCTATCGAGCGAAGACGCGTGGCAACAGCTGCGTGTGTGAAGCCGACGTGTTTCCGGCGAAGAAGTTTGAAGCTTGGAGAGCGGCCAATTGAAGGCGCGAGGTTTCCTGGAAGAGAAACTTCGGCGAGGTTTCCTGGAAGAGAAACTTCGAGGGCAGCGGAACGACAACAACGCTGGACTTTGAGTGAGTGATTCTCGGAAGAGTATCATCGAGACTTTTGTTCCAAGAACTTTGGACTGAATACGTTTCCTATCTCTTTAGTCTTTAAGTGTCTTGGTTGTTCAATGCATGCGACTGCATTGTAGTGCATATTGTTGTCTGTGTCCGTTGTTTCAAGTGTGGCTGATTGTACTGTGTAGTACGTTGTTTGTTTGGTGACATATTATACTCAACTATTGTGGAGTGTGCCTACTTGTGTGTTGTTTTGATCTGCCATTATTGAGAATATAATTTCGTTTGTTTATCAACTCTCGGCTCTGACTTGTTCTTTGGGCCACAGCCGGCGTCCGCTGGCGCGCCAAATAGGACCACTTCTAAATTGTCCACGCTTTCGTGGTGCGGTTCGGGGGGCCGATACCTTGGCCTTTGGAATTAGCCCGGCGATCGCCTCCCTAATAAACGGGACCTGTGTGACAATTATTCTGGGGTCCGCGACTATGACCTTTTGGTGCACAGTGTGTCCAAAGTAGTGAGAAAGAGCCTCGAGTGTTGATAGTGCTATCGGAACGATTTTGTGTGTTGTTCAATGTTCTCGTTAACGAGTGCAGTGGAGTGTTCCGATAGACTGATTTAGGCAGATACTTTTTACACGCGGCAAGACTTTATTTGCGAGACACCATGGATCTCGAAAAGTTAGTTGCTCTTGGTGAGAAGATGGGTCCCTCTGGCGCCGAACTACGGAAGTGGGTTACCCAGAAGGAAAAAGAAGAAACAGAGAGAGCCAAGGAAGAGAAAGCAGCTGAGTTGGAGCGAGAGAGGTTGGCAGCTGAGAGAGAGAAAGAAGAAAGAGAGGCAAAGGAGCGACAGCTGAAAGAAGAAAGAGAGCAGCAATTGAAGTTCGAGCTGGAGAGAGAGAAGTTGGCAGCCGAAAGGGCGAGAGAAGAAAGAGAAGCGAGGGAGCGACAGCTGAAAGAAGAAAGAGAAGCAGAGATGGCTGAAAGGGAACGGCAGCGGCAGCACGAGATGGAACTCGAGCGGCTCCGTTTGCAACAGCGAAGTGAAACACCCGTCCAAGCTGGAGTTGCAAGCAGCGAACGAGAAGATCATGGCTTCCGCTTGAACCCAAGCAAGCTGCTCGTAGCGTTTGATGAAAGGAAGGACGACCTTGACGCGTACCTTCACCAATTTGAGACAATTGCGAGGAGCCAGAATTGGCCGGAACATCAATGGGCAACTGCTTTGAGTACTTGCTTGAGTGGTGAAGCACTCAGTGTGTACGGTAGGCTGACGCCGACCGATGCAGCCAGCTATGCAAAGGTGAAAACTGCTTTGCTGAAGCGATTTAGATTTACTGTGGAAGGATTTCGGGACAGATTTCGGACAGGAAAGCCAGCTGATGGTGAGATGGCTACGCAGTATGCCGCCCGACTTTGCCATTATTTCGACAAATAGATTGAACTTTCAGGGACAGCGCAGGAGTACGATGAGCTTAGAGAGATCCTAATTAGAGAACAATTTCTTACTAGTTGCCACCCAAGCCTGTCGCTGTACTTGAAAGAGAGGAAGGCTGAGTCACTTGAAGGCATGCTCGAATTGGCTCATCAATTCTTGGAAGCGCAAGGCGGAACAAATTTGGCCAGGGTCAAGGAGGGGTGTCCTGAAGATTCGAAGAAATCGGCTCCCGAAGAAAAGAAGCGTGCACCGGAGAGCATTTCATGATGTTTTCTGTGTAACCGAGTGGGTCACCGTGCTAAAAACTGCCGAACTAACTTCACGAGCCCCACGGTTGTGGAATGTTTCAAGTGTGGTCAGACTGGGCACAAAGCAGACGCATGTCGAAACGGAGCGAGTCAAACTCACCAGGTATCCTGTGTGCAAGCGGCACCGAAATCCGGTAATAATGCCGTCACAGACGGATTTGTAGAGTTGAAAATGGGGAGAAAATCCCTATTGTGGGTGCTGTAATGACAAAACAGCCAACCGGTGTTACGAAGGGAATGCCAACGCTGCCTGGAAAAGTTGCGGGCCAGTAGGTTTCGGTGTTGAGAGACACCGGTAGCTCCACGGTTATCGTGCGGAGAAATTTGGTACGGGAAAGTGAGTTGACAGGCAGAACAAAACCGGTTTGCCTAATTGACCGTACGGTTCGTATGCTTTCCGAAGCAGAAATTGAGGTTGAAACCCCGTACTTCAGCGGGAAGGTTACCGCTCTATGTATGACGACCCCCCTGTACGACCTCGTCATCGGAAACATCGATGGGGCGCGAGGGCCGAACGAACCAGAACGTTTGGGGGAAGACCCGAAGATGGAGCCCCGCTTACACAGGGGCCGTGAGATACAGCGGAGAAAAATCCCGTGAAGGATTTCACTCGAGCCCAAGGTGAAGCCTGGGCGAAAGAGACAGTGAATGAGAACATCATCGTATTGAATGAGTTCACGTGCTGGGCGGCTGGACTTACGTCGGCACGCCCTCAACCGACCGACAGTGCAAAGGTGACGTAGTCGGCCAGCCAGGCCCAATGCCGTGACGTGAACAAGCTGGTAAATAAACAGACAGGACCCGTTGAACGTTATGACCCGTTAACGGTGTCGGAAGTGACAACGATGGCCGAGACGCCGTCTCATATACCGTCGTTGGAAAGGGCTCGCCGAAAAAGGACGAGGAAAAACAAGGAGAGGTCGAGCGAGCACCGCAAGAAAGGGCGCAAGCGCTGCTCAAGGTACACAGGTTAGGTGCTGAGGTGGATTCGGAATGTGATTGACAGTGCTTTATGTTACGCTAATGTGTCATCCTGTGTCACAACTGTATGTCGAGTGAGTCAAAATGTTTGTTACGGTGATGTGATTGTACAATTGTTGTAATGAGAGAACTTTGTACATTGGTATTGTTTAGAATATGTGATGCAGTGTTGACTCATGAACCTGTGGCTATATTCTATGTGTTGTGAGATTGAATTGCAATGTATGGTTGTATTGAGTGATCTATTGTGAATGTGAAGTGTCATGAGCGACGGATTGTGTTACAGCCTGTGAGAGTGTGTGGTGACTGTTCGCGCTCGTTGTGTGGTTTTGAATATTATGAGATAATATTCTTAAAGTGGGGGGGGGCAGTGTCAGAGAACGAGCGCTCAAAATGGGCGCGCCGCCAAATTCTTGCGAAACGCCGGAGTGACGCCGCGAGGTCAACGATAAAAAAAAGAAAACAAACATCCAGACTCCCCGGGCGCGACTCTCTCCCTCGGAAGCGTAGATTCGCCGACGAACCTCCTTATCCCACTACGGCGGCCGAGCAAGCACTCGAACTTTCTAGATGGAAAGGGGCGTGGTGAGGCCGGGTTGAGTCATCCATCGCGGACGGCCTTCGAGCCGTCTCACCCTCTCCCCTGCCTTCGCTGCGTATCGTGCCGACGAAATGACGAGAACTTTCTGGAATCTCGCGCGGAGGGTATTTAATCGAGCAGCCGAGGTGAGAGATCAGGAGAAGACGGAAGTTAGCGCCAGAGCGCGTAGGGTATCTTGCCGTGTAGTCGGCGAAGGTTTTGTCCGTAGAGACAAAGCAGGAGAAGAAGTTGATTTCCACCTGAGGGGTGACGACTTGAGCTACAGGCAAGAGTGTGTGTTTACCGCTATCGAGCGAAGACGCGTGGCAACAGCTGCGTGTGTGAAGCCGACGTGTTTCCGGCGAAGAAGTTTCAAGCTTGGAGAGTGGCCAATTGAAGGCGCGAGGTTTCCTGGAAGAGAAACATCGGCGAGGTTTCCTGGAAGAGAAACTTCGAGGGCAGCGGAACGACAACAACGCTGGACTTTGAGTGAGTGATTCTCGGAAGAGTATCATCCAGACTTTTGTTCCAAGAACTTTGGACTGAATAGGTTTCCTATCTTTTTAGTCTTTAAGTGTCTTGGTTGTTCAATGCATGCGACTGCATCGTAGTGCGTATTGTTGTCTGTGTCCGTTGTTTCGAGTGTGGCTGATTGTACTGTGTAGCACGTTGTTTGTTCGGTGACATATTGTACTCAACTATTGTTGAGTGTGCATACTTGTGTGTTGTTTTGATGTGCCATTATTGAGAATATAATTTCGTTTGTTTATCAACTCTCGGCTCTGACTTGTTCTTTGGGCCACAGCCGGCGTCCGCTGGCGCGCCAAATAGGACCACTTCTAAATTGTCCACGCTTTCGTGGTGCGGTTCGGGGGGCCGATACCTCGGCCTTTGGAATTAGCCCGGCGATCGCCTCCCTAATAAACGGGATCTCTTGCCTAATGATGTCCCGCAAGTTGGTTGGAGCTGAGGCTAAAGTAGACGGTGGGGCGCAGGAAGAGCAGCGCCCATGAAGCTCCTCACGAATGATGTCGCGGACCAGGGCACGGATGTCGAGGGCCGCAGGATGACGAATGTCCGAGGCATCATGGCAAAGACGAAGAGACTGAAGTTCTAGTCTCTGGCAAATGGTGATGACATCTTGAGTCGTGATAGGGTTTTGCGACGCAAGGGCGTTGAATGCGGCGGTATTTATGCCTTTGATAATATGGCGTATTTGGTCGCTTTGAGGCATAGCTGAATTTACACGCTTGCACACGGCAACATCATTCTCAATGTACGAGGTGTATAATTTACCCGCCAGCTGAATGCGTTCAGCAAGCTTCTTCGTTGCTGTTTCAGCGCGAACACTGGGGGAACCGGAAATCTGACGGAGCTGCCGTGCGAACGTTTCCCAGTCGGAAAGATCTTGGAGGTGGTTCCAAAACCAGGTTTTGGCAACATCAGTTAGGTATAAAGGGACCGTACGCAAATTGTGTAGAGTATCCCACCTGTTTAACTCGCCGACGAGGTCGTAGGTGTGTAGCCATTCTTCAACGTCATCCCGTTTGAGACACGAGAATACTGGCGGATCACGCTGGTGGCTGTGGATGGCCAGGGTCGACGGTGGAGGCTGCACTGGGCTGGTGGTGTTGGATGGACCAGGATTGTCTTGCACTGCCATGGCAGGTGGTAGTAGACGACGACCCGAGCGGGGCTCCAGTGGTAACGTGCGAGAGGACTTGGGGATCGAGAAGCACCGTCCACCACTTATGAGGAAGAGCTTTATTCGAGGCGAGCTCGAGCTGGCACACACTGATGATGATATCTACAGATGAGGAAATTATACAAATGATGATGACACGTCCAATTGATAAAAAAAGAGTCGGTGACGGCGCTCACAATATATATATATATATATATATATATATATATATATATATATATATATATATATATATATATATATATATATCTCTGTGTGTGTACCAGCTTAGACTTTTGACACTGCATACAACACTTCATTTAGAATACAAAATATTGTCATAAACAATTAAGTGTTTGCTGGCTTGCAATGACATTGTGCAAATGGAATATTTGGAAAGCAATACAATATAAGCTCTTTAGAGTAAATAAGATCTGGTTATATTGAACTTAGGCAGAATTAGACGTGCTGTTTATACCACTGCGCTTTATAATATCCATAAAATAACCCCTTTCGCGTACAGTTTATGACTCGGAGGTAAATACGTTCCTACGGCTCGGCACCCCATGGCTCGGCCTTCTGGTATATAAACACTCGGAGCTTGCATAATCAAGACTGCG